>QXEO01001238.1:5621747-5928285 GCA_007115705.1 Dactylis glomerata
TTTAGTGTGTAGAGTGGAACCAAAATGAGTGAACCTACACACTAAAAAACATCTAGATACATATCTATTAAAAAAGGCTAAAACATCTTATATTTTGGAACGGAGGGGTACAAATTTATTCATTCTTAACATTTCCAATTGAATTTTAACATTGATTGACTCTGTACAAATATAGAGTTTCAAATATTTCAAAACGGAAGGCCATCTATCATGCATTATGCTACTAATGAATAGAGCAATACATTTGATTATTTTTCAGCCTTCATCGGGACGTAATTCACTTCTAACTTTGTGCATAAGAATTTCTACAGGAAAAGTTCTTTTGCTAACGTTTGGGACAAAGAACTCCTTGTGCCTATATATTTGCATTTTTCTTGCCCTGCGTCCAAACAAACCTTTCGTAACTTTCAAGTGGTTTTCGACCCTGTAGAAATCAAAGATGCATTTTAAACGGGCCTAGAACTTATGGGACTGAAGTTTAAACTTGAGTCTGGTATCGTGTAAGTTGCGTCTGATGTCCCGTGGTTCTGTTTTGTCTTAGATCTTACTGCGTACTCTCCTTGTTCGGCTGCATTTTTTGCTGGCGTCATATTTTCTTCTTCTTAATGAGCACTGGCCTCTGGCCGTTCGAAGTCTAGCACTCCTTGAGTCCACACACGCATGATAAGAAAATAATCAAGCCTAGCTGTTGCAACCCTTTGGAGCAACTACAACAATCTTCAAGAGTGGTGGTGTGCAATCTCCGGAACCCATGGTTCACGGCGGAAGGGCATAACATCCTTGCTCCTTCTTACCGCTTGGGAGCTTTGGAATGAAAGAAATGCGAGAGTGTTCAAAAATGTAGCATCCATGCCCGCTTTGATTATTTCTTCCATTAAGAGTAGCGCCACCCTTTGGGGAATAGCCGGAGCGAAGCATTTGAACGCTTTGATGCCGCGAGAGTAGGCCTTTGTGTTTAGGAGCTCCGCTCCTTTGTAACCTAAACTCTTTTTTTCCTCCTCCTTAATTAATGGAATAGGCAAATCTTTTGCCTCGTTTCAAAAAAACTTTGCAACTGTGGTGACACGGTGGATCACCAGACCCTCATACTGTCGTGTCGTCGGAGGATCATATCTGTGTTTGCCCCTTGATCGAAAAACCACCTCGTGGATTGACTTCAGCCATTAATTGTTGCTCTTCTCACCAGATTAATATTGCCATATGGACTCGTCCGATGCCTGGATTTTACAGGGGTGGTTCATGTTCTTATGTCCATCTATCTAGCATTCACTTTGTTGATAGCGCGTAGTCTGTATATTTTCCTAGTTAGTCAGACATCATACATGACATCAGATGTGCCCATGATCTAGGCAGTAGGCGAGTATGCATAATAAAATAGATGCAGCTATTTTTTTCAAGAATGAGATATATCCGAGCGTCCAATCCTTTAAGAAAACTCCTAAGTAATTGGTATGTGCTTCTCCCAGTAATCTGCTCCACGCTTTGTCAATGCTATGCCTGTCAATCAGTCGTGGATGAGGAGAACGTATACAAAATCTGTCATGGGTGGAGTACTGGAGTACCTCCGCTAGCTTGCCGGTCGGCTGAAAAGTTGGCACACCGTCTTGAAAAGCTCGTCCTCTAACTTTGCTTGCTCGATATTTGACATGCAGGCTTCATGGCGCGTGTGTGGCATCGAGATCGACGACGGCCCCTTGCCGTGACTGGCCGTGTGTGCCGTCTTCTCTGAGCTGAACTATGCAATTAGCCGCCTCGGATCTTCGGCGGATATGTTTAGCGATTGCCGTTGCCGCTGGCGGTACTGCTCTCTAAGCTCATCGGAGGACTTTTTACAGGGCCGGAAGGTACTCTGCCACGTCTGGATCCACACGACGGTGATTCTACACCTCCGATGAGTACCCTTGTTCTTATGCCAGAATAAATCCTCAGCATATTCTACTCATCCGCCATGCACAACTTTGAGGCTAAAATCGCAGCCGTGTTATCAGAACTGAGCAGCACCAATCATGGCGTTATATATCGGGCAATTGTGGAGGCAAAACAGGATCCGATCAATGTGTTACTATTGTTCTGTTGGAGTTCCTATTCTACACGCCGCATAAGCAATTTCTTGAACAGCCCACGGCTGTGTCCTTTGATGCCGGATATTACCTTTCTTCTGTTGGCGTCCCTATTGCACACGTTTCATGTGCAAATTTTTTTAACACCCCACGTGCGTGACCATACAGGCTGGATCCACAAATCTTAACCGTTGGAATTTTATGACTATAGATTGGCAAATCTCCACCGTTATTTGTTAGATTGGCAAATCTCCACCGTTATTTGTTAGTTGTTTTAATAATATAATAGATGTTCAGTACCATCAGGTATTGCAGCAATATAAACTTTTATGTGCATAAGCACATCAAATACTTTGAGTAATATTATGGTTTGAATAGGATTTTGATTAAAAGTAATTTTTATTTGTATTGTTATTTGTTTTTAAAATATTTTCTAGGACTTGAATAATTTGCTAGATGATTAAGTAACACTAGAATTTGTATTTAGATGAAAATAGATTTACTATTGATGGTTACTCCTACAATTGGATTTCCTGCCCTAAGCATATGAACATGATGCTCTTTATTTGATATTAAGACTCATGCACATATTAATATGTTTAAGTTAATCACTGGATAAATAATATGGTTGATATTAAAAATGATTATGGTGTGGACGTAATTCTTGGGTTAAGATATAGGATGTGATGCTAAGGTTTTACTCATGATCACAGGGTGATGCATAAGTTAGGAAAATTAGAATCTGTCCCACATGGTTAGATAAAGGAAATGGGATTTGCTATGATTGAATTACCCTAATTAGGAAGGTAGTGCTCACTCCTCAGATGAGACTAATGTGCCATAGCTTCAAGTCTAAACCACCATCCAAGATATAAACTTGTGGTCTTCTCCCACATACCTAGTTACTTGCCTAATGCAAACTTGGATATAAGGCAATGTTGTCCATATGGCTTCCATGACAATGAGTATCTACTAGTTTAGATACACCAATTCATTTTCCTACTCCCCATTGGTTTCAGGATGATATCTACTTATCAAACCTATTTCTCACACCTCTCACTATTTTCTTCCTATAAATCTGGTTAGAGTAAATATTATTGCTTGCTCCTAGTTTTAGCCAGTGATGATTTTGAATCAGAGGTATGTTTCTATTGCCTAAGGTGAGTGCTTCCCTTTTCCCAATAACTACACTTCTCTCCTCTCATACTAGACCAACCTGGTGGTCTTGTGAAGCTTGTTCTTTGGGAAATCTGATAAACCTGCATCTTGTGGCATGCCTGCACCTCCTAGCTGCTTGACCTAGTTCCTAATTGAACTAAGTAACCATTTGGTCTTGGTCTTTCTGGTTTGGTTCTTGTGGTTGTGCTGGTGGTTGTGAATCCTGCCCTGTTGCTCAACTCATGAGCAGGGTGGATTGTGTGGTGGTGTTGCTGGTGTGATGGTGGTGTTGCTGGTGGTGATGTTGCTATGATAGTGGTGTTGCTGGTCGGCTGGTGTTTCTTGGCCGGCAAAACCCACACACAGTGACCTATTTATACTCGCTTTCGTTCCAATCTAATGTATGGAGTGGCCCAATTTCATTGGACTTCTCATACCATGATTTTATGGTGTCAAATGGATGATATGGGGTTCCTTTTATAGCATTTGGATGCCCACCACAAGTTGACACCTCAAGTTGTGACTCTTGTTTTAATTTGATGAGTAAGCTACTTGCTGTCAAACTCTCATGCATGAGCATTACTTGGGGTTCAAGTAAAGGAAGATATTTTCATGTGGATAACTATCCTAAGATATTTTCAAGTGGATAACTATCCTAAGATACTTTCAAGTGGATAACTATCCTAGGTGGCATGATGATTATCCTCTAATAATCTTTATTTTGAATAGCCAAGTGGCATTTGGCACTAAATGGACTTGTGGCTGAATCAATTCATATTCTTATACATATTTGTAATTCATAATTGAATTGTTATCATTTGATGTTGTATTAATTGTTTGGAAGTTTAACTTCCAAGGTTCATATTTGAAATGATCCTGTTATTGTGAATTATGCATATTGTCATATCTTATTTGTTCCTATTATCAGTTGTGCTCAAAATACCGAAAGTTAGCAAAGGTCATGTTAAAACCTTGAATGTTTTTATTTGATTTCACCAAGGCATGATCATAAGAGTTTCAAAATGATCATAGTTATTTTTATTCAAATAGTTTGAACTATTTAATGTAATGTAAATGAGTTTAGTTTTGTTATATCTCATATAGTTGATAAGTTATGATTTAAATAAGAATTTGTGGCTTTTATGTAGTCTAGACCTTGTGGTTTACCAATTTTGGTAACAAGTTTAAGAGTGAATTATATAATACTAGAAGTACTGGATAATTATTTAAGTGGTTAAATTCTATTGTACACCCCTCTACCCATAATAATAGTTTTAACAATTGTCATGTTGGAGTTTATCGCACTTCAGTTGATGAGCTACTTCTGTTCCACCAACTTAAGAGAAACTTCAATCACTTTGACAGGTTTTTATGAAAAGCGCGAAAATTTCCCAGATTTTCTATGCATGAATGCAATGCACACTTCCGTGTTCTCTCTATTTCTAGCCTCACATCCTGGGATGTTACATGAGTACCCTAGCACGCTGGCGCAGCCTCGTCGCCTCTCTTTGTCATGTTTCTCCTGTCCGCGCTCGCCGCGCTCCACGGCCAGACAACGGACGCCACGTCCCGGCAGCTCACCCGGCCGTGTCCCAGTTATAAGCACGCCCGGCCTTGTCTCTCATTCACTCTCCCTCACTCACACCAGTACTTCCTCCCCCTTAGATGCACCCAGACCGAGCCTCCGCTCCCCTCACTCTCTCCATGGCTGGCCCCGACCAGAGTCACGCTGCGACCATCTCCACGACGAGGACGAGTTGCATACCACCTCCGCTCTCTCTCTCTATCTCGCTTTTCTCCTCTGAAAACCTGAGAGCCCTAACCGCCCCTGTGCTTCCCTGCAGCTCGCCTGCATCGTGTGGACGTCGAGTCCAACATCTCCGGTCTCTGTTGCTGCAGGAGCCGCGCCATCCGTATCGTCGTTCCTGACATTGCCTGCCAGCTTGCGCCGTCCAAGAAGAACCTCCGCGCCTCTGCATCGTCCCCATGCCTCCTCCACCGCCTTTCAGACGTCCCTCGGTGAGCCCCCATGGTTCTTTACACCCGCTAGGGTTTCGTTGAGGGCGAGCTCGTCGCCTGGAGACGATGCAGCGCCTTACCGCTTCGACCGGTCAGCCCACTTGAAACCTAGCGTGCCCGCGGCCTGAGATGGGCCTGCTCATCGCGGATCTGCCAAGATCCATTGGATGCGGCCATTCTCTTTTTTTATGAATATTTTTTTACTTTTTGTTGATTACTGCTGGCTTGTAAATTGCGTAGGTTATTCCCTGAGCATGCAAATTTAGTGATTCAAATTTCTGACTGATCCTTGATTAGTGATCTATCTACTGGTGCTCGCCACTTTGCAGATAGGTCAGTGTGGAAATCCCTAGTTTTAAAATTGCAATTATGCCCACTTTGCACTCAAATCTCCAAATCTAGAGATCTATAGATTCAAATGAAGTGATTCCAATTTTCAGAGTTAGTTTGGTGTGAAAACTTGCATGAGGTGCTAAGTTGAGCTTTCAGTAATGTTTGTGCTTTAGGTGTAAATTAAAATGCTATGGAAGCTTGACTAGCTTGTTTATTTTATAGATCTTGTTATATGTGTGATTTTTCCATGATTCCAATTTTCATGGATCATGTACTATGGTATATTGAAAACCCTATGTTTGTAGATTTTTCTAGTATGCAAAGAATATCTGGGAATTTTAAATGTCTATTTTTCCATTGTTTGCATTAGGAAATTCATAGAAAAACAAAAACAAATCCTTTTGAATTGAATCCACTTTTGTTGGATTTAGAAAAAATATTTCTCTCTTTCTGTATGATGTTTGTATGATTTGAATGCCTAGGAATACATGAGTATTAAATTTGTACTATTAGGTCTAAAATAATTATCATCATGGCTCCCCACCCACCCTCCCCTCCTCCGGCGACTCCCTAGGCGATCTCCCGGCGAAACCCAATAATCCACGGTGATCCGCGGCGATCTACTCGAAGACATGGATCCCCAGCGTCTCGCATCCATCCTGGACTTCTCCCCCGGGCTGGATCTCGCTCGTAAGGTTAGATCTTCCTTTTCCACCGTGATCTCCCCTTCTCCTGGTTCGGAGGGTTTCCACCTTGTCGTCTCTTTTTGACGTGCCATCTTTAGACTTGATCTAGATCTTGTGGGCATTGCTATTCAATCTTGCCTTGGGGGCAATGTTAGTGAGCTTCGCATTTCACATATTAGAGATCGGACTTTCAAATTCTCAGTTGTCTCTAAGGCTGTTGGATTTATGATCTACAACCTCAGATCTTTTTCTTGCAAATCTTTCCATTGCTTCTTCCACCTTTGGGGCTCTGGTGCTCCCAATTGGCAGCGTGAGTACAATGATTGGAGCTCTGAGGAATCACGGGATTGGCAGATTGTTTCTCATCGCAAAACTCATCTCACCGGAGCTAATGTCGTCCCGGTGGCCGCCGGTCGATCCTATGCTGAGGTGGCACGTGATCTACGTAACGATCCGAATTCTTCGGATCTCTTGCATGTCTCCCGCTCGCCATCCGGTTCAAATTGCCGGCCCTTCGATCGATGTATTGCTTCTGCTCCGCCGAGGCCCACTATGCTCCTTCGATCGACGGATGCCCACTCTGAGTCCAGGATGGGCCGTCCCCCCTTGCTCTCGCTGCCTAGCCCACGGGCACACGTGCTCGTCTAGTGTATCCAAAGTCCGATGCCTTGCTTGTTATCGCTACGGACACATTAAACAGAACTACTTAGCCCAACGATCCAAGACATTGATTTTCCGCATTAAAAGAAAACCTCCTAAAATTACTCCCCCTGCTTCGGACCTTGCCATTCCATCTTCTGCCACAGAGTCCTCCTTTGTTCCTACTCCACCTCCTTCACCGCTCCAGCCGCCCCCTTGCCACTCCAATCTCCACCCATTGCCAATGGCCAACTACCCCTGTGATCCTCGCCCTGACCTCCCTCCTGGGACGGATTTCATCCCGCCTTGTGCTCATCGCCGCCGACGTGGTTTCCATGTCTTCAGCGGAGCTCAACTCCTCAACTGCGATGATTGGGCCAATGTGGTCCTGGAACCGCCGACAGATCCTAAACAGTTCATTGATGACGCTGCACTGATCCGAAGCTTCCTGAATGATCAGGGCTACCATGTGTGACAGATGACTCGATCTGGTATGGGTGTTGCTCTCGTTTAGTTCTCTGATGTTGTCTCTAGGGATACGACTGTCAATCGTAGCCCCTTATTTGTTGGTGAGAGTGTCCTTCGAGTTATCCCACAGAATCGTAGTCTTAATCATCGTAACTGTACTTTCAAACATGATGTCTGGCTGATGATGAATTTCCCTCTGGAAGCATGGCATGTGGAAAAGATTAGAGAATCTGTTAGTGAGTTTGGAAAATTCATAGTTTGGAACTGAGATGCATCTAACAGAGCTAGAATCCTTGTCAAGATTGGAGTTCCTGATATGCTGGAAAAAATTCCAATTAGTCATGTTCTTTGTGAAAATACTAATGACAGTGGTCATGGACACTCATGGACGGTTGTCAATTATATTCTGCAAGCCAATCTGATTGATGGTCTGGGGGTGATGATGATCCTCTACCTCCTAATGGTGGAAATCCACACCCATTACCCAATCTGCCTTTTGGAGGTATCTGGGAAGATGCAGATTTTGTTCACAACATGATGCATGAAAATGTTGCACCACGCCATATTCCTGCTGCACCTGCACATGGTCATGTTGCACCTACTAAACCTGCTGCTAATGACTTTATTCCTGAGGTGAACACCCCTCATCAACACTCTCCAGACAACTGTCGGTGTTCCGGATATCGGGGTATCCCGGTCCACCTGCTCCTGGGCCCCTTCAACGGCCCAACTTCGGCCCAGGGGAGGAACGATGACCAAAGCTCAGCGGAGAAGACCCTCATGAGGAGGCACCTCATGAGGAGAACGACAGCTAAACGGCTAAGGACCAGAAGACCTCCTCACGAGTTGTTCCTCGTGAGGGGAAGGACCACATCCACGTCAGCTCAGCACGTTTCCGTGCTGAGCAAGAAGATAAGGGCAGAAGACTGCGTACCATCCACGCTACCCCCAACAGGGAGGAGACCAACTTTCGCCATGCCTGCATAAAGCTGCACAGTGGTTGTTGGCCACCCCCCTAAAAATAGGGTGGACGGTGTAGGGTGCCAGAGGAGGACGCCAGCTTCCTCCACCCACTCCTGTGGACCGGCACCACCACTCTACGAAGACTACGTCCACGGAAGACCCACGTCGACAGCTGTCCTCCCTGTCGTGGGAATTTAGAGACAGTAGCCATGGGGAGGCTTATCGGAGGGGCTCGACGATGGTGACGATGGGTCCGGCTCGGGATCGTGCCAACAGTGACACCTCAGTTTACCCAGGTTCAGGGCCCTCCCGGTTGGAGGTAAACCCCTACTTCCTGCCTGCTTCGTATTGATTGGATAGTATCGATTACAATGCTCCTTGAGCTATTCGGGCTAGAGGAGGAAGAAGAAGAAGATCGGATCCCCCTATGCTAAGGGTCCAGGCCCCCTTATATAGATGGGGGCCTGGTTACAGGTTTTGGTAGCGATTCGGCCGGCTGCCGGCTCCTCGGCGGCGGCGTCCTTGGCGTCATCCTCTGGCCCTGCTCTGGCAAAGGCACTTTATAAAGTGCCTTTCCCCTGGGCCGGCATCTGGAGGGCATATCCCTTCCCTTTTGCCTCGGATCCCGTCGTGGGGAAGGGTCTTCGATCTCTCATTGGCTGGACGTGGTCGTGGCGCTCATCACTCCCGTCCTGCGCTCCTGTCGCACTTGTCGGGGCCAACCTACTTTTGGCCAGACAACCGTTGTGAAGCTTTGTCTTCATCGACCGGCTCCAGTTCTCCTCGGTGGAGTCGCTAGCCGGCCGCTGGTGCAGCCGGCCCTTCGGGCGGAGCCGGTCCTCTGGTGCTGAGGCCTTGGGGACTCCTGGGACGCGGGCCGGCATATTGCCCGGCCCGTGGTATGCCCCATAAGTCATCCCCACGACACTAGCCCCCGAAACTGGCGAAGTCTCATGGGCTAGCATGGGGCTTCGGCGGGTTCCTCTTCTCGCCGAAGTCTTGCTCGTTCTCGTCGAAGTCCCAGGATTCCCTATTTGACTCGAAAGAATCTGGCCTCGAGGTCAGGTCCTGCGGCGTATCGCTGGCCGCCTCGGGTCGAACCGGCTCCGAGACCGACCCGGCTGGTGACTGCCACGCGGCCGTCTGCCGTCGTCCGGCTCCTCGGAACTTGCTCCCTCGGGGGCTGGACCGTGGCACACTTGTTCGCACGCCGTCGTGTCACGTCCATTCGGCCCTGGCCCACGATCCTTTGCGGCAACCACGGCGGTTGCCCGATCTTTACGCGATCGTGGCTCATGACGAAAGGGGTCAGTTGCCGATCCGTCGTGGGTGAGATGGGCAACTGACCCCCCCCCCCTCACTTTTAAATCAAGGACCGCCCTGAAACAGAGCGTCGGTCGCCCGCGTCTCTTCTTCCTTCCGCATTTGCTCCACCTAGAATCCCCTGCTCCCGAGCTCCGCCCCCAAGGGATTAGGGTTCTTCGCTTGCTCCGCCATCATTCCGCTCATCCAGATCCGCACCCGGATGGCTCCCAAAGCGTCCCGGTCCAAAGGGAAGGGGGCGGTCATGGACAAAGATGCCGCTCCGCCCGCTTTGCCGAAGGGATCCTGGGAAGGCTCGTGGGTGAAGGAGAAGCAGATCGAGCTGCTGCGTCGGGGTCGAGTGCTTCCGCCCGCGGACCTCGTGGGCTGCTGTCCTGCTAGCAGTGAACAGGTCCCCGCCCCCGGACTCGGAGAGGCGGTGGTCTCCTGGACCACTTTCGACTGCAACCACATCACATTGGGGCGAATGCGATGATGATATTGTCCGCGTTCGCGACCCTCCGCGAGGCGTATTTGGGCATCTGGCCCAATGTTGAGCTGTTCCGCCGGCTGATCTACTTCAAGACCCAGACGGCGGAGACCGTTCCGGTGATATGCGGCACCGCCTCCTTCTACGCATGCAAGACTGCGGAATTCCCCAGCATAAAAGGGAAATAGTCTTGCAAGAAATCGCAGCGCTGCTTCTTCTACACGAAGAACCTGAAGGAGGGCGAAGACCATATCAATCTGCCGCCCTTCGAGGCGGGCGGGCCCGAGCGGGACAACTGGAGCGCCGCTCTTCCTCGCCCGTCGCCGGACATGGAAGAGATTCTTCTGCGGGTCACCACCCTGCAGACGGAGGGTGGCCTGGAGTCGACCGACCTCCTCCTCGCCTTCCTGGTCGCTCGCGTGTCTCCGCTCCAGCGCCGCTCGCACAAGATGTGCTTCCTGGGATCCACCAGGGATCCTACTCATCATTCCTCCAAGGCGCTGTCCGCACTGGATGTGGCTCGGAAGGCGAACCGCACTGGAGGTGGCTCGGAAGGCGAACCGCATCGTCGGTCCTAGCCCCTGTCCTTCTCCTCCTTCGCGACTCTGATCCACTGTCCTCTGTTTACTTGGTCCGGGCAGAACTTGTTTGCTCTGTAGGCGGCGGAGAATTTGACTCAGCGTCTAGCCGGCTTTGCCGCTGACAGAGCTGAATCGGATGACAAAGTCGTTTGGGACGAAGCCGAGGAGGTAGAGGATGCTAGCTCTCAAGCTGCCATTGAAAGCTCAGGCGCCATCCACGGTGATGAAGGAAGTGAGGAGTTCGAGGATTCAGGCGAGCCCCTCGATCATTCCAGTAAGTTTCCAGGCCCCTCCCTCTTAGGAGATCGGTTCGAGGATGATGATGGTGAAATAGGACCAGCTACCACCCTCGGGGGCGTTGCCCTTCACGTGGCCGCCGCAGCCGCGGCTGGGGCTCAAGCTCCCCCAATCGTGGATTTGCCGGAGTCTCCAGGGCCGCACCCTGTCGTCTTAGAGCCGGCAGGCCGCGAAGAGGCCGGAGATGACTCAGCCGGCACCAAGAGAAGGGCTCAGCCGGCTTCCTCCGAGCCGGCTGGGAAGCGCAAGAAACCAGAACCGGCAGCGAGGGACCTGCGCCGTCCTAAGACGAAGAATGTGGCCAAGCGGCGGGCTATCGTCGTAGCCGGGTGAACTTCTCGCTTCCTTGCTTCTCATCCTTACTTTAGCGTTGCAGCCCCAATTGACTCGGTCGTGGGTCGTACTCTTCGCAGGTCGCCTCTTTCTGTCGATTCGGTTGCTCAACCTCCTCCCGCCGTCGCTTCCGGGGGAATCGTGGCCCCGGCTCTCAAGCCCTCCTGCCGTAAGAGGGCGCGCAGGGAGGAACTGGGCGGCGACTCGGGTCGCGTTGAAGACGTTCGCTGCTCCCCACGGTTGAAGCTTGTGGCGGGCGACATTAGGGCAGAGGATCGTGCACATCCGGAGGTGCCCGCGGACGCTGTTCCCCACCCAGTCGCCGCACCTAAGACTGGCTCCACGCCCGCCGAGGAGACTACTTCGGACGGGGTTGTCACGCCGGCGCCTCCTACCACCGGAGTAGTCACGGTGGGGGACGACGCCGCCATCCACGTGTCCTCCGACCTGTCCCGTCAAGAAGGCGCATGCGAGGTCGCGGCGGGAGTCGCGGAGGAGGCCCCGGTGCGCGCGAGGCCGCTGGAGCTCCTGGGGCCGGCTGCCCAAACCCCTTCCAGCCTCGAGCTTGTGTCGAGCGTGCAGGCTGCTGTGCCTGCGGCTGGGACGAGGGCTGGCGCGACTGCTGATTCCAGCTCTGGCGAAGCTTCGCGTGGGCTCTTCACCACTCGGGTGGCGAGGAGCGAACATGGTGATGACTTGCCAACTCCTGAGGTAGTGACCACGGGCGCCTCCCGTGGAAAGGCTCTTGTCTCCGTGGCTGAGCCCAACTTTGGGAGCTTGAGCTCTGCCAGCCAACTTCAGCAGGAATGGGCGGACACCGCCTCAAGCGCCGATGCCGGAGAGAAACGCAAGGTTCAGGGCAGCAAGCCGACTCTGGCGGAGCTGGACAAGCAGTTTGCTGTTGTCAAGGGGTCGCTTCAGAACGCCGGTTTTCAACTCCTTGACGCTATACGGACGACCAATGTGAGTGTTGCGCCCTTAGCCTCTGGCTTCTTCTACTGGTCGGGAGACATGATCTGCGTCTTCATGGTCCTTCTTGCCATACCTCCTAGCCCCCGAGTTTCGAGGTAGCTGAAGAAACAGCTGACTCGAAAATGGACTTCGCTAAGAATCGTTGCCTTTCTGTCTTTCCCAGGACCTGAACGCACTTCGAGCTAGCGTCTTCCAGAAGCTGCTGGCGAAGTATCGCGCCGGGAAGGCTCAGTATCAGGATCTGAAGAAAGAGCTGGAGAAGCTGTCCGGTAAGCTCTGGCCCCTTGCTTCGATGTGTTGCTGCCGCCCCTTCGATTCTCACACCTCCATTCTCAGATGCTGCCTCGCTCATAGCTTCGCTTGAGTCCCAGTTGGCCGACTCGGTGTCGGCCAACGCTGTTGAGTCGCTCAAGCGAAAGCACGCAGAGGAGCTTCAGGGCCTGCGAGCCCAGGCCATCCAGACTTAGGAGTTGGAGACTGAGCTGGCGAAGGCTCGAGAGGCGGAGTCGTCGCTGCGGCTGGAGTTTGATCGCCAGCTGGCTGAAGAGAGAAAAATCCTCTCTGCGGAGTACGACGGCAAGGTGAACGAGCTTCGCGCGACCTTGGGGAGCGAAGTCGAGAGCCGCGGCGCCCAAATTGACGAGCTGCAGACTCTCTGGGGGCTCGACAGCGAGCGTCATGACAAGGAGATTGGCATTTGGCGCGCCCACGACCGCAAGGTTCAATCCGGCCTGCTGGGGCTGGAGGAAGCTCTTCGCGGTATACTTCTTTTCCTGTTTCTCGGCTCTTGCTCTTTCATGCCGTCCCCTCACTCTCTGATTTCCCTTGCAGGAGCTTTCCCTGACTCCGACAAGACTGCCACGACGACGCTGAAGGAATACAGGGCGGAACAGAAGATCGTCCCCAGCAGTGATCCTAAGGCTGAGCTTTCCTCAGGGGAGTTGGTAGCGTTGGCCAAAGGCCGACTCCATCCGGTTGCCAAGCTGGGCAAGGATCTCCACGAAGCCCTTGTTTCCGTCTTTGAAACCTTGTGGCCGGGAAGGGCGGTGCCTGGCGAGATCCAGGCGCTCCTCCAGTGGATCCTTCTCGCGTCCAACCGGCTCGACATCTGGAAGGAGTCCGCGGCTCGGGCCGGTGCTGAACAGGCTCTGGAGTTCGTGCTCTCCTGGTATCCAGGCGTCAACCTGGACCAGCTGGAGAATCTTCGTGAAGGCGGATTAGCAGGCCTCGACAAAGCCAAGCTCCGCCAACACGCCTGTGCCATTGCTGAGTGTGCCGAGACCGACGCGCTTTTCGATGCTAGGGATAGTGACGAATCTTTGGATGGCATGGACTTCGAAGAGCCCGGCTCCGCGGAAGAACCTCAAAAAGCCCCCGAGGATCTCGCTGGTCACTCCATTCCACCATCCCCCAGCGGCGATGACTTTGTCTTGGCGTCTCGAGCTGGCGACACTACTCCACTGGAGCCGGCTGGCTCGCCAAGCGCACCCTGAGTGCATCAGGATTTTCTTATTCGTTCTTGTGTACGTTGAACTCGTGTCGTGCCCAACAACATTTCGTTCGTGTGTATCAATGGCACTTCACCCTGAATTCTCTACGCATTGGTTTCTAGTTGTTGGTGAATCGGATTTGACCTGACCTCTTTCGGCTTTTTCCTTTATCTCCCCATCCTTCGGCCCTTCTACCCCCAGCCGGCAGCCTGGTGCCGGCTGGTCTCCCTTGGACCGACAGCCGAATGTCGGTCTAGGGTGGGAGCGTGCCGCGGGATGAGGAGTAGTACTTCGGCGTATAGGAGATCTGGCTTGGTCCAGTCCACGCACAACTATTAACCAATGTGCGCGGTTTTTGGGTGAGCGCCCGCTAACGGCTCCGCGTTTTGTCCTCTTAGCGATTTTCCAGTGTGAGTGACCTGCCAACTCCATTGCCCTCGACTTGGGTTGGAGGTTGGGCTCGGGGTCCGGTTCGCACACGGTACTCATTCGGCTGACAAGAGGATCGTTTCATCGGGTTGGGGCTGGCAGCTCCCGTTTGGAGCCGGTTTCTAGCCCCCGTGAATAACGCTTAGAAAGGTAAAAGGTACTTCAGAGCACTTTTTCCAGGGATCAGCCGTATGCCGCCCAACTTTCTTTTATTCAACGACGCTTGTTCGAGATACAAGGTTTTTGCCTTCGCTTAGCCGAAGGTCTTAAGCGATCTTGGACTTGTCTCAGGCGAAGCTGCGAAAGCCTTCCCCCTACCTCGAGGAGGGGCCAGCCCCCGAGACAAGAGCTTCTGACTCCTTGCCCGCTTCGGGCGGGACTTCCTTGGGGAGGCTTGCCGGCTTGAGGTGTGGAGTCGGCAGTCCCGTCGCCAGGCAGCCCGGCTGGACTGCCGCCACCCTCTGCAGCAGTTGTCGCTTCTCTTCAGCAATGACCAAGGCCTCCGCCAGCTTGGAGCTGACTCTTGCGCACTCTATGGACCTCTTGTAGCATCCAGTGATAGTAATCACCCCGCGAGGGCCTGGGAGCTTCATCTTCAAGTAAGCGTAGTGCGGGACCGCCATGAACTTGGCCAAGGCTGGTCGACCAAGCAGTGCGTGATAGGGGCTGTTGAGGTCTACCACCTCGAACCAGATCGGCTCGCGACGATGATTGTCCTTCTCGCCAAACAGCACCTCCAACTCAATCCTTCCCATCGGCGTACAGGAGTGCCCGGGCACAATCCCATGGAAGGTGAGCTTGGTTGGCTTCAGTTGGATCTCTGGGATCCCGAGCTTCTCCATTGAAGTGCGGTTGAGAAGGTTGATGCTGCTGCCTCCATCAATGAGTACACGTGAGAATCGGCAGGTATGCGTCTCAGAGAACACGATTGGGTTCAAGACCAGCGCATAGCCCCCGGGCTTCGGCATGAGTGGCGGGTGATCTTCGCGCCCCCAGGTGATGGACGAATCAGACCAGTGCATGAACTGCGGTCCAACTTGTACGACAGCGTTCACCTCGACTCCAAACCACGGCTCATCCTTTGGATCCTCCATTTCTGAAGTGAACACGTGGTATTGTTCCACATTTGCTTCCTCGGGGTAATCCCCCGCTGCCTTGGCCGGTTGTCGATTCTTGTTTCCCTGCGCTTCAACTGGTAGGCCTGGCGGGGGTCCAGGCAGTTGGTGGTTTCCTTGCTCTAGATCCCTGGTGAAACTGCACTGCCGAGTGGTATGCGCTGCCGGCTTGCCTGAAACGCTATGGAACTTGCAGGGTTGGTCCAGCATCACCTCGATGGTGTACTTGTCCTTGCTGAATTTGTCCCCTTTGCATTTTTGGCTTCCACCCGTAGCCCCCGGGCTTCCTTGAACGGCAGCCACTTGCTGAGAGCCGTACTTGTTGTCACGGCGCTCATCTTTCCTCTTGCCGTGTCGATCACGGTTGTGATGTCCTCCTTGGCCGGCTGCCGGCTGAGATTGGCCTCCGGCTGGCGCTGGCTCGACGCACTGCACCCTTGCAGCGGAGTCGGCGGAAGCGTACTTGTCCGCTATCGCCATGAAGTCCGCCATTGACTTCGGCTCGGCTCTGTGGAGCTTGTGCTTCAGTAAGGTTCCTTCCCTGCATCTGTCCGTGAAGTAGCCGATGGCTTGCTCCTCGCCCACTCCTTCGCATGAGTTGCGCAGCTCGGACCATCTCGTGAGGTAGTCACGATCTGGCTCATCAGAGCCTTGCTTGCACATGGCCAACTATCGTGGGCAGGGCGGTCGCTTGTAGGTTCCCGTGAAGTTCTTGATGAATGCCTCTTGGAAATCATGCCAGGAATTGATCTGCAGAGCCGGCAGGCTGTTGAGCCACGTCCGAGCAGATCCCGTCAGCATGAGTGGTGCGTAGCGCACCGCTGTCCTCTTGTTGCCGCCCGCGATGTCGACGGCTGTGACGTAGTCTGACAGCCAGTCTTTCGGCTTCACTGCCCCAGTGTATTTGGGCATGTCTCGTGGGAGCGCAAACTTGGCCGGGAAAGGCTCGTTGCGGATGCGAGGGCCGAAACAGACCAGCCCTGCCGAGGATTCCTCCTCGTCAAACTTGGAGTCTGCCAGCAGGTTGAGCCGATGGCGTGCGTCGTCCTTTGGCGGGTCGACACGTTCCCCGATCCTCTGGCTCACGTGCGAGCGGGCTGGGTGATGACCTTGAGCGCCCTGGCCAGCTCCCTGTGCCGGCTGGGCTGGCGCCACAGACTTGCCGCGCGCCGGTTCCACCACGTCCGCCCGAGGAGGGTGGCACGGCTTGCTGGTAACCGCGGCGGGATCTCGAGGCTGCCGGTTGTGGTGGCCAGAGTGCTGGGTACGGTGGTTTCCACCGCTTTTGCCTGGAGCTCGATTGCTCCGGCTGTGCTCTGCCGGGCCGTGGTTTGGCAATGAGGCTTCTCCATGCGACTTGTTCTGACCGGCCACGACGATACGGTTGTCGCCTCGAGTGCCGCTCGCTTCTGCGCGTGGCTCCATCGCCTGCTGCTGTAGATCGGCAGCGTCCAAGAGTTCCTGGATCCGGGCTTGCTTCTCCCGTAGGTCCTCGCCTTGCAGTTCATCCAGTTCAGAGGTGATGTAGCGCGCGGCGCGGAGATTCTTCGTAGGCGTGCTGTAGGTGGGCTTGTTGATGATCGGAGGTAGCTTCGCTGAGGGCGCCGCCTGGTTCAGCTCCGCGCCCAGCTCGCGGCCTCGCTGACGAACTTGTCCCGCCCGGCTTGGGCCATCTCCAGCTGGGGTGAAGCCATGGGCGACGTTGTATTCGTTGATCATGGAGAGGACGCGCCGACGGGTGTCGTCGACGTCGACCGCTTCCTTGAGGAGGTTGAGGCGCGTCCGCTCCAGATCCTCGGAGGCCTTGACCGGATCCGCAGAGATGTCGAGCGGAGCGCGCAGGTCCGTGATGGCTGCGTCCAGCACGTCCCGCTCTGGAGGTGGAAGGTCTTGTTCCGGTGGAGGTGGGCGTTCGAGCGGCGGGCGCGCGGAGCGCGGTAGGCCGCCACCACCATCCTCCTCCAGGGCCCGCACCTCGACCATGTTGCAAAAGTCGCTGCTTTCGCCGTCGTCGAAGTCTGCGTCACAGAGTGGGTCAGGCACATCGGTTACCTCTTCCGGGAAGGGCTTGGCGACGTAGAAGCGGTGGCTGCCGACGTCGAGGAAGGAGCCGCTGTTGCCAAAGCCGTTCTCGAAGTGGGCCAAGTTGTCGTCGACGCAGTCGAAGGTGCCGAACCTCTAGACGAGGCCGGAGGTGACCTTCTCGCCGGAGGGTCCCGGCCGGAACTTGACTCCGCTCGCCACCGCGCTTTGCCCCACGGTGGGCGCCAACTCTCATGGGAATTTAGAGACAGTAGCCATGGGGAGGCTTATCGGAGGGGCTCGACGATGGTGACGATGGGTCCGGCTCGGGATCGTGCCAACAGTGACACCTCGGTTTACCCAGGTTCAGGGCCCTCCCGGTTGGAGGTAAACCCCTACTTCCTGCCTGCTTCGTATTGATTGGATAGTATCGATTACAATGCTCCTCTAGCTATTCGGGCTAGAGGAGGAAGAAGAAGATCGGATCCCCCTATGCTAAGGGTCCAGGCCCCCTTATATAGATGGGGGCCTGGTTACAGGTTTTGGTAGCGATTCGGCCGGCTGCGGGCTCCTCGGCGGCGGCGTCCTTGGCGTCATCCTCTGGCCCTGCTCTGGCAAAGGCACTTTATAAAGTGCCTTTCCCCTGGGCCGGCATCTGGAGGGCATATCCCTTCCCTTTTGCCTCAGATCCCGTCGTGGGGATGGGTCTTCGATCTCTCATTGGCGGGACGTGGTCGTGGCGCTCGTCACTCCCGTCCTGCGCTCCTCCCGCACTTGTCGGGGCCAACCTACTTTTGGCGAGAAAACCGTTGTGAAGCTTTGTCTTCATCGACCGGCTCCAGTTCTCCTCGGTGGAGTCGCTAGCCGGCCGCCGGTGCAGCCGGCCCTTCGGGCGAAGCCGGTCCTCTGGTGCTGAGGCCTTGGGGACTCCTGGGACACGGGCCGACATATTGCCCGGCCCGTGGTATGCCCCATAAGTCATCCCCACGACACTAGCCCCCGAAACTGGCGAAGTCTCATGGGCTAGCATGGGGCTTCGGCGGGTTCCTCTTCTCGCCGAAGTCTTGCTCGTTCTCGTCGAAGTCCCAGGATTCCCTATTTGACTCGAAAGAATCTGGCCTCGAGGTCAGGTCCTGCGGCGTATCGCTGGCCGCCTCGGGTCGAACCGGCTCTGAGACCGACCCGGCTGGTGACTGCCACGCGGCCGTCTGCCGTCTTCCGGCTCCTCGGAACTTGCTCCCTCGGGGGCTGGACCGTGGCACACTTGTTCGCACGCCGTCGTGTCACGTCCATTCGGCCCTGGCCCACGATCCTTTGCGGCAACCACGGCGGTTGCCCGATCATTACGCGATCGTGGCTCATGACGAAAGGGGTCAGTTGCCGATCCATCGTGGGTGAGATGGGCAACTGACCCGCCCCCTCACTTTTAAATCAAGGACCGCCCTGAAATAGAGCATCGGTCGCCCGCGTCTCTTCTTCCTTCCGCATTTGCTCCACCTAGAATCCCCTGCTCCCGAGCTCCGCCCCCCAAGGGATTAGGGTTCTTCGCTTGCTCCGCCATCATTCCGCTCATCCAGATCCGCACCCGGATGGCTCCCAAAGCGTCCCGGTCCAAAGGGAAGGGGGCGGTCACGGACAAAGATGCCGCTCCGCCCGCTTTGCCGAAGGGATCCTGGGAAGGCTCGTGGGTGAAGGAGAAGCAGATCGAGCTGCTGCGCCGGGGTCGAGTGCTTCCGCCCGTGGACCTCGTGGGCTGCTGTCCTGCTGGTAGTGAACGGGTCCCCGCCCCCGGACTCGGAGAGGCGGTGGTCTTCTATGACCATTTCCCCCGAGGCTTCGCGCTGCCCGCCAGCAGCTTCATGCGCCGGTTCCTGGACCACTTTCGACTACAACCACATCACATTGGGGCGAATGCGATGATGATATTGTCCGCGTTCGCGACCCTCTGCGAGGCGTATTTGGGCATCTGGCCCAATGTTGAGCTGTTCCGCCGGCTGATCTACTTCAAGACCCAGACGGCGGAGACCGTTCCGGTGATATGCGGCACCGCCTCCTTCTACGCGTGCAAGACTGCGGGCTTCCCCGGCATAAAAGGGAAGGAGTCTTGCAAGAAATGGCAGTGCTCCTTCTTCTACACGAAGAAGCTGAAGGAGGGCGAAGACCATATCAATCTGCCGCCCTTCGAGGCGGGCGGGCCCGAGCGGGACAACTGGAGCGCCCCTCTTCCTCGCCCGTCGCCGGACATGGAAGAGATTCTTCTGCGGGTCACCACCCTGCAGACGGAGGGTGGCCTGGAGTCGACCGACCTCCTCCTCGCCTTCCTGGTCGCTCGCGTGTCTCCGCTCCAGCGCCGCTCGCACAAGATGTGCTTCCTGGGATCCGCCAGGGATCCTACTCGTCATTCCTCCAAGGCGCTGTCCGCACTAGAGGTGGCTCGGAAGGCGAACCGCACCGCCGACGTCAAGCTTCAGGCCTCGTGGATGTGGGGACTGGAACCTCACGATCGGGACAATCCAATTGCTAAGGTGAACTCGTCGGTCCTGGCCCCTGTCCTTCTCCTCCTTCGCGACTCTGATCCACTGTCCTCTGTTTACTTGGTCCGGGCAGAACTTGTTTGCTCTGTAGGCGGTGGAGAATTTGACTCAGCGTCTAGCCGGCTTTGCCGCTGACAGAGCTGAATCGGATGACAAAGTCGTTTGGGACGAAGCCGAGGAGGTAGAGGATGCTAGCTCTCAAGCTGCCATTGAAAGCTCAGGCGCCATCCACGGTGACGAAGGAAGTGAGGAGTTCGAGGATTCAGGCGAGCCCCTCGATCATTCCAGTAAGTTTCCAGGCCCCTCCCTCTTAGGAGATCGGTTCGAGGATGATGATGGTGAAATAGGACCAGCTACCACCCTCGGGGGCGTCGCCCTTCACGTGGCCGCCGCAGCCGCGGCTGGGGCTCAAGCTCCCCCAATCGTGGATTTGCCGGAGTCTCCAGGGCCGCACCCTGTCATCTCAGAGCCGGCAGGCCGCGAAGAGGCCGGAGACGACTCAGCCGGCACCAAGAGAAGGGCTCAGCCGGCTTCCTCCGAGCCGGCTGAGAAGCGCAAGAAACTGGAGCCGGCGGCGAGGGACCTGCGCCGTCCTAAGACGAAGAAGGTGGCCAAGCGGCGGGCTATCGTCGTAGCCGGGTGAGCTTCTCGCTTCCCTGCTTCTCATCCTTACTTTAGCGTTGCAGCCCCAATTGACTCGGTCGTGGGTCGTACTCTTCGCAGGTCGCCTCTTTCTGTCGATTCGGTTGCTCAACCTCCTCCCGCCGTCGCTTCCGGGGGAATCGTGGCCCCGGCTCTCGAGCCCTCCTGCCGTAAGAGGGCGTGCAGGGAGGAAATGGGCGGCGACTCGGGTCGCGTTGAAGACGTTCGCTGCTCCCCACGGTTGAAGCTTGTGGCGGGCGACACTAGGGCAGAGGATCGTGCGCATCCGGAGGTGCCCGCGGATGCTGTTCCCCACCCAGTCGCCGCACCTGAGACTGGCTCCACGCCCGCCGAGGAGACTACTTCGGACGGGGTTGTCACGCCGGCGCCTCCTGCCACCGGAGTAGTCACGGTGGGGGACGACGCCGCCATCCACGCGTCCTCCGACCTGTCCCGTCAAGAAGGCGCATGCGAGGTCGCGGCGGGAGCCCCGGAGGAGGCCCCGGTGCGCGCGAGGCCGCTGGAGCTCCCGGGGCCGGCTGCCCAAACCCCTTCCAGCCTCGAGCTTGTGTCGAGCGTGCAGGGTGTTGTGCCTGCAGCTGGGACGAGGGCTGGCGCGACTGCTGATTCCAGCTCTGGCGAAGCTTCGCGCGGGCTCTTCACCACTCGGGTGGCGAGGAGGGAACATGGTGATGACTTGACAACTCCTGAGGTAGTGACCACGGGCGCCTCCCGTGGAAAGGCTCTTGTCTCCGTGGCTGAGCCCAGCTTTGGGAGCTTGAGCTCTGCCAGCCAACTTCAGCAGGAATGGGCGGACACCGCCTCAAGCGCCGATGCCGGAGAGAAACTCAAGGTTCAGGGCAGCAAGCCGACTCTGGCGGAGCTGGACAAGCAGTTTGCTGTTGTCAAGGGGTCGCTTCAGAACGCCGGTTTTCAACTCCTTGACGCTATACGGACGACCAATGTGAGTGCTGTGCCCTTAGCCTCTGGCTTCTTCTACTGGTCGGGAGACATGATCTGCGTCTTCATGGTCCTTCTTGCCATACCTCCTAGCCCCCGAGTTTCGAGGTAGATGTAGAAACAGCTGACTCGAAAATGGACTTCGCTAAGAATCGTTGCCTTTCTGTCTTTCCCAGGACCTAAACGCACTTCGAGCTAGCATCTTCCAGAAGCTGCTGGCGAAGTATCGCGCCGGGAAGGCTCAGTATCAGGATCTGAAGAAAGAGCTGGAGAAGCTATCCGGTAAGCTCTAGCCCCTTGCTTCGATGTGTTGCTGCCGCCCCTTCGATTCTCACACCTCCATTCTCAGATGCTGCCTCGCTCATAGCTTCGCTTGAGTCCCAGTTGGCCGACTCGGTGTCGGCCGACGCTATTGAGTCGCTCAAGCGAAAGCACGCAGAGGAGCTTCAGGGCCTGCGAGCCCAGGCCATCCAAACTTAGGAGTTGCAGACTGAGCTGGCGAAGGCTCGAGAGGCGGAGTCGTCGCTGCGGCTGGAGTTTGATCGCCAGCTGGCTGAAGAGAGAAAAATCCTCTCTGCGGAGTACGACGGCAAGGTGAACGAGCTTCGCGCGACCTTGGGGAGCGAAGTCGAGAGCCGCGGCGCCCAAATTGACGAGCTGCAGACTCTCCGGGGGCTCGACAGCGAGCGTCATGACAAGGAGATTGGCATTTGGCGCGCCCGCGACCGCAAGGTTCAATCCGGCCTGCTGGGGCTGGAGGAAGCTCTTCGCGGTATCCGTCCCCTCACTCTCTGATTGCCCTTGCAGGAGCTTTCCCTGACTCCGACAAGACTGCCGCGGCGGCGCTGAAGGAATATAGGGCGGAATAGAAGATCGTCCCGAGCAGTGATCCTAAGGCCGAGCTTTCCTCAGGGAAGTTGGTAGCGTTGGCCAAAGGCCGACTCCATCCGGTTGCCAAGCTGGGCAAGGATCTCCACGAAGCCCTTGTTTCCGTCTTTGAAACCTTGTGGCCGGGAAGGGCGGTGCCTGGCGAGATCCAGGCGCTCCTCAAGTGGATCCTTCTCGCGTCCAACCGGCTCGACATCTGGAAGGAGTCCGCGGCTCGGGCCGGTGCTGAACAGGCTCTGGAGTTCGTGCTCTCCTGGTATCCAGGCGTCAACCTGGACCAGCTGGAGAATCTTCGTGAAGGCGGATTAGCAGGCCTCGACAAAGCCAAGCTCCGCCAATGCGCCTGTGCCATTGCTGAGTGTGCCGAGACTGACGCGCTTTTCGATGCTGGGGATAGTGACGAATCTTTGGATGGCATGGACTTCGAAGAGCCTGGCTCCACAGAAGAACCTCAAAAAGCCCCCGAGGATCTCGCTGGTCACTCCATTCCACCATCCCCCAGCGGCGATGACTTTGTCTTGGCGTCTCGAGCTGGCGACACTACTCCACTGGAGCCGGCTGGCTCGCCAAGCGCACCCTGAGTGCGTCAGGATTTTCTTATTCGTTCTTGTGTACGTTGAACTCGTGTCGTGCCCAACAACATTTCGTTCGTGTGTATCAATGGCACTTCACCCTGAATTCTCTACGCATTGGTTTCTAGTTGTTGGTGAACCGGATTTGACCTGACCCCTTTCGGCTTTTTCCTTTATCTCCCCATCCTTCGGCCCTTCTACCCCCAGCCGGCAGCCTGGTGCCGGATGGTCTCCCTTGGACCGACAGCCGAATGTTGGTCTAGGGTGGGAGCGTGCCGCGGGATGAGGAGTAGTACTTCGGCGTATAGGAGATCTGGCTTGGTCCAGTCCACGCACAACTATTAACCAATGTGCGCGGTTTTTGGGTGAGCGCCCGCTAACGGCTCCGCGTTTTGTCCTCTTAGCAATTTTCCAGTGTGAGTGACCTGCCAACTCCATTGCCCTCGACTTGGGTTGGAGGTTGGGCTCGGGGTCCGGTTCGCACACGGTACTCGTTTGTCTGACACGGGATTCGATTCGTCGGGTCGCGGGCGTTTCCTCTTAGCGATTTTCCTAGGTGGGTGACCTGCCGGCTCCATCCCACGCGGCGCAGGGTGGAAGTTGGGCTTGGGGTCCGGTCCGCACACAGTACTCATTCGGCTGACAAGAGGATCGTTTCATCGGGTTGGGGCTGGCAGCTCCCGTTTGGAGCCGGTTTCCAGCCCCCGTGAATAACGCTTAGAAAGGTAAAAGGTACTTCAGAGCACTTTTTCCAGGGATCAGCTGTATGCCGCCCAAATTTCTTTTATTCAACGACGCTTGTTCGAGATACAAGGTTTTTGCCTTGGCTTAGCCGAAGGTCTTAAGCGATCTTGGACTTGTCTCAGGCGAAGCTACGAAAGCCTTCCCCCTACCTCGAGGAGGGGCCAGCCCCCGAGACAAGAGCTTCTGACTCCTTGCCCGCTTCGGGCGGGACTTCCTTGGGGAGGCTTGCCGGCTTGAGGTGTGGAGTCGGTAGTCCCGTCGCCAGGCAGCCCGGCTGGACTGCCGCCACCCTCTGCACCAGTTGTCGCTTCTCTTCAGCAATGGCCAAGGCCTCCGCCAGCTTGGAGCTGGCTCTTGCGCACTCTATGGACCTCTTGTAGCATCCAGTGACAGTAATCACCCCGCGAGGGCCTGGGACCTTCATCTTCAAGTAAGCGTAGTGCGGGACCGCCATGAACTTGGCCAAGGCTGGTCGACCAAGCAGTGCGTGATAGGGGCTGTTGAGGTCTACCACCTCGAACCAGATCGGCTCGCGACGATGATTGTCCTTCTCGCCAAACAGCACCTCCAACTCAATCCTTCCCATCGGCGTACAGGAGTGCCCGGGCACAATCCCATGGAAGGTGAGCTTGGTTGGCTTCAGTTGGATTTCTGGGATCCCGAGCTTCTCCATCGAAGTGCGGTAGAGAAGGTTGATGCTGCTGCCTCCATCAATGAGTACACGTGAGAATCGGCAAGTATGCGTCTCAGAGAACACGATTGGGTTCAAGACCAGCGCATAGCCCCCGGGCTTCAGCATGAGTGGCGGGTGATCTTCGCGCCCCCAGGTGATGGACGCATCAGACCAGTGCATGAACTGCGGTCCAACTTGTACGACAGCGTTCACCTCGACTCCAAACCACGGCTCATCCTTTGGATCCTCCATTTGGGAAGTGAACACGTGGTATTGTTCCACATTTGCTTCCTCGGGGTAATCCCCCGCTGCCTTGGCCGGTTGTCGATTCTTGTTTCCCTGCGCTTCAACTGGCAGGCCTGGCGGGGGTCCAGGCAGTTGGTGGTTTCCTTGCTCCAGATCCCTGGTGAAACTGCACTGCCGAGTGGTATGCGCTTTCGGCTTGCCTGAAACACTATGGAACTTGCAGGGTTGGTCCAGCATCACCTCGATGGTGTACTTGACCTTGCTGAATTTGTCCCCTTTGCGTTTTTGGCTTCCACCCGTAGCCCCCGGGCTTCCTTGAACGGCAGCCACTTGCTGAGAGCCGTACTTGTTGTCACGGCGCTCATCTTTCCTCTTGCTGTGTCGATCACGGTTGTGATGTCCTCCTTGGCCGGCTGCCGGCTGAGATTGGCCTCCGGCTGGCGCTGGCTCGACGCACTGCACCCTTGCAGCGGAGTCGGCGGAAGCGTACTTGTCCGCTATCGCCATGAAGTCTGCCATTGACTTCGGCTCGGCTCTGTGGAGCTTGTGCTTCAGTAAGGTTCCTTCCCTGCATCCGTCCGTGAAGTAGCCGATGGCTTGCTCCTCGCCCAGCCCTTCGCATGAGTTGCGCAGCTCGGACCATCTCATGAGGTAGTCACGATCTGGCTCATCAGGGCCTTGCTTGCAGAGGGCCAGCTGTCGTGGGCGGGGCGGTCGCTTGTAGGTTCCCGTGAAGTTCTTGATGAATGCCTCTTGGAAATCATGGCAGGAATTGATCTGCAGAGCCGGCAGGCTGTTGAGCCACGTCCGAGCAGATCCCGTCAGCTTGAGTGGTGCTTAGCGCACCACTGTCCTCTTGTTGCCGCCCGCGATGTCGACGGCTGTGACGTAGTCTGACAGCCAGTCTTCCGGCTTCACTGCCCCAGTGTATTTGGGCATGTCTCGTGGGAGCGTAAACTTGGCCGGGAAAGGCTCGTTGCGGATGCGAGGGCCGAAATAGACCGGCCCTGCCGAGGATTCCTCCTCGTCAAACTTGGAGTCCGCCAGCAGGTTGAGCCGATGGCGTGCGTCGTCTTTTGGCGGGTCGACGCATTCCCCGATCCTCTGGCTCACGTGCGAGCGGGCTGGGTGATGACCTTGAGCGCCCTGGCCAGCTCCCTGAGCCGGCTGGGCTGGCGCCACAGACTTGCCGCGCGCCGGTTCCACCACGTCCGCCCGAGGAGGATGGCGCGGCTTGCTGGTAACCGCGGCGGGATCTCGAGGCTGCCGGTTGTGGCGGCCAGAGTGCTGGGTACGGTGGTTTCCACCGCTTTTGCCTGGAGCTCGATTGCTCCGGCTGTGCTCCGCCGGGCCGTGGTTTGGCGATGAGGCTTCTCCATGCGACTTGTTCTGACCGGCCACGACGATACGGTTGTCGCCTCGAGTGCCGCTCGCTTCTGCGCGTGGCTCCATCGCCTGCTGCTGTAAATCGGCAGCGTCCAAGAGTTCCTGGATCCGGGCTTGCTTCTCCCATAGGTCCTCGCCTTGCAGTTCATCCAGTTCAGAGGTGATGTAGCGCGCGGCGCGGAGATTCTTCGTAGGCGTGCTGTAGGTGGGCTTGTTGATGATCGGAGGTAGCTTCGCCGAGGGCGCCGCCTAGTTCAGCTCCGCGCCCAGCTCGCGGCCTCGCTGACGAACTTGTCCCGCCCGGCTTGGGCCATCTCCAGCTGGGGTGAAGCCATGGGTGACGTTGTAATCATTGATCGTGGAGAGGACGCGCCGACGGGTGTCGTCGACGTCGACCGCTTCCTTGAGGAGGTTGAGGCGCGTCCGCTCCAGATCCTCGGAGGCCTTGAGCGGATCCGCAGAGATGTCGAGCGGAGCGCGCAGGTTCGTGATGGCTGCGTCCAGCACGTCCCGCTCTGGAGGTGGAAGGTCTTGTTCCGGCGGAGGTGGGCGTTCGAGCGGCGGGCGCGCGGAGCACGGTAGGCCGCCGCCACCATCCTCCTCCAGGGCCCGCACCTCGACCATGTTGCAAAAGTCGCTGCTTTCGCCGTCGTCGAAGTCTGCGTCACAGAGTGGGTCAGGCACATCGGTTACCTCTTCCAGGAAGGGCTTGGCGACGTAGAAGCGGTGGCTGCCGACGTCGAGGAAGGAGCCGCTGTTGCCGAAGCCGTTCTCGAAGTGGGCCAAGTTGTCGTCGACGCAGTCGAAGGTGCCGAACCTCCAGACGAGGCCGGAGGTGACCTTCTCGCCGGAGGGTCCCGGCCGGAACTTGACTCCGCTCGCCACCGCGCTTTGCCCCACGGTGGGCGCCAACTGTCGTGGGAATTTAGAGACAGTAGCCATGGGGAGGCTTATCGGAGGGGCTCGACGATGGTGACGATGGGTCCGACTCGGGATCGTGCCAACAGTGACACCTCGGTTTACCCAGGTTCAGGGCCCTCCCGGTTGGAGGTAAACCCCTACTTCCTGCCTGCTTCATATTGATTGGATAGTATCGATTACAATGCTCCTCGAGCTATTCGGGCTAGAGGAGGAAGAAGAAGATCGGATCCCCCTATGCTAAGGGTCCAGGCCCCCTTATATAGATGGGGGCCTGGTTACAGGTTTTGGTAGCGATTCGGCCGGCTGCGGGCTCCTCGGCGGCGGCGTCCTTGGCGTCATCCTCTGGCCCTGCTCTGGCAAAGGCACTTTATAAAGTGCCTTTCCCCTGGGCCGGCATCTGGAGGGCATATCCCTTCCCTTTTGCCTCAGATCCCGTCGTGGGGAAGGGTCTTCGATCTCTCATTGGCTGGACGTGGTCGTGGCGCTCGTCACTCCCGTCCTGCGCTCCTGCCGCACTTGTCGGGGCCAACCTACTTTTGGCCAGACAACCGTTGTGAAGTTTTGTCTTCATCGACCGGCTCCAGTTCTCCTCGGTGGAGTCGCTAGCCGGCCGCCGGTGCAGCCGGCCCTTCGGGCGGAGCCGGTCCTCTGGTGCTGAGGCCTTGGGGACTACTGGGACGCGAGCCGGCATATTGCCCGGCCCGTGGTATGCCCCATAAGTCATCCCCACGACACTCCGTCCTTGGCCGTGTGTGGCAACCCCTCCCCCATAAGATAAGGGGAAGGAGGACCAGGGCGCTATAAAAGGAAGGGAGGCCACCCCTTAGAGGGGATCCGATCTTCTACTCCGGGCTACTAGCTAGGCTATGTTGGTTCTTCTACCTCCGGCCAGTTAGAGCTCTGTAACCAAGACCTTGTACTCCTCACGAGGTATCGCGTCGTAATACAAGAAGGCAGGAAGTAGGGGCTTTACCTCACCACGAGGGCCCTGAACCTGGGTAAAGCTCGGCGTCTCCCTCTCTGCAGTGCGTAGTGCGTTCGACGTCTCGAGGCTTCCGTCACCGTGTTTCGTTGCGATCCAAAATCTCACACGTTCAGCCCCTGCGTTCGAATCTTTGGGTCCGTCGTGTGGTACCCCGTGTTATTGCGACACGAAATCCATCGACATTTGGCACGCCAGGTAGGGGGCTGTGGTGTGTTCTCTTCAAGATCTGCTTCGACATGGGTGACGATCGCCATCACCGTCTTCGCCTTCGTGCTGTCTATGCGTGCCGTCGCCGGGCATGTCTTCAAGTCCTTGATGGCCTAGAGGCCATTGGGGAGGGTGAGCCGAAAGTCGGCGACCTCGGCTTCGGGGGCTTCGCGGCGCTCGCCGGGCCCCTTCGCCACGCGATGTGGCCGCCTCGCTTCAGGCCGGATATTGGTGCGTGTTATGATGGGACCTCCGATCCCGTGGAGTTCCTACAGCAGTACGCAACCGGTATTCGGGCGGCGGGAGGCGATGGGCATGTCATGGCCAACTGGTTCATGATGGCTACAAAGGGAGAGCCTCGCCGGTGGCTCTGCAGGCTGCCCCCAAGGTCCATTTTGTCCTGGAGGGACCTCTGCGAGCGCTTCCTCGACAGGTACGCATCCCTTGGACCTGAGCCAGAGGGCGCGTAGGCCAACGCCGTCCTCGATGGCCCCTTTCCCAGGTGCGTGAAGATTGGGCTGGGGGGCTCAGGGGTCACCACCCCTTGCCCTCGGCTAAGGAAAGGGGATCTTCAGCTCCGCAAGGAACAAAAGTCCAGCGAATTTGGTTGAATCGCGGCCTAACACAAACATGAGTTTTCGCTTGTCTGCCATTTGAGAAAGAGCCAGAGCACGGTGTCCGCGCTGGGGCCTTCGCCCAGAAAATAGCAGGCCCGCAAAACCCAGAACGGATCAAGCTCTGAATAGGGAAGGGACCCGCTACAGTCACCTCATACGCTCCATGGTGCTCTCTCCTCTCGAGTGACACTCGAATGAAGGCGCGTGAGCACGCAAGAGCCGCACAGTTGGTGTAAATCTTGCGAACCTCTGGCTATCCCCGTCTACAGCCTTGCGTTTCTTCTCCTGGAATTGCCTTTGTTATGTTTGAACGCCAGGGGGGCTGCAGGGAGATAGTCATGTATGCCATCACACGAGCGCCAGTGCCCGCTAGCCTTGCACCACGAGCTGCATACTAAGCGTTAGGCTATTGTCCCGCTCAGAGGCTGGTCCCCCGAACGGCGTAGAACACCTCCCAGGCAAAGGCAAAGCGAGGACAAACTCACAAGGGTGAAAACAAGGATAACTTGGCAAACAGATGCCTTAAGTGCGATTACAAATTAAAAAGGGCCCATTAGGGCAATGTCTGATGTTCACCAAGTGTGCAGCTGCTACAGATACTTCAGGAGGAAATCAGGAGGGAGAGCTCACTGGGCGTTCTCCTCGGAGCCCTCGTCGTCGCCAGTGCCGTGGCTGGAGCCTGAGGAGGTCTCTCCGCTGGACCCTGTCGTGTCGTCGCCATCGGCCTCTCCAGCTTCTTCACCGCCGGACTCCCCGGAGCTCGTGGTGCCGTCGCTGGAAGAGCTCTCCTGGCCCGTGGCTGCGGACGTTCCTGGGCGGGCGTAGATGGCCTGCAGTCATCGCAGGGCTATCTCCAGCCGGGCCGCCCTGGCTACCGCCGCGCGATCAGGAGTCCCGGGCGGTGCTGGCTCCCTCCTCTGCAGGACGTCCTCCAGGTTAAGGTCAGGGCGTAGGCACTGGAGGTTGGAGAAGATCCGCGTCCCTGCTAGCCCTAGGAGCTCCCGGCACTCCGCGTCGATGAGCTCCAAGACCTTGGCCGATGTGTCATCCAGCTGTTCAGCCAGTTGGCTGAAGAAGAGGATGATCGACATGTCGTCCTCGGGGACGGTGGGGAGGCTCAGCCCGTGGATGCCCAGGCGGTGCGCCGCCTCCATGACGCGAGCTGAGAACTCGCGGAACATCTGCACGCGCTGCCTGCGCAGCATGCGTGCTTCGGCTTCGGAATCCCTGGCATCCTGGAGCTCTCAAGAGATCTTAATGATCTGCTGGACCATCGCCGAGCTCTCCTCCTCCAGCCGCCCCACGTCTCCTTGGAGCGTGCGGATCGTGGCATCGGATTTGGCCAGGGCACGCTCAGCGCCTCGGCGCACCTCGTGCGCCTCCTTCAGCTCGGCCTCCAGGTCGCGGACCTTCCGCTCTAGGGTATCGCGCATTTGCTTGTACCTGGCCAGGGCGGTGTCGGTCTTGGAGCTGAAGTCAGCGTGGCACGACTCAATGTACTCGGTGTGCCTCCGCTCGAACTCATGCTCCATGGCAACCCGCCGCTAGATCATCATTCGGTCCATGCGCTCCTGGAGGGAGTCCTCGCGCTGCTGTAGCTCTTCGCGGCGTCGGGCCAGGTCGGTGTTGGTCTGGTTGACCAACTCCTCCCTGCTCTCGAGGGCCTCTCGCTCCCTGTTGAGCCGGTCTTCGAGGGCGTGGAGCTACTCTTCTCGGCCGCACAGCTCCCGTTCGCTGGCACAAACTTCGGTCTCTCGCACGGCAAGCCCAGTCTCCTGCAGGCTCAGGCTCTCCGTGCGGGAGTCCGCGCTCTCCTCATGGGCATGAAGGAGGGCCTCGCGGTCCTCGGCTTCCTCCAGCCTCTGCCTTGCGTTGGCAAGGAGGCCGTCGGCGTTGGCCCTGGCTTGGTCCAGGAGGTGCTGAGCCGCCCGCTTCGCCTCTTCTCCAGCCAGGGCTGGGTTGGGAGGCCCAACGGTGGTGGGGAGCCTCTGGCGCGGAGATGATCTCCATGGCCTCGTGGTGCGCCCTAGCCAGGACCTCCCTCGCCGATTCCCTCGCGTTTGCCAGGAATTCTTCGGCCTCCTCGGTCGCGCTGGCACGAATCTCCTCTGCCTCTTTCCTCGCCTGCTCACGGCGTTCGGCCACGTGCTGGTCTAGGAGGCGGCACCTCTCCGTGGCCTGGTGCAGGAGGGCCTAGCCCTTGTTGAAGCACGCTTCGTCAGCGGCGCGCGCCTTGGCGACCCCGCTTCGGAGAACGCCATTCATGGCCGCGAGCACCCTCGTCCATGCGTCGTCTGCATCGATGTGGGGTTCCACGGCGATCCTCGGCGGCCTCCCCAAGATCTCCGGCAGGAGCGGCGACGAGGCTCTGGAGGGCCCCGGCTCTGTGGAGGTCGCCCCCCCCTTTTGCCGCTCGGAGAGGGGGCTGTCCTCGCTCCGGTCGGCGCGGCTGGTGTGGCCGGAGGTGCCTCCGGGGTGCCTATGGCACTGGCTGTCGTGGGGGCAGCAGGCGCTGCCCCCGTGGTCTCTGGTGTGCCCCCTGCGCTGGGGGGGTCGGTCGTGCTGGGAGCCGACGTGGCTCCCGTGGTGGATGGCGCGTCTGCGGACGCGCGATCTTCTTCTTCTCCAGCGGCGCGCGGCGGCATCGCCGGTGTAGCAGTGGATGCCGGGTCAGAGCCTGGCGTGGTCTGGCTGGTCTTCCTCTTCTTCCTCCTCTTCTTCTCCTCTTTCTTCTCCTTGGCATCCCTGGGAAGGAGGAAGGGGGAGGGAATTAGGAAAAAAGGTAAGCCAAGAGTAAAGGATTTTTGCAGGAATACTCACGAGGCGTCGTGCTCCACCCACCCCCTCTTGGTCGGGAGGGCTGAGGCCGGTGGTGGGGGCGCAGAGGGCTCGCCGGCCGGCTTCTTGCCGTGGGAAGTCCCTGCCTCAGGACGCCGGATGGCACGCTCCTCGTTGAACTTGGAGCGGTGCTCTGCCTCTAGGCGGGCGTGGCGCTCCTCCTCGTCCAGGCCTCGCGAGGAGGACACGTCAGCGTCTCCTCTGGTGGGCTGATCGGGCTGGGCGGATTCGTCGTCGGAGGAGTCCGAGAGTACCACGGTACCCTCCGGGTGCCTCCGGCGGGCCAGCCGCTCGCCAGATTTGGCACCGTCATCGTCAAGATCTCCGGAAGCCGAAGGTCATGCCCCTCGCGCCATCGAGTCCTGTTCTGAGCTGGCCGCCGGCGCGCTCGGAAGAGGGCCGGGCACGATAGCATCAGCGAGGAACGGGCCCCAGGCGTTGAACTTCAGGTTCCCCGCCGTGATGCGGCTGGTCTCCCGAGCGCCCAGATTGTAGATCGGCAGGGCGGTGCGCGGAATGGCGGGGACGGCTACGGAAGAGAAGAAAGCTCTGATTACCTCCTCCCGAGCATCGGCGTTGAGCTCGCTGACGTGAAGCTGAAAGTCGTCTCTGGCCCTGTGCCTCCAAATCTCCCGGCGGTGGTCTTGTAGGGGGGCGATGCGTCAGGTGACGAACTCCAGCCCGACCATGGTTCCCGTGACGCCGGCCTTCCGGAGATCTTGGATTCGCGGGCGGAGCGTCTTCAGGGCCTCCTCAGGAAGGGCCTCCCTGGCCCAGGTGGTGAGCTTGGTGGGAGGCACTCCGGTGATAAGGAAGAGCTCGGATTCTTCCAAGATGTCAACGAAGAGCCAGCAGCTCCAGAAGTCTTCAACTTTCTTCATCCACTTTAAGTCGATGAAGTCGCCCTCCATGCCGGCGGTGGCGATGAAGGAGACGCAGTCGGAGCTCTGGTTCAGCCCAGAGGACCGCAGGGAGAAGAGGTGGCAGAAGTACACCACCGACGGCTTGATGCCAATCCACGCCTCGCAGGCGTAGGCAAAGACCGCCAGCAGGGTGACGGACTTGGGGTGCAGTTGGATGGCCTGGATCCCGTAGGTCTCCAAGATCGCCAGGAAGAAGGGGGAGAACGGCGGCACCAGGCCGGCGAAGATGGAGAAGAGGAAGAAGGGCTGCGCCGTCACGGGCAGAGTGTCCTGCGGCGCGCGGCCGTGCCAGATGCGAGTGGCGCCCCACTCGCTGTTCTTGCTCCCGACCATCTCTCGGACGGTCTGGAGCTCGCGGCTGCTCTTGATGCGGGAGTCGAGCAGGGGCGCCGCCGGCTGCAGCACCGCCTCAGAAGACCTCGCTGCTCCGGTGGCCCTGCGCAGTGCCATGGCTCTGAGCGGGGGTGAGTTGCAGCAGGAGGATCGAAGGCTAAGAGGATTTGGATTCGCAAGTTCTTCGAAAAAGGGGAGCGGCGGCGGCGATGTGCTGTCCAGGAGGAGGAGGAGCCTTCTCTACTAAGCTTTAAAGGAGGCGGCCAGGGCGCGGTTTCCGAAACGTCGCCCTTGATGCGACGGTTCAAAAACGCCTGTTACTCCACCCACTACGCATGATCTCCACGCCGCTTCGTCTCGCCAACTGCAGGGGCGCCACGCATCCGCTGCCTCTGCATCTTCACATGGTCCTCTGACCGCACGGTTGACGCGTGCCGTTGCAAGGCCCAGCACCTTCTGGGGGCCCCTGGCCCTTCGCTCCCTCAAGAGGGCGCGTTCGCGGGCCAGGCTCCCGGGGGCTACTGTCGGTGTTCTGGATACCGGGGTATCCCGGTCCACCTGCTCCTAGGCCCCTTCAACGGCCCAACTTCGGCCCAGGGGAGGAACGACGACCAAAGCTTAGCGGAGAAGACCCTCATGAGGAGGCGCCTCATGAGGAGAACGACAGCTAAACGGCTAAGGACCAGAAGACCTCCTCATGAGCTGTTCCTCGTGAGGGGAAGGACCACATCCATGTCAGCTCGGCACGTTTCCGTGCTGAGCAAGAAGATAAGGGCAGAAGACTGCGTACCGTCCATGCTACCCCCGACAGGGAGGAGACCAACTTTTGCCATGCCTGCATAAAGCTGCACAGTGGTTGTTGGCCACCCCCCCTAAAAATAGGGTGGACGGTGCAGGGCGCCAGAGGAGGACGTCAGCTTCCTCCACCCACTCCTGTGGACCGGCGCCACCACTCTACGAAGACTACATCCACGAAAGACCCACGTCGACAGCTGTCCTCCCTCCTTGGCCGTGTGTGGCAACCCCTTCCCCAAGAAGATAAGGGGAAGGAGGACCAGGGCGCTATAAAAGGAAGGGAGGCCACCCCTTAGAGGGGATCCGATCTTCTTCTCCGGGCTACTAGCTAGGCTAAGTTGGTTCTTCTACTTCTGGCCAGTTAGAGCTCTGTAACCAAGACCTTGTACTCCTCGCGAGGTATCGCGTCATAATACAAGAAGGCAGGAAGTATGGGCTTTACCTCACCACGAGAGCCCTGAACCTGGGTAAAGCTCGGCTTCTCCCTCTCTGCAGTGAGTAGTGCGTTCGACGTCTCGAGGCTTCCGTCACCGTGTTTCGTTGCGATCCAAGATCTCACACGTTCAGCCCCCTGCGTTCGAATCTTTGGGTCCGTCACGTGGTACCCCGTGTTCTTGCGACACGAAATCCATCGACAACAACTAGCATATGATGGACAATATTCAGCCTGCTATTGAGTCCATGGAACCCTTTGATGCTATTCACAAGGTAATTGGCAATCTGATGAAGGGTTTTCATGATTTACCTGCTATGCTTGAGCTTCTGGAACATACATCTTTTGATGGTGCTGGTTTCAAGTTACTTGATGTTGTGGAAGGAGACATTCATGAAAAAAGGCACTTTTCACCATTTACACATCATCTGATACAGCACCTCAGCAGTCTAAGTGCTTTATTACTGAAATTGAGGAAGATAGCAGCTCTTTCTCTGATGCCTCTGAAGCCACCTACAACCCTATTGATGACCATGAGGAATCTGATGCTTTGATGACTGATGAAGAAGACCTTTCAACACACATGACAACCCAGCACCTGCTCCTAAAAAACAGAAGAAATTTGCTAAAGATGTTACTGAAGTTAGATGCAGTACCAGAATTGTAAAGCTGTGTGATGGTTTCAAAGATAAAGCTGCTGCTGATCTGGCCAAGGCCAGCATGACACAGGCATAGACTAGTTCTGTTGTTGGGGAAGTAAACAAGAAAAAGAAGAAGACCCAGATGGCAAAAAAGAGAAACAAGATCTACTTCTCTGCATCTGTGATCGACTCCTCTGCTCCTCCTCCACCTGATCTCTCCATTGCCAATGTCCAGGCCATTGGAGTTGGCCAATGCAGGATATCTCCTAAGGAGTTATCTGCTGACAAGCGTAATGCTACCAGTGGCTAATGGATTGAGCTGATAATTTCTATCACTCAGCCTGCTGGGCCAGGCTTTTTAGATGTATTTTGTTTATTTCAGTACCTAAAAACATATTTGGCAATGTAATAATTCCCAGAGACCTGATCTGGTCTGCACTATGTGTTGCTTTGAAGACCCTTGCTGTTATATCTGCACTATGTGTTATGATCTATGATTCTGGTGTTGAACAATCATTGTTATTGCCAACCTGCTATTTTGTCTAGTGGATGCAAATATTTTTCTCACCCACTACTAAAATTTCACTCCATTTTCCCAATGACAAATACAAATAACTGGAATATCCTAGACTGGAATATTAGGGGAATCAATTCACAAGACAGATGGAATGATATTAGGCAAAGAATTGATGAGACTAACTGCAATATTATATGTCTCCAAGAAACTAAAAGAGAGAGCTTTGATCAAGCCTATTTGAGAAACTTCTGCCCCAAAAACCTGAACCAGTTTGCATATACAACTTCTGTTGGAAATTCTGGTGGAATTATTACAGTTTGGAATGGAAATCTTTTTTATGGTATCCTCACTAGCCAAGAAAAGCATCATATAACTATGAAATTCACATGCAAATATAGTGGAAGGATTTGGTATCTTACAAATATTTATGGCCCTACTCACAATGAAGATAGAATGGATTTTATCACATGGATGGCTGATCTGAACTCATCTGACATGCACCTATGGATGATTATGGGTGACTTTAATTTAATCAGAGGGCCTGAAAACAGAAGCAGAACAGGTGGGGATAGCAACAATATGATGAATTTCAATACAATTATACAAGCTCATGACCTGGAGGAAATACCACTAAAAGGCAGGGAATTTACATGGAGTAATATGCAAGACTCACCTTTATTGGAAAGACTTGACTAGGTATTCACCTCACCTGAATGGACTACTGAGTTCCCTAATACTCTGTCTTTTCCTCTGGCTAGACTTGGTTCTGATCATGTCCCTATTCATGTTCAAATTGGAAATAATATTCCTAAGTCAACTATCTTCAGATTTGAAAATCACTGGTTGGATTTTGATGGTTTCTACGACACTGTGAAGCAAGCCTGGGAATCTGCTCCTATTATACAATATTCAGGTAAAATGATAAATGCCAAGTTCAAAAGAACTAGATACAGCCTGAAAAAATGGAGTAAAAGAGTATCTAATCTCAAGGAAATTATCAATAATTGTCAATACACTCTTGCTCTCCTTGATGGCATTGAGGAACAAAGAAACCTGTCAATGGTTGAGAAGAACTTTAGAAGTATTGTGGGAATTCACACAAGGAAAATGATGGAGGCCAAAAGGATTTACTGGAAAAGTAGAGCCAAAATTAAATGGGCAAAGCTGGGTGATGAGAATACAAAATTCTTCCACACTAATGCAACTCAACAGTATAGAAGAAATATTATCACCTCCTTGAAAGCATCTGATGGCACTGATATTTATAATCATGATAATAAAGCTTCTATTATCTGGTCATCCTTCAAAGATAGACTTAGAATAACAGAGCATGCTCCCATTCTTATGGATCTTAGCAACATTATCCAACCACATGAGTTATCTCATCTTGACAATCCATTTACTGAGGAGGAAGTCACCAATGTTATCAAGGAAATGCCTACTAATAAAGCACCAGGGCCTGATGGTTTTAATGGAAAATTCCTCAAGAAATGTTGGGACCTTGTCAATGAAGACTTCATGAAACTTGTCAATGATTTCTATGAAGGCAATATCAACCTGGAAAGCATCAATACTGCCTATATTACTCTTATTCCTAAGAACAATGACCCCTAGACTATGAATGACTACAGACCCATCTCCTTGGTTAGTCTGCCTCTGAAATTTATTACCAAGATTATAGAAAACAGGCTCCAGAAAGATATTATTCCTATTCTCCATGAAAATCAATATGGTTTCATTAAAGGGAAAAATATTCAGGACACTGCTTGGGATGGACTTTTGAATATCTCCATATTTGCCATACCTCCAAGAAACCAATAATTATATTGAAAATTGACTTTGAAAAAGCATTTGATAAAGTGGAATACAATGCCATTATCTCAATGCTTATTGCCAAGGGTTTTGGACCAAAATGGATTGATATGGTAAAGTCTATTCTGTACTCTGCTTCCACAGCTGTCCTTCTTAATGGGGTTCCTGGTAAGAAGACCATTTGCAAAAGAGAAGTGAGACAGGGAGATCCTCTCTCCCCCTTCTCTTTGTTAATACTGCTGATCTACTTCAGGCTGCTGTAAATGATGCCTGGCACAGAGGTCTGATTATCCTCCCTATTGATAATGACTTTGGGCAAAAATACCCCATAATCCAATATGCTGACGATACACTCATGATTATGCCTGCTGATATGGATCAATTGATGCAACTGAAAAATATCCTCCAAATATTCAGCTCCTCCACTGGCCTGAAAGTTAACTATCATAAAACCACCTTGGTTCCTATAAACATTGATACTGATCATGCCACAGCACTTACTAATGCATTTGAATGCAAAGTGGAAACCCTGCCTTTTGCTTATCTGGGTCTACCTCTTGGAACTACTAGACCTTCTGTAGCGGATCTGATGCCAATTGTTTCCAGGCTTGACAAAAGAATATCTGACATATCCTCCCTTATGTCATATACTGGAAGATTGACCTTATTGAATTCAGTCATCAACTCACTGCCTATGTATGCCATGTGCTCTCTAAAAATTCCTATTACCATCTTTATCCACTTTGAGAAAAGTGGAAGACAATTCCTATGGGCTGACAAAGAAGACAAAATACATGGAAAATACCTTGCTAGCTGGGAGATGATATGCAGGCCCAAAGACCAAGGTGGTCTTGGTGTACTTGACCTGAGGATACAAAACAAAGCACTTCTTATCAAAAACCTGCATAAATTCTATAATCAAAAGGATATCCCTTGGGTGAAGCTATTATGGCAAGCTTACTACAATAATGGACAATTACCACATTTGGGAAATATAAAGGGATCCTTCTGGTGGAAAGACTGCTTATCACTTATGCAAGAATATAGAGATATTACTTCCATATCTATTAGCAATGGGAAAACCTGCTCTCTATGGAAAGATAAATGGATGGATGGCACAAGGCAGGAAGAATATCCCCATCTCTATTCCTTTGCCAAGAATAAAGAAATATCATTTGTGGATGCCCATAGCAACAACAATGGGTCTATCTATAATCTTTTCCACCTCCCATTATCTACTGCTGCTCATGAGGAACTCATCAGTCTCCAGAATGATATGAATGATCAAGCATTGAATGGAGAAAATGATATATGGAGTCCAATTTGGGGGGACTATTACTCAACCAAAAGAATGTACAACTATATATTTGGTGAACATGACACTCCCCAACCTATCCTGGACATATGGAAAACTTGCAACATTCCAAGACAGAAATTCTTTGCATGGCTTATGCTCTACAACAGACTCAACACCAAAGAGATGATGATAAAGAAAAATTTCTATGTTGAGTTCATAGATTGCATCAACTGTGAAGAATGGCCTATGGAAAATAATATGCACTTATTTTTTGAATGCTCTTTCAGCCAAAGCTTCGGGTGGGCTATTGGCATGGAATGGAATCCTGACATGGACCTGTATAGTATGATTGCTGATGCTAAGAATAGGTACTCACATAATTTCTTGATGGAGATCCTAATCATTGGATGTTGGAGCATTTGGGAACAAAGAAATGATGCCATTTTCAAAGGCATCTACCCTGATGTATAGAGATGTATATCTAGATTTAAATCTTTATTCTTAGAATATGTATCGAGCTAAGCCCAGCCTTAAGGAGGGTATGCAATCCTGGTTAGATACTCTATGAGATTGTAATAAGGGACATTTCTCTAACCCCCCACCCCCATTGTAATTACTTTGTCTGATTTATAAAAAATGAAAATGACATAGTAGGGAGTTTTTCCCTACTGTACAGGTGTCAAAAAAAATTGTACCATTAGGGTTCGCTGATTGTTAAAATCACCAATTACTCATGGAGTTTGGTAAATGAATGAAACCACTTGGTGTAGTTCAGTAATGTGTTACACTACCTAATGGTGTTTGTATTGATGTGTTAAGCTTGCTGCGGTGAAGTGGATGGTTTATTTGTGCTAGTGTGCTTATTTTGTTATTATTATCGGCGCTAGATTCGAATGACACCGGGTATTCTGAGGAGGGGGAAATATTCGAGTACCAGGAAGAAGAAGACCAGGAACTGGCCAACCAAGGCAAGCTATCTAAACTTGTTGCATCTCTGATCCCAGTTTTTACTTATGCATGATTTATTACTGTTTACGAAAATGCATGGTTTTATATATATTGCTATTTGTCTCTAGATAGCAATTGTTGGCGACTTGGCTCCGCAAGTCAATTGTTATCATCCATGTGGATGACACCATTCTTGACACCTACTTATCCCCTGGGTAGTGGCTTGATGATTAGCACAATGACCTTCTTGGAAAACCTTGTAGTGGAGCAAAAACTCTAGGTTGGGAACACTCAAATAAGATTTCGAAAATGTTTTCGAATACCTTGGAATAGGAAATTATTCCTATGATGGAGTTAAAAATGAGTTTGAAAATGAGGAGGGTGAATATCCAGGAGTTGGAGACAAGTTTGGTTTCATAAGAAAAACATTGGTGTTTCTTTGTAGTGTTCAGAACAATTAACCCATGCAACCACAATTACCCTGGTATGGGACGGGGCATAGCGGAGTAGTTTGTTCATCTTAGTATGGGATCTACAAAATGTAATGGCAGTCCGACCATGGACACCTTTTCCATGGCACCCTGGGTAGGAGCGGTTACCCAGGCTCGCTTTGTCACCTTTTTAGGGGGCAGGGGTACAAGCCGATAGCCCTCATTGAATAATGAGCTACCATGAGTACAGGACTACTACGGGTAGTGTCATTCCGAAGGGTCGAGTAGGCTAGGGAATTTGCAACTCCTGGGTCAAACAACAACTTGGGCTTTGGTGTTGAGGGATACCCCTCTTGGCGGTAGATCTTATGCTAAGGTGGACAGGTGAAAAACTATGATTGGGTGCTTGTCGTGGCATATGATGTTATGCGGGGAAGATGCCCACACGATGAGTATCCGGATGATTGTGGGTAAAGTGTACAATCTCTGCAGAGTGTAAACCTATTCGAATAGCCGAGTCCTCGGCCATCGACGGTTGGAAAGATCACTACATTGCCCAATGTCGGTTTTGGTTTTAAAAATGGTTTTCGGAAAATGGAATAAAGTGTCCGACGGAGTACTCGGAGGGTACTGCCGTGGCATGGGAAAAGTTCAGAGTACCTGGAGGGTACTGTCGAGAAGATGGAAGTGGTCATGTGTGATTGACCTAGTTTACAAAAAAAAGGGTTATTCCCTTCCTAGAGATTTTACCAAAAATGTTTTATAAATGTTTTTAATAGAGACATAGAGATGTCATAGAACAAGGTTCTAGACATGCTATATCGACACGAGAAAGTATCTTTTCAAAGAAAACAAACTAGTGTAGAGCCTTTCCTTGCTACAGCCATATGGCATATCAAACTCATTCTCTTTAGATGGTTTGCGAGTACAATTCAAAATGTACTCACGGCTTTGTCCCTGGCTATTAACTTGGTCAGATTATGGAGAAGACTATGAGGAAAATGAAGGTGGTTACAATGATGCCAGTGCAAACTAGTAACGTCTCCCAGTCAGTTGCATGTAGGGTAGTAGGCATGGCATGGGTCATCAACGCTGCTTGGTATCCGCTGCTTAGATGTGAACTTGCCCTGCGTGGCATTATCGAACCTGGTCATGTGACCAGTTGTAAGTTGTTATTCGTTAATGTAATGGATGATGTAATTCTGTTACCAACTCGGATATGTGGATTCACGACACACTGATCATGGGATCGTGAATTGTATGCATATCCGGTATTCCGGATGGGTAATACAGGGTCCCCACAACCACCCTCTGTGCACCGCCGTCCAGCTATTCATGCACGAAAGGTTCTGGGTTGGCATGAACGGCGACTAGCTCGCCACCCATGACCGGCCCAGGGTCTAGTGCCTCGTGAATGTCTACACCGAGGGACAAATCGACCTCCCATCGTTGGCTACTTGCAATATTCGGTGTAATCAGAATGAAACCGCTAGGCCTCCTGAAACTTACTACAAGAATTGGGGTCCATGCCTTGATTTATTGAAGATCGTGATCTGCAAGGTGCCCACGGAAAAAGGGCACTATGCTGATTACAAGCTCATCGCTTTGTTCGATAAACCAATCGCCTACATGTAAGGCGGTAGCGAAAGATGGAAATATCTGGGTGACCCTGACCATTTCAGCTACCCATGCAGCTGTCCAAGACGATGGTACTGTGATGCCATTGAGCATGCAGCCTCATTTATGCGGTGGATGAAAGAGGCTTCATGTACTACTGGGATGCGGCAGAGGATGGTAATTTTTGGCTTATTTTTTTGCTTTGCATCATACATTGTGATTGAATCATTGAAGTAATTTCATTAATTAACTACTACCTCGTTTATATTTTATCTTTACATATGACGGAATGATCACACCATTTATCTCTATATATCTTTAATTAACTACTACCTTGTTTATATTTTACATTTTCATATGACTGAATGATCACACCATTTATCTCAATATGAATGACCATTTCGAAAAATCTCAATATGAACGAACCATTGGTATTAAGGAATTACTACTCCTTTCATTCGAAAATGTAGTACTATGTTTTGGAAAGGCAAGTTAGCTTTGCAAAACATAGTAATTTTTGCATTTTGCATTATATAATGTTCTTGATTCACTGAAGCTATTACTTTAATTACTACCTTATTTTACCTTTTCATATTACTGAATGATCACACCATTTATCTTAATATGAATGAACCATTGCTATTAATGAATTACTACCTCCATTCAGAATTGTAGTGCTATGTTTTAGAAAGGTATGTTAGCTTTCCAAAACATAGTATTTGTCGAAAAAGAGGTAGTGTAGTAACCAGTCTTCAAAAAAATAGTATATTAATGCATTCTTGTATTTGCTATTTTATACCATTGGCGGAATATGAATGTAATTAACCAGTATCTCAAATGTGACTGTAGAACAATTAATGTAGACGTGTTTCTTGGTTATTTTTTCTTTCATCCTTCATAGAGCTCAATTATCAGACCATCCAGTTGAACTTATGAGTGAACAATGTCATTGACATAGTAGTGTGTTATTGTTGTCATGAGTTTATTGTTCATACCGTGAACATGAATGATGAAACAGTGCCACCGTTAGAATTTCCTTTATGTCACTAAGACCCATTTTACCTCTAATTCGAAATGTTGCAGCACACATAGAGCTGCCCTTTGTATCCCCACCACCGTTAGTGGTTGACCTGCGAGATGCGTGGTTCCTTTGTCGATGTTTGGAAGCAGGTTAACAGCCTCGGCGACCACTCTCTGTTCCTTGGAATCAAACAGGCTTTAATCGCCCCTGTTTGTTTGAGGCTCATTAGGCCGAAGCAAAGGAAGTACCAACGCACGTGCCCTAGTTGATATCTGGGGTATACTGAGTTACTGACTGCACAGACCCTACATGTCATTGAAAAACAATATACCCCCTTCTATCAATAATAAGTGATAGTGACTTGGCACAAACATTGTACCAAGTCAGTGTAAAATCATTTACACTTAAAATAGAATAGAGGGAGTATGTTTGAATATGCCGTAAGGGTCGGTCGAGAACTAAAAGTTGAGCTCAGTTTGTCGAAAATACCAAAATTTTATTCTGTCCTGGTGAAGCCTAGGCTAAAGGGCTGGCTGGCCTGCTAACGCGTCTGGTCGGGTCTCAGTATATAATGGGCCCTATCATCGTTTTGACGCAGCTGATATATATGATTTCGCCCTACTCCTTCTTGTATCCACCCCAAACACCCCCACCCTCACTCACACTCCCAAATCCCCCAATCCCAAATCCCCCAATCCCCCAATCTCACACCACCATCACAGCCATGTCGTCCCCTGCCGATGGCTCGGAAGCAACCCTACCCGGCGATCCTAAGATCCGTCTAGATCTCGGTCACTACATTCTGTCACTGAACCCTAGCATGTCGATGCGGGATGACAAGTATCATGGGAAAGCCCTCATGGCAATAGTGGGAGGGCTTTGTCCTCCGATCTCTCTGCAGGACCTCATGAATGCTCTAGAGGCTATTCACCACATCCGGTCCTGTGACATGCTCGTTGAAGTCTGCGCACCCCCGACAGATTTTATGGTTACATTCCAGAGCGTAACTGAATGCACTCTTGTGTTCAGGGGTTCCCCTGGTCTGCCTGGGCGTGCCAGTTAGCCTCTCATGGTGGCACCCTGGTTGGGGCACCTCGGAGTCCTTCGAGTTACCCTTTTTGACGAAGCTAAGCTTTGACACCCTGCCACGATGGGCTTGGGACCGCGAGACAGTCAAGGAGCTGCTAAACGTCCTCCAAGGTGAGCTCGTGAATATGTTTCCTCTGAAAGATAGTTGGTGTCTATCGGTGAATGCATGGTTGAATGAACCTTCGCAAGTGCCGAAGGTTCTCTATGTAGAGTTATAGGTGCAGGAAGCGAAATTGTCGATGACGTGCTGGAGCCACCTTCACAGAAGACATAGCCTACTTTCAAGCACCATGTGCTCGTGCAGGTTCAACAGGTGCTGGACCACATGACTTATGCTAGCAGCAACTTCTTTGCATCGCTCGGAATGGTTGACGGCATAGGGCCTGCTCAATCTCGTGATGGCGGCCACTGGTTCTATGGCTCAAGGGGCCAGGCAGGGGGTCTAAAACTGCATATTTGAAGCAATGAACTTGGTACTGAATCTGCTCTGTTGTATGTGAAATGAACCAGTAATGCTCTGATGTGGTCATGGAACATGTATGTGCTAGTGTGCTAGTAAAGTCAACTGATTTTTGCCATCAGATTTGTGCATGTTAATTAACTAAGTGCATGTTGTGATGTGCTAGTGTACAACTGGTTGTACTATGTGTGAACTAAATATAGTGCTAAGTTTGTTAAGTGGGTGAGTCTTTTGCATGATGGCAATGGTTGTACTCATCTTAATTTATATTTTTGGCTAATGTTGCTAGGATATCTCTAGCAGATCGAACCCAGGACGTGATTTGACTAGATTGATTACATGTTGATTACATGTTGAGTACACCAAGACACACACCTTTGCGCTAATGTGGGTATATTCAAACCTGCAATTCATACTGTTAGTTATAATATTATTATGTGCTTGTGTGTTGGCCATATTGCTGCTGGTTGGGTCATGTCAAAATGTAGCATACATGCAAATATGTATGGGAGGAACATACTTTCTATTTCTATAAAAAGGGAAGCATACCCCCCGAACGCGTCCTTACCAGGCCAAATTGAATTAGGCCTCATCTCACCATAGCATACCGATTGGGCCGCACGGGTGGCCCATGCGCTAAGCATTATTTTATTGGGCAAAAACACGCGATAGCTGTTGAAGGCGAGAGTTGGGGTTTGTGTTAACCTGAACTGCAGTTCATATGCCTAGTTATATTACTATTATATGTTTCTGCTAGGTGTCTATATTGTGATGAACATGTTGTTAGGTGGTTTGGTGAAGTCAAAATATAGTATACTAAGCTCCTGCTAAGAAACATATATTTAAAAAACACTCTTATAATGCGCACATAGGCTACCATACACTAGTAAAGTCTGCGCAGCTGATCAATTCATCTCTAGGTAGTTGGCACAGTGCCAACAAATTGAGGGATTGACTTAATTACTGAGGTCTATTCTTTGAACCCTGTGTTTATATACATATCAGTACACATTTTGTTGTTCAGAGAGTCTGACATCTGGGACTCATCAGTGAGCAGCGTCCCTCAACCTTATCAAGGCAAATTTCACAGGCGGGTTCATTTTGTTGTGTAGAGATGCTGACATCTGGGACCCACAAGTCAGCAGCGTCCCTCAACTTTATCAAGTCGAATTTCATGGGCAGGTTCAAAAATAACAGCCGAGTAGCCAGCATTCATGGGGAACAAAAATAAAATTCAGATAGCACACATATTGTCCAGAGATTCTGACATTTGGGACCCACCCGTCAGCAGCGTCCCTCAACCTTATCAAGTAGCGGGGCTTTTATTTTCTATACGATACGTTGCTGGCATCAGGGAGCCACCCGTCACAAGCGTCCCTCAGCCTTATCATATTTCACGGGCGGGTTCGAAAAAAAAGTCTAGTATGCAGCAATCACGAGGAACAAAATAAATCCAATAGAGCACATGTTACTTTTTTAGATAATCTAACATCGGGGACCCACCACTTACCAGCGTGCATCCACTTTATCATGTTCGAATTTCAGTGAAAGGTTCAAAGTAGCCAAGTAGCCAACATTCATGGGGAACAAAAATAAAATTCAGATAGTACACGTATTGTTCAGATATTTTGACATCTGGGACCGACCAGTCAGCAGCGTCCTGATGGGGCTGGGTTGATGATGTAAAAATGCCCGGCCAGTTGGAAACCCCAAGAGCAAGGTGTGATGAATATAGCAGCAAGTTTTTCCCTCAGTAAGAAACCAAGGTTATCAATCCAGTAGGAGGCAGACAAACGACTGAAGATGATGCCCGCTAGCTTGCGACAGATGATGCATGGTAAATAACCAGCCCGTTGGGAACCCCAAGAGGAAGGTGTGATGAATATAGCAGCTAGTTTTCCCTCAGTTAGAAACCAAGGTTTGTCGATCAGGAGAAGAGCGGACAATACGACTGAAGGTGATGCTTGCTAGTTTGCGACAGCTTCAGACAATTTATATATGGCGCCTCGTCCAAGCTTTGCTTGCTAGCTGCAACGCGGAACTTGCACACAACACAACCAAATACTTTGTTCCCAACATGCGATGAGGTTGTCAATCTCACCGGTTTGCTTGAAACAAAGGTTATGAGCGTATCGAGTGGAAAATAGTAGAAGTATGCGAGTAAAGTAAACAGTGCGAGTAAAGTAAACAGGTGATAGCAATATGATGGAAATAGGACCGGGGTCCACAGTTCACTAGTGGTGTCTCTCCATAAGATAAATAACACATGGTGGGTAAACAAATGACAGTTGGGCAATTGATAGAATCTTATATGTACTAATTGGAGGCACTATACAAGCTCCCACGTTAATCCTAATCTGCTAAAATGGACAAACCTTCGATCTGTAATCAACGGACAGAAATAGTCCCGTCCAATGCGTAATCCACTTCATCTAACCATCAAAGACTCTTGCCATCACGCCTGCCTTCCTTGCGTACTCCTGCGGCTCTTTCCTCGACGGCCGAGCCCAGGCCGAGTTGCCCAATCGCAGAACTCAGCCGCCGCCTCCAACTCTAGCTAGGATCCCTCACCATGCTGGAGTTGATGTTGAAAAGTTCAACGAATTTCTCTGCCGCCGGCGTTCCACTGTCCGAGGCCAAGCAGCAGAGGGCTCAAGATCCATGCCTTTAAAGGTACGACTCTTAATTCTAGATCCAAAATATGGCTTCCGTGTTTAACGTGGCTAGAACAGTGATTAGCTATGTCTTCGTCTTGCTCTCTCTCCCAGTGCCCCCATGATATGAAACGTATGGCAAAAGCATAAGCCCGTAGAAAATACAGCATCTTGGTTTCTTGGTTCGACACGTAGCAGATGAGAAAAAAATACAAGATGATGCAATGACTTACTTGGATGCATGCGACCACGTGTGTGCAAGTTCATACATATTGAACTCGGATTTGGTCAGATGCTTTAAAACATTGATCATCTTGATTTCCGCTGTTTTTCAATGTAGTAACGGGAGATATATGACAGATCAATAAATTCAGTCCTAATGGATACATAGTTTATTGCATGTGCCTGGCTATGCCCTGGCTACATTCGTGTTGAACCAATTTGTTAAGCTACTCTCAACGAATTTCTAAGAGACAAGATTATAATCTTAATATCTTTCATATCTTTGAATAATAGATTCAGATTTGGTTACATATATATGCGATGCATTCTTCTCATCAGTCAGTTTAACAAGTTCCCAAATGGTGAGATTTACTAAGTGCCCATTTGTTTGACATGTTCCCAAACGATGAGATTTTATAATGTGTCATCTTCAGGTTGTCTTACAAGAAACAAATACCCTTTTGTTTCTGTTAAATAATGCTTAAGGGCATAAGTAGGTTCAGGTCACGCAAGTGCACTAGAGAGACATGTGTGTTCTTCCAATTAACAATACTTTCATATTAGTAATTTCATCTATGTTCTAGATTTGGCGACCATTATTGTGAGGTCATGTGGTTCAACATATATAGGAAACTACAATTAAATCAAAGTTTATACTGTCAGTAAAGAACTCCATCTCGACTATAAGAAAGCATATATGAGGTAAAGATCATTAACTAATTGTTACTGATAGCTTGCTTTTGCTGCATAGTAACTATTAGTATGATCTTCAAACACCAATATTAATTAATCAAAAATTTGCCTGCTAAGGATTACGATTTCTGAATTTAATGGATATTGTCACATTATCCATACACCTCTAATATAACTGAATGGATATTAAATGATAATTGTGGCACAACCATGTATGGTCGAGGTGGAAATAATGAGAAGTTGGACAACACACCAAGTGGTTTCCTCTCTCAAGGTAACATCATATGATTTAATTCATAGTGACATTCTCATCTTCTTGGATATCAATATTGTTTCTCTCTAATTACTATACTTTTACTAATAAAACAACTTTATAATTTTCTTTTTTTCTTATGCACTCAATCATTACTACTACCGATTGAAATTTATGGTACCTCAAATCGGGATATCTTTGGTTATTACTCCCGATTTAGATTTGGTTACAAGATTATAATCTTATAATATTTCATATATTTGAATAATAGATTCAGATTTGGTTACATATATATGCAATACATTCTTTTCATTAGAATGTTTATTGTACACTTGCGTGAGTTATAACTTCAATCGGGAGTATAACTTCTCAGTTCTACAGAATCATATTAGTTAAGAAACACATGTGTTCTGCTAAATATGAGACAACGTCTATACATTTACAATATGTAGTTTCCATTATACATTTGATCGTGCCATAGTAACATCAATATGGGCATTTACATTTGAATTAATTAATAAGTTAAAAAGATGTGCACCAGTAATTAATTTGCTCTTTCCAAAATGGCAGGTCAAAAAAACATTTGGAACGGCTATGATATTCGAGCTTCTCCCCCGTTAGTTCCGTTAGTTCCAAGTTGTTTAGGATGTGCAAATTCAGTGATAAGAAGCTTTTATTTTGGTTGTTTATGGATGTACGAGTCGATAGTTCTCATAAATTGTCTCTCTACAATTAAGAGAAAAATGTAACTATTCTGTGTTTCCTCGACACAATATACCTATATACATGTTCTGGATAGGGAGAAACTCCTGTGTTGGGGTCGAAAGTTTTGTACATATTTTTTCAACTAACATATGTAAGTAGCGTAGAATGTAATGGAAAATTCGCCATATTTACTTGGAAATATATATAGAACAAAATCACAGGTAGAGATATAACAACAGTCTGAAATAATGCAAATTAAAATGAGGGCAACGTGTGGCATATCACAAGTGAAAAAATATATATCCATAAATTGTTAGTATGTATAGTGAAGAAAATATATGTAATTTGCCCAACTAAAACCCAACTGAATGTTTATTTAATTTCTAATAGAATACCAAAGAAAATTACTTTGTTCAAAATAGTAGTAGTGTAAATTTACGATAAGTACCACTCAATCCATAGACATAGTTCTAATTACTAGCCCGTGTCGTTGCACGGGTTGATGACTAGTAAAGATAAACGTGATATGTCAAGAAGATCACTATGCGATTTACTCTGCGCATTATAACAAAATACATAGACCACCATCCAACTACATCTATGACTAATAATCCACTTGTGGCGAATCAATCCGAGAACTCCACAAGTATTAAGTTGCGAACAACAGATAATTGCATTAAGCAAAGTGTGTAATGTAAACAAAGCATATGAATGTTGTTTTCTCCCTAGTAGCAACAGCACATCTACAACCTTAGAGGTTTCTGTCACTCCCCCAGGTTAAATAGAGGCATGAACCCACTATCGAGCATAAATACCCCCTCTTGGAGTCACTAGCAACTACTCGGCCAAGATAGCTACTAACAACGGAGAGCATGCAAGATCATAAACAACATAGAGATAACAAAAGATATATTTCAGTATAGCAACTCAATCAGAACACCAATATTCATCAGATCCCAACAAACCAAACATGTAGAATTAAATAACGGTGATCTCAATCATGTAGGGCAGCTCATGAGATCTAAACATGAAGCACATGGTGGAGGAGACAACCATCTAGCTACTGCTATGGACCCATAGTCCAAGGTAGACTACTCACTCATCGCTCCAGAGGCAAGCATGGCGATGAAGAAGACCTCTGGTGGCGATTCCCCTCTCTGGCAGGGTGCCGGGAAGAGCTTCTGGCCTTCCCGATCTTCGGGTCGATGGCGGCGGCGGATCGCGATGTGTTCTGGAAAATTGATCGGGTACTTAGGTTTTTTCCGTTGGGGGGTCTTTATAGGTGGCCCGAGGGGCTCTCACACATAGGGGGCGCGGCCAGGGCCTGGGCCGCGCCACCCTGGTGTGTGGGGCCCTCGTGGCCCCCCTCCAACTTCTCTTCGGATCTCTAGAAGCTTCCGGGAAAAATAAGACTTCAGGAACTTGTTTCGTCCAATTCCGAGAATATTTCCTGTGTATCACTTCTGAAACACAAAAACAGCAGAAAACAGGGAACTGGCACTGTGGCGACTTGTTAATAGGTTAGTTCCGGAAAATGCATAAAAGTTCCACGAAGTGTAACGAAACAGTAGGCAAATGGTGTAAAAACAAGCATGGAGCATCAAAAATTATAGATACGTTGGAGACGTATCAAGCATCCCCAAGCTTAACTCCTACACGTCCTCGAGTAGGTAAGTGATAATAAAAGAATAATTTTTGAGGTGACATGCACCTACACAATCTTGATCATATATGTAAGCATTTGTGAGCTAGGATCATAAGAACTTAAAACATGGGCATGAAAGATATAATCTTGACAATAAAGACTTAGCAACCATGTTGTAAACATGAAAATGAACACAAACAAAAGATCATGAAAATGACACAATGAAAGTCAAACGTGTGTTCAAATTATAAGGAAAAACATACAAATGGTTTTCAGCTTGTCCTTCATAGAGAGCAAAACATAAATGCATAGGACACCTTCAAGTTTAAGAGGGCGACTAGATACAAATAATTTGAGAACAAGTGAAACCAACAATATGAATCAATCAATGAAAACTTTGGGACAATGCGCATTATACTAAGAATGACAACTATGCTCTCTTATGGTGCATAAAGAAAGAAGGTGCTGACTCAACATAAAAGTAAAAAGAAAGGGCCCTTCGCAGAGGGAAGCAGTGATTGCAAGTTTTATAGACCTTCAAAAATTATGGTACTTACCGGCTTTGAGCTCTCATTGCCCCCATCATAAGCATCTTGAATGGTTAAAGTTAATGCGAGAACAATTATGATGCATATGCTTGACAAATCATAAGTCGAAAACCTCGTGCCCCGTGAATACGAGTACCCAAACCTCATGCTACTTTACTTAGAGTCCTAAGCAAGGCTCTTGTCATTGTAAGTATATATGTATCATCGAGAACCGCCAATGGGGTACCTCCGTGCCCGATGACATGGAACAAGCCCACATCAAAATGACAGGACAAGCAGACAATGGACACCTCGACATCTCTTTTATTTGCCATTTGTTTAGCTTTTTATTGTGAGATGCATCGTCGAATGTCCACCATGGGTATGCTACAAATTTCCACCATGAATTATGCATGGCTTAGATTGGCGGCCCAGGCGTTTCCCTAACACATATACAAACTCCATGATCCCCACAAGATTCCCAATTCATTTCACACCGCTGGCATCCATAAATAAAAGATCATGATATCAACTCAAATAAGAAGTGCAATGTTGAAAGCTTGCCCCATGACAGCATGGATGGGCTAGAATCCAACTTACATGTTGCAAGCATAACAACTCAACATAAGAGACCACAATGTCAAATTTTTAAGAACAAGAAAAAGTAAAGTGTGCCTTTCGGTTCGTGAGAGCTTTACTGACCAATTTTCGCATAACACTGGTAAGAGTTTAATTTGAAGAGAAGATAAAAGCAAGTCAAATTTACTTGGATTAGCAAATTGCTAGTAGGTATGTATGGTGGACACTTTGGTAAACTTTGGCTTTTAGGAGTTAGATGCACGAGTAGAGCTCATACTCAGTACAAGGCGAGGGCTAGCAAAAGACTAGGAGTGACCAACTAAGAGAGCAATAATGGCCATAATCATGCAAAGCGACAAAGCGACATTAAAAGAAGCATAAGATGGCATCAAAAGTCAAAAACTAAATGATCATAGAGGCTATTGGCGACTTTGTAAGAGTCTAACATGTGTGAGCATGCGCCAAGTCAACCCAAATAAAGCATCAAGGAGAAAACCAATATAATGCTTCCAAACAATAAAAACAACACATGATTTTTTCAAAGGCTCATTAAGCAATTTCAGTTATTTGAGACAAGTCATGCTACAGCAAAACCACTAAGCATACTATCAAAAAGACATCAAGCATGACATGAAAAAGCCTAAGCCGCAGTCTACACAAGCTCCTTCTTGTACCACTTTTTTGCATAAAGCTTTTTCTCTTTTCCAACACCATTTGAAATTTTGAAAAACACCTCTTTTGATGAAAACCAATAAAGATCAGAGGCAAAAATACACCTTGATGAAAAGATATGACAAGGTCTGAATGCAAATCAAGGCGAAAACCAAAACCAAAAGCAGTAGCAGAAAAAGAAGAACACTCGGTTTTTGATAAGAGTGAAAACTAGAGTGTTCTTGGCAAATGAAAAGCAAGGCAACTTCTCCAAAAGAATTTGTTGGGGTCCAACCATTTATTACAGAAAAAAAACTAAACTAACTAAGAAAACTAAAACAACTAACGCGCCAAGAAAAACACATAATGCATGAAGCAATAAAAATATAGTGTTTTGAAAGGTGACCTAAATTTTGCCGATGAAGAAGGGGTGCCTCAGGGGCATCCCCAAGCTTTGACGCTTTGTACTTCCTGGATATTTCTTGGGGTGCTGGGCATCCCCAAGCTTAAGCTTTTGTCCATTCTTCAACTCATCTCATCATTCTCCAATCCCTACACTTGAAAACTTCATTCATACAAAACTAAACACAAATCTATTAGCAACATTAGTGTAAGCATAACATATAATCAACCTCTTTTTGCTTCAGGTTTCAACCCAAAACCACCACATATAAAGCATATACTACTGTAGAAACTTCCCCAAAAGTTCCGTGATCAAAAGAACTCAAAAAGAAAGCGATAAAGCGGCAAACACAAATATTGGCAGAAATCTGTCAAAACAGAACAGCTGACAAAGGCCGAATTTTTTAGGGGTTTTCTGTTGCTCAAATCAAAAAGTGTTAAACTAACGAAAGTTTGGATATAACCTGGGGCATATGCACAAGAAATAGCAGGTCCAAAAGGTATACAGAGAATTTATACGAATTTTTATGGTGCAGCACTGAAAACAGTTTCAGGTCAGCAACATCCCCAAATCTTACCTCACTCGAATTAGAGGCTTCTCTTGGCACAACAATAAAATAAAAAGGATAAGGAGCGTTCATTACAGTAGTAATGACTTCCAAGACTCAAATAAAAGAAAAAGTACTGGAAATAAAACATTGGGTTATCTCCCAAGAGTGCTTTTCTTTAACGCCTTTGAGCTAGGCGCAGAAAATTGCGAATCAAGTAACATCAGAAGGAGCATTAAGATCAACTGCAGAAGTTTTGTCAATAAGGCATTGTATTTCATCCATATAAGTTTTAGAAGACCCTTTGTGATCACGCTTTGGTTCACTCAAATCACTAAAAAGATTTTGGGGACAGATCCAGTCAAAATTATTTTCGAAAGCTTCACACAATCCCAAGAGCTTGCTAGGTATAGGTATTTCGGCTCCTTCATCGTCTGTACTAATAACCTTTATAGGTGAACTGAGTTTATTAAAATGTTTAAGAACTTTTCTAGCTTCAATAACGACATCTTTAAATTCTAAGCGCAAAGTTTCCAAGATAAAAGCTTTCTTTTCAGGATCTTCAATTTCATGAAGCTTAAGGAACATGTATTGCATAAAAGGATTAAGGCTAGCAAACCTAGTTTCCAACATGTGAATTAAATAAGCAGAAGCAACTTCAATACTAGGAGGTATCTCAACCAAAGGTTTTTCCTCAACTTCCTTATGCATACTAATGTGATTAAAGAACTCCTCAATGTTACTTTTTCCAATAATTGAACCACTACCTACTGAGAGGTCCTCCAAAACGTACTTAGGGAATAGCATGATGAACTAAAAGTAAAGGAATAACAACTACCAAGGATTCTAATTTTTTTTTTGGGTTTTTGATATAAAATGATGCAAGTAAAAATAAAGTAAAGAAAAACTTAAAACAAAGTAAAGGATGTGCATGCGAAAAACTCCCCTTGCAGAGGTCTTCCACTTCTTCCCCGGCAACGGCGCCAGAAAAAGAGCTTGATGCATGGTAAATAACCATCCCGTTGGGAACCCCAAGAGGAAGGTGTGATGAATATAGCAGCTAGTTTTCCCTCAGTTAGAAACCAAGGTTTGTCGATTAGGAGAAGAGCGGACAATACGACTGAAGGTGATGCTTGCTAGTTTGTGATAGCTTCGGACAATTTATATATGGCGCCTCGTCCAAGCTTTGCTTGCTAGCTGCAATGCGGAAACTGCACACAACACAACCAAATACTTTGTTCCCAACTTGCGATGAGGTTGTCAATCTCACCGGTTTGCTTGAAACAAAGGTTATGAGCGTATCGAGTGGAAAACAGTAGAAGTATGCGAGTAAAGTAAACAGTGCGAGTAAAGTAAACAGGTGATAGCAATATGATGGAAATAGGACCGGGGTCCATAGTTCACTAGTGGTGTCTCTCTATAAGATAAATAACACATGCTGGGTAAACAAATTACAGTTGGGCAATTGATAGAATAAAGATAAACGTGATATGTCAAGAAGATCACTATGCAATTTACTCTGGGCATTACAACAAAATACATAGACAGCCATCCAACTGCATCTATGACTAATAATCCACTTGTGGCGAATCAATCCAAGGACTCCACAAGTATTAAGTTGCGAACAACAGATAATTGCATTAAGCAAAGTGTGTAATGTAAACAAAGCATATGCCCTCGAGCATATGAATGTTGTTTTCTCCCTAGTAGCAACAGCACATCTACAACCTTAGAGGTTTCTGTCACTCCCCCAGGTTAAATAGAGGCATGAACCCACTATCGAGCATAAATACCCCCTCTTGGAGTCACTAGCAACTACTCGGCCAAGATAGCTACTAACAACTGAGAGCATGCAAGATCATAAACAACATAGAGATAACAAAAGATATATTTCAGTATAGCAACTCAATCATAACACCAATATTCATCGGATCCCAACAAACCAAACATGTAGAATTACATAACAGTGATCTCAATCATGTAGGGAAGCTCATGAGATCTAAACATGAAGCACATGGTGGAGGAGACAACCATCTAGCTACTGCTATGGACCCATAGTCCAAGGTAGACTACTCACTCATCGCTCCGGAGGCAAGCATGGCGATGAAGAAGACCTCCGGTGGCGATTCCCCTCTCCGGCAGGGTGCCGGGAAGAGCTTCTGGACCCTCCCAATCTTCGGGTCGACGGCGGCGGCGGATCGCGATGTGTTCTGGAAAATTGATCGGGTACTTAGGTTTTTTCCGTCGGGGGGTCTTTATAGGCGAAGGGGCATCGTCAGAGGTGGCCCGAGGGGCTCTCACACATAGGGGGCGCGGCCAGGGCCTGGGCCGCGCCGCCCTGGTGTGTGGGGCCCTCGTGGCCCCCCTCCAACTTATCTTCGGATCTCTAGAAGCTTCCGGGAAAAATAAGACTTCAGGAACTTGTTTCGTCCAATTCCAAGAATATTTCCTGTGTATCACTTCTGAAACACAAAAACAACAGAAAACAGGGAACTGGCACTATGGCAACTTGTTAATAGGTTAGTTCCGGAAAATGCATAAAAGTGCCACGAAGTGTAATGAAACAGTAGGCAAATGGTGTAAAAACAAGCATGGAGCATCAAAAATTATAGATACATTGGAGACGTATCAACAGCTCAGGACAATTTATAGGGCGCCTCGTCCAAGCTTTGCTTGCTAGCTGCAACGCGGCACCTGCACACAACACAACCAAATACTTTGCTCCCAACTTATGATGAGGTTGTCAATCTCACCGGTTTGCTGTAAACAAAGGGTATGAGCGTATCGAGTGGAAAGTGATAACAGTATGCGAGTAAAGTAAACAGTGCGAGTAAAGTAAACAGTGCGAGTAAAGTAAACAGGTGATAGCAATATATAGGAAATAGGACCGGGGTCCACAGTTCACTAGAGGTGTCTCTCCATAAGATAAAATAATACAAGCTGGGTAAACGAATTACAGTTGGGCAATTGATAGAATAAAGATAACGTGCATATGATGAGAGGATCACTATGAGATTTACTCTGGGCATTACAACAAAATACATAGACCGCCATCCAACTGCATCTATGACTAAAAATCCACTCACGGGGATATCGTCCGAACACCCCATGAGTATTAAGTTGCGAACAATAGATAATTGCATTAAGCAAAGTGTGTAATGTAAACAAAGCATATGCCCTCGAGCATATGAATGTTGTTTCCCCCTAGTAGCAAGAGCACATCTACAACCTTAGAGGTTTCTCTCACTCCCCAGATTAAATAGAGGGATGAACCCACTATCGAGCATAAATACCCCCTCTTGGAGTCACTAGCAACTACTCGGCCAAGATAGCTACTAACAACGGAGAGCATGCAAGATCATAAACAAAATAGAGATAACAAAAGATAAATATCAGTACTTCAACTCAAGCATAACACCAATATTCATTGGATCCCAACAAACCAAACATGTATAATTACAAAACAGTGATCTCAATCATGTAGGGCAGCTCATGAGATCTAAACATGAAGCACATGGTGGAGAAGACAACCATCTAGCTACTGCTATGGACCCATAGTCCAAGGTAGACTACTCACTCATCGCTCCGGAGGCAAGCATGGCGATGAAGAAGACCTCCGGTGGCGATTCCCCTCTCCGGCAGGGTGCCGGGAAGAGCTTCTGGACCCTCTCGATCTTCGGGTCTCCGGTGGTGGCGGATCGCGATGTGTTCTGGAAAACTGATCGGGCTCTTAGGTTTTTCTCGTCGAGGGGTCTTTATAGGCGAAGGGGCATCATCAGAAGTGGACAGAGGCGGTCTCACACATAGGGGGCATGGCCCAGCCCTTGGCCGCGCCGCCCTGGTGTGAGGCCACCTCGTGGCCCCACTCCATCTCCTCTTCGGTTCTCTGGAAGCTTCGGTAAAATTCTGGGCGACTGGCTTTGGTTTTGTCCAATTCTGAGAATATTTCATGTTTAACTTTTCTGAAACACAAAAACAGCAGAAAACAGGGAACTGGCATTGTGGCGACTTGTTAGTAGGTTAGTTCCGGAAAATGCATAAAAGTGCCACGAAGTGTAATGAAACTCAAAGCAAATGGTGTAAAAACAAGCATGGAGCATCAAAAATTATGGATACGTTTGAGACGTATCAACATCCCCAAGCTAAACTCCTGCTCGTCCTCGAGTAGGTAAGTGATAACAAAAGAAATAATTTTTGAGGTGACATGCACCTACACAATCTTGATCATATATGTAAGCATTGTGCGCTGGGATCAAAAGAACTTAAAACATGGGCATGAAAGATATGATCTTGATAGAAGGAACTTAGCAACCATGTAATAACATGAAATTGAACACAAACAAAAGATCATGAAAATGAAACAATGAAAGTCAAACGTGTGTTCAAATCATAAGGAAAAACATACAAATGGTTTTCAGCTTATCCTTCATGGAGAGAGCAAAACATAAATGCATAGGACACCTTCGAGTTTAAGAGGGCGACTAGATACAAATAATTTAAGAACAAGTGAAACCAACAATATGAATCAATCAATGAAAACTTTGGGACAATGCACATTATACTAAGAATGACAACTATGCTCTCTTAATGGTGCATAAAGATAGAAGGTGGTGACTCAACATAAAAGTAAAAGAAAGGCCCTTTGCGGAGGGAAGCAGTGTTTGCAAGTTTTATAGACCTTCAAAAATTATGGTACTTACCAGCTTTGAGCTCTCACTGCCCCCATCATAAGCATCTTGATTGGTTAAAGTTAATGCGAGAACAATTATGATGCATATGCTTGACAAATCATAAGTTGAAAACCTTGTGTCCCGTTAATACGAGTACCCAAACCTCATGCTACTTTACTTAGAGTCCCAAGCAAGGCTCTTGTCATTGTAAGTATATACGTATCATCGAGAACCGCCAACGGGGTACCTCCGTGCCCGATGACATGGAACAAGCCCACATCAAAATGACAGGACAAGCAGACAATGAACACCTCGACATCTCTTTTATTTACCATTTGTTTAGCTTTTTATTTTGAGATGCGACGTCGAATGTCCACTATGGGTATGCTGCAAATTTCCACCATGAATTATGCATGGCTTAGATTGGCAGCCCAGGCGTTTCCCTAACACATATACAAACTCCATGATCCCGCAAGATTCCCAATTCATTTCACACTGCGGGCATCCATAAACAAAAGATCACGATATCAACTCAAATAAGAAGTGCAATGTTGAAAGCTTGCCCCATGACGGCATGGTTGGGCTAGTCTACAACTTACAACTTGCAAGCATAACAACTCAACATAAGAGACCACAATGTCAAATTTTTAAGAATGAGAAAAAGTAAAGTGTGCCTTCCGGTTCGTGAGAGCTTTACTGACCAATTTTTGCATAACACTGGCAAGAGTTTAATTTGAAGAGTAGATAAAAGCAAATCAAATGTACTTTGGAATAGCAAATTGCTAATAGGTATGTATGGTGGACACTTTGGCAAACTTGGTTTGTTAGGAGTTGGATGCACGAGTAGAGCTCATACTCAGTACAAGGCGAGGGCTAGCAAAAGACTGGGAGCGACCAACTAAGAGAGCAATAACGGCCATAATCATGCAAAGTGACAAAGCGACATTAAAAGAATCATAAGATGGTATCAAAAGTCAAAAACTAAATGATCATAGAAGCTATTGGCAACTTTGTAAGAGTCTAACATGTGTGAGCATGCGCCAAGTCAACCCAAATAAAGCATCAAGGAGAAAACCGAAATAATGCTTCCAAATGATAAAAACAACGCATGATTTTTTCAAAGGCTCATTAAGCAATCTCAGTTATTTGAGACAAGTCATGCTACAGCAAAACCACTAAGCATACTATCAAAAAGACATCAAGCACGACATGCAAAAGCCTAAGCCGCAGTCTACACAAGCTCCTTCTTGTACCACTTTTTTGCATAAAGCTTTTTCTCTTTTCCAACACCAATCAAATTTTTTATAAACACCTCTTTTGATGAAAACCAATAAAGATCAGAGGAAAAAATACACCTTGATGAAAAGATATAACAAGATCTGAACGCAAATCAAGGCAAAAACGAAAACCAAACGCAGTTCTAGAAAAGGAAGAACACTCGTTGAAATTGTAAGAATGAAAAACGGAGTATTCTTAGCAAATGAAAAGCAAGGCAACTTCTCCAAAGGAAATTTGTTGGGGTCCAACCATTTATTGCAGCAAACAAAACTAAACTAAACTAAAAACTAAAAACAACTGACGCTCCAAGAAAAACGCATAATGCATGAAGCAATAAAAATATAGTGTCTTGAAAGGTGACCTGATTTTTGCCGATGAAGAAGGGGTGCCTCGGGGGCATCCCCAAGCTTTGACACTTGTACTTCCTGGATATTTCTTGGGGCGATGCATGGGCATCCCCAAGCTTGAGCTTTTGTCCATTCTTCAACTCATCTCATCACTCTCCGATCCCTACACTTGTAAACTTCCTTCATACAAAACTAAACACAAATCTATTAGCAACATTAGTGTAAGCATAACATATAATCAACCCTTTTTGCTTCAGGTTTCAACCTAAAACCACCACCTATTAAGCATATACTACTGTAGCAACTTTCCCAAAATTTCTGTGATCAAAAGAACTCAAAAAGAAACGATAAAGTGGCAAACACAAATATTGGCAGAAATCTGTCAAAATAGAACAGCTGACAAAGGTAGAATTTTTGAGGAGTTTTCTGTTGCTCAAATCAAAAAGTGTTCAACTAATAAAAGTTTGGATATAACCTGGGGCATATGCAGAAGAAACTTCAGGTCCAAAAGATATACAGAGAATGTTCACGAATTTTTACGGTGCAGCACCGAAAACTGTTTCAGGATAGCAACATCCCCAAATCTTACCTCACTCAAATTAGAGGCTTCTCTTGGCACAAAAACGAAATAAAAAGGATAAGGAGAGGTCATTACAGTAGTAATAACTTCCAAGACTCAAATAAAAGAAAAAGAACTAAATGTAAAAACATTGGGTTATCTCCCAAGAGTGCTTTTTTTTAACGCCTTTGAGCTAGGCGCAGAAAAATGTGAATTAAGTAACATCAAGTGATGAAGCATCAAGCTCATAATTTACTCTAAGAATAGAGTCAAAAACTAATTTCTTTCTTTTCCTAGGGAAGTGTTCCATACCTTTCTTGAGTGGAAATTGATATTTGATGGTGCCTTCCCTCATATCAATGATGGCACCTACAGTTCGAAGAAAGGGTCTTCCCAAAATAATAGGACATGAAGCATTGCACTCAACATCCATGACAAGAAAATCAACGGGAACAAGGTTATTGTTAACCACAATAAGAACATCATTAATCCTTCCCAAAGGTTTCTTCTTAGCAACATCAGCAATAGGAACATCATAATAACACTTTTCAAGTGGTGGTAAATCAAGCATATCATAAATTTTTCTAGGCATAATAGAAATACTAGCACCTAGATCAAATAAAGCATGGCAATCAAAACCATTAACATGCATATCAATGATGGGTTCCCAACCATCTTCTAACTTCTTGGGAACGGAAGCTTTTTGCTTAAACTTTTCATCCCTAATTTTCACGAGAGCATTGGTAATATGCTTAGTAAAAGCAATATTTAAAGAACTAGCATTGGGAGTCAAAACAAGCTTTTGCAAGAACAAAATAACTTCAGATATATTGCAGCCATCAACATCAAAATCATTAAACAAAATAGAGCTATCATCTCCTACACTCCGAAAAATTTCAGCACTCTTTTGAGAAAAAGTTTTGGCAGTTTTAGGCTTTTTAACACAAGGAGTAGGAGTTTTCTCTACACCAATCAAAGTAAGAGGATTGATAGCATTAGGAGCAACATAATTAGAGGTAGTAATGGTACATACCTTCATCTCTCTAGCCATCTCATCTTCTCTTTCCCACCTGGCATGCAATTCTGCTAGCATCCTAACATTTTCATCAATTCTAACTTGGATAGCATTAGCAGTAGCAAAAACATTGTTCTCTTTCACCTCATTAGGCAACACTTTTAATTTCAGAAGTTCAACATCATGAGCAAGGCTATCAACTTTAGAAGCAAGAATATCAATTTTGCCTAACTTTTCCTCAACAGACTTGTTAAAAGCATTTTGCTTACCGATGAAGTCCTTGAGCATCCCCTCAAGCTCGGAGGGCGCGGCCCTAGTGTTGTTGGAGGAATTACCATAAGAGTTACTGACAAGGGTATAGCTAGTAGATCCCGCTAGTTGAGTACCACTGGGGCCCGTTAAGCTAGGCCCAATTGTAATGATAGTCGAGATACGAGTTCTTACCGTATGTCGATATTGTAATCTGTATTGGACCCTACCCGATCCTCGAGACCTGGCCACCTATATATAGGGGCCAGGAGGGGATAGTGTAGGGCAGATTGAAAGCAAGCCAAGTTCAACACCCAAGTTTACTTTCGATATACACCTATTTCGACTAACTTTACCTTCGAGTTCATCCGATGTCGTATCTCCCCGATCCTAAGTCCTTCATCTAGGACATTTGTCGAGTTAACCCTCGTCAATTGGTGCCAACCGTGGGGACTTTGGGCATTGGAATCATGAATTCGATGGCTTTTTCGCTTTTAGCCAACAGCACTGCAGGAATCGACGAAAATCAAGAGATGGAGCTGACAATCGGAAGTCTAAGCATCTTCATCGAGCCTTCAGGTTCGACTCGCCTTTCAGATCTGGCAAAACCAGACTGTCGGCAAGTGAGCCCAAAACAGTAGCAATGATGGAATATTCTGAAGGCTCTTTCAGTGAGGTAAACTCGCCGGTCAGCTTAGGAGAAGTACAAAAAGGAAAAATCACAGAAGACGACGAGACAATAGAAAATTTCGACTTAGAGGTCCAACTCGAAGACCTCATGATCTGCCACGATGATATTTCAGATAAGTCAACAGATACTTGGAAAATAGGGTTAGAGCTTTCTAAAGATGATGACTTGATCTTCTCAAGCTTTAATAATAAAATCGGCAAACAATGCCAGGTGCTCGCCATTGTAGGAGACAATTCAGAGGAATTCGACGAAAATAACAATCCAGTGTTAAACCCAGCAAATATCGACAGAGGAGCAAATCATCTAGCAGAAGGGCAAACAGCAGAATCCCTCGCAACCAGGGAAAAAATTTGACTATCAGCCGATGACGAGGGTTAACTCGACAAATGTCCTAGATGAAGGACTTAGGATCGGGGAGATAGGGCGTCGGATGAACTCGAAGGTAAAGTTAGTCGAAATAGGTGTATATCGAAAGTAAACTTGGGTGTTGAATCTGGCTTGCTTTCAATCTGGCCTACACCGTCCCCTCCTGGCCCCTATATATAGGTGGCCAGGTCTCGAGGATCAGGTAGGGTCCGATACAGATTACAAATATCGACATATGGTAAGAACTCGTATCTCGACTATCATTACAATTGGGCCTAGCTTAACGGGCCTCAGGGGTACTCAACTAGCGGGCTCTATTAGCTATACCCTTGTCAGTAGCCCCTGAGATTCTACCAGAATTGCAGATTCGGGTTGAATCTCTAATCTTTGAATCTTCGACTTGATCAATTCTTCGACTTATTCATATCTTCAAATCTTTGACTTGGTCTTTCAACTTATTTTCATGATAATATCTCGCAAGGGGTTTTGATGAACAAGCCTGACAACTCTGACAGATCAAGAGGTCAGTTAACTGCTGGAACAGATACTTGCCACCTACTTCAAATTCAATCCCCTTGGACTTGAATTCGGGATACCGGCCAAACCCACTCTTTCGCCGCATTTAGGACTTACAAAGAATGAATCCCAGTGATTCTCAGGGTACCCAGTGCATCCACTAGGATTTTCTTCGCGTCATAGACACGGATACATACCAGTAGAGCGCATCCATGTGCGTATACCAGGCCACACAGGACGGATCCCGGGGTCTTACCTTCGTGATAAATCACGGCATTCAAGTTTCGTTGCGATAACGTAACTCAAGAATCACATGTCGCAGTCAAATTTTGACTGATGCAATATCCAAAATCTTTTGAATTCACATTGACTTCTCTTGAGTATCTCCCGACGGGAGTAATCGCCCTATATTTCATCGACTATGTAGTCGAAGTTTCATTGTTGTCGAAATGTTGGCGACTCATACTGTATCATAGCTTATTCATCTTCATTGCTGCTTCTCTATTTTCTATCGGGTGCGCGCTCAGCGCTCCCGATGGGAGTAGCCCCCGAGTCTATAGCCAAGAAGTTTTTCCCGGGTATAGGCTCAAAGGATATGAATTTTTGTTAGTACACTCATTACCTTTTCTTTTTTCCCTTGAAGTCATAAGCCCCCGAGCCCAAGGCGAGGTTTCCCATACTTTCCTTGATATTATTTTTTTATTATCGTCTGCTATGTGCAGAATTTAACTCGTCTGCAAATATTTTATGGGCCTTGTTTTCGCGGAGGCCTGTAACTATGTGCTTATAAATAAGCACCTTTGACAAGGGTAAAAAACCCTAAACAGATTTCCTCCTCCGCCGCACCATCTTCTTCTTCATCTAGGGTTTCTTTTCTACCAGCTTGTCTCCATGGCTGACGCAGATGGGTCTCGTCTGAGCCTCGGCTCCCCGACGGCGCCGCGGGGTCACGGCCGCCCTCGTGGCAGCAAGAATAAGACAGCACCCACTACTGTAGGACCTTCGTCGTCTGCTCCGATGAAGCAGCGTCCCGGCCGTCCGGCCGGGAGTAAGAATAAACCAAAGGTGCCTTGTGCTATCCCAGGCCCAAGCGCACCTCCTGGTAACACTTCGTCCCCTCAGCCAAGGATATACTCATTTTTCTGTATCACCGGCGCGCAGTGCGGTGAAATTCAACGGCTGCCGCTAAAGTTCACCCAGTTCATGGATGGGCGTGAATTGCGTGAAGCAATCCTGCGCGAACATTCTGGGGGAGGCACTCCCTATGAGGTGGAAGTCTGGTATGACGGCGCTGGCGAACAGTACTTCAAGGGCAGCTGGTCACAGTTTGTGGATGATCACGACATCCAGCGAGGTTTCTTCATGACCTTTGACTTTCATGTTGGCACGTCCAAGTTTGACGTGAGGATATACGACGTTACTCAATGCCAGAAGGAGTACGAGGCTGAAGTACACTTCCATTAGAATCTTCTTTATGTAATCTCCTTTTCGGGTTGCCTCGTTGCCGTGCTATCTGTAATAATCGTATTTGATTTTGATGCTTTTAATAGACCATGGAAACAAATCGTTGTGCCGAGGCATGCTTTTATATATATATTATCAGGTTCTTTTGAACCAATTATATTGCTTGAAGAATATCGGGTTGTTGCACAACCTAGTAGTATGGAAGATCTCCATATTGTGCTAAACTTTCTTTCGTACGACCCGAGGGTTGAAGCCCCCGAGTGGAGAAGTAAAATATTTGTACAATTTGTCAAGTTCAACCCAAGGAACCTGACCTATGGCCTCATGTTCTGGGTTCAGAGGGTTAACTCGAAGTTACTGATGTCACTAGATTTCTTCTATGTGTAAAAACGTCGTAGCTGCTCCACATTCCATGGGTTGCTTTCGTCTTTTCCTATTTTCTTGTCTTGTAGTCGATAAGCTCCTCCTGGTATTACTTCTGTGATGATGTAAGGTCCCACCCAAGGGGACTCTAACTTGCCGTGGCTGTCCTGCCTGAGTCGTAAGACTAAATCTCCCACCACAAAGGATCGCGGACGAACTCGACTACTATGGTAGTTCCGCAGGCTCTGTTGATACTGCGTAGCTCTTTCCAGTGCTTTATCTCTTGCTTCATCCAGTTCATCGACTTCGTTTTGTAACACTTCTGTTGAGGTTACTTCATCGTATGCCGTCACTCTTGGAGCTTCGTGTGTAACTTCGACTGGAAGCACGGCTTCTGCGCCGTGGACTAGGAAGAAGGGAGTTTCTTGAGTAGCTGTGTTAGGCGTGGTTCTTAAACTCCAAAGAACGGAGGGCAGTTCAACTACCCAAGCGCTCTTGGCTTTCTCGAGAGGTGCTAAGAGCCTCTTTTTTATCCCGTTGCATATTAGGCCATTGGCTTTTTCGACTTGTCCGTTTGTCTTCAGGTGTGCTACGGATGCGAACTTGAGCTTGATTCCCAAACCTTCGCAGTAACTCTTGAATTCCTTTGAAGTGAAGTTTGTCCCGTTGTCCGTGATGATGTTGTACGGTACACCGAAGCAAAACACTATTGACTTAATGAAATTGATTACTGCTGTCGAATCTTGAGTTGTTACCGGGGCCGCTTCCACCCACTTGGTAAATTTGTCGACTGCCACTAGCATGTAGAAATGCCCTCCTAGCCAAGATTTGTGTAACTTCCCTACCATATCGAGGCCCCATTGTGCAAAGGGCTAGGAAAATGGTATTGGCTGTAACTCTGCTGCTGGGCGTGTGGTCGAGATGCGAATCTTTGACAGGCTTCACACTTTCGAACTATATCTTTCGCGTCTTCGATGGCTGTTAGCCAATAGAATCCTGCTCGAAACGCTTTTGCCGCGATTGCCCTGCTGCTAGCATGATGGCCACATACTCCGGCGTGTATATCTTTTAATATTACTTGTCCTTCTTGGGGCGTTACGCAACGCTGCATAATGCTAGTTATGCTCTTTTTGTACAATTTCCCCTGCAACACAACAAATGCTTTCGATTGTTGAGTTATTCTCTTGGCTTCCACTATGTCTTCTAGTAACTTCTTATTTATCATGTATGCAAGATATGGCTGCATCCAGGTTTCTTCTATCATCATGATTTCTTCGGGTTCTGGCGTACTTTTGTCACTTTTCGCACCAGCCCCCGAGCCTACTGCAGTAGTCGAACTTTTGACACTTTTTATCGATCTTTCCACTATTTCTTCCCAGAAGACTCCAGATGGCACGGGCAGGCACTTTGACCCGATATTTGCTAAATTGTCGGCTTCTTCGTTGCTGTTTCTGCTGATGTGCGAGACTTCGCATCCATCGAATGTTCCTTCGAGATAGTGATATAAGTTCTTGTAGGCCATCATGTTATCATTAATTGTGTCGCATCTGTTCATAACTTGTTGGACGACAAGGTTTGAATCTCCGAATATTTTTAGACGAGTTGCTCCACACGCCTTGGCCATCTTCATTCCATGCAGTAAAGCCTCGTATTCTGCTTCATTATTAGAGGCCTACGGAAAACTCATCCTTAAAACGTACTTCAGTTTATCGCCGTGTGGTGATATCAAGACTACTCATGCGCCTGCGCTTTGGACTCTCTTAGAACCGTCGAAGTACATTGTCCAGACACTCGATAAATCTGGCGGTACCATGCTCTGCAACTCCAACCACTCTGCTGTGAAATCTGGTAAGATTTGCGACTTGATAGCTTTTCTTTTTTCATACGTGATGTCCATGGGAGATAATTCGATTCCCCACAAAGAGACACGTCCTGTTGCTGAAGGATTATTCAATATGTTTGATAGTGGTGCTTCATTGACCACTATAATTGGGTGCACCGCAAAGTACTATTGCAATTTTCGTGCTGTTGTAAAGACACTATATGCAAGTTTTTGATAGTGCGGATACCTCTGTTTTGTCAGAGAGAGTACTTCACTAATGAAATATACCGGCCTCTGGACGCCATGGGCTTTTCCTTCTTCACTTCTTTCGACTACTAATACTGTACTCACCACCTGATGGGTCGCGGCGATGTAGAGTAGTAGTGGCTCTTTTTTCTTTTGGTGTGACCAGCACTGGTGGCGTGGAGAGCACTTTTTTCAGCTGCGCAAAAGTTGCATATGCTTCTTCTGTCCATTCAGATTTATCATCTGACTTCTTCATAAGTGCATAGAAAGGGAGTGCCTTCTCTCCCAATCGAGCAACGAAACGACTTAGTGCCGCGACGCGTCCTGCGAGTTTATGTACGTCGTGTAGTTTCGTGGGCTCCCCATTTTTAAAATTGCTTGGATCTTCTCTGGGTTCGCCTCTATTCCTCGTGCTGACACTAGGAACCCTAAAAGTTGTCCTGCCGATACGCCAAAGGAACACTTTGTCGGATTAAGCTTAAGCTTGTACCTGCTCAGGTTGTCGAAGGTTTCTGCCAAGTCGCTGATTAGGGATTCCTCCTCTCTTGTGGTAATGACTACATCGTCAATGTAGACTTGAATGTTGCGTCCTATTTGGCTTCCAAGGCAGTTTTGCATCATCCGTTGATAAGTTGCTCCTGCATTTTTTAGGCCGAAAGGCATTACTTGATAGCAAAACACCCCATATGGTGTGATGAAAGCTGTCTTTTCTTCATCTTCTTTTTTCAACTTGATCTGGTTGTAACCAGAATATGCATCCAAAAAGGAAAGCCTTGCACATCCCGCTGTTGAATCAATTATCTGATCAATGTGGGGTAGAGGGAAAGGATCCTTTGGACAGTGCTTATTGAGAGATGTGTAATCGACACATACTCTTTGTACGTCTGTGTTTTTCTTGGGTATGATGACTGGATTGGATACCCAACTCGAAGTTTTTATTTCTCTGATAAATCCGGCGTTTTCTAGCCTGTGCAATTCTGATGCTATCGCCTTCCTTTTGGGTTCATCAAATCGTCGCAATGGTTGCTTGACTAGCTTTGCTTTAGGATCTACATTTAATGCGTGCTCGACGAGTTCCCTGGGAACCCCTGGCATGTCTGAAGGACACCAGGCAAAGATTTCCTAGTGCTCACAGAGGAACTCGACGAGCGTGCTTTCCTATGCGGGATCCAGGTTTACCGCAATCGATGTTGTCTTGTTTGGGTCCGTAGGGTGGACCTGGATTTTCTTCGAGTCCTGAGTTGTGTCGAAAGCCTGATCTGGCAGGGATCGTCCAACGTCGGGTAGCACATTATGATCGGTTTCTCCTTTCAGCCTCTCATATTCTGTTGTCATGCCAAAGGTTTGCGCCATTCTATTGAATTCTCTGTCGCAAGTGTTGGCTACTTCGAAGCTCCCTTGCACTGTAATCGTTCCTTTGGGTCCTGGAATTTTTAGCGTTAGATACGCATAGTGATGTACTGCCATAAACTTTGCAAATGTTGGGCGCCCTAGAATTGCGTGGTACTGTGATGGCCAGTCCATAACTTCAAATTCCAACTTCTCCCTGCGATAGTTGCTGCTACTGCCGAAGCAGACGTCAAGTTCTATTTTCCCCAGAGGGTAATTTGCGGCTCCTGGTACTATTCCATGGAAAGAACAATCTGTTGGCTTTAGGCTTGACAGCGAGATACACATTGCCTTCAGGGTTCTAGCATATATTAGGTTTATGCCACTTCCTGCATCCATAAACACTCTCCCGATGTCGTACCCTCCTATTTGCGCTTTTAACACCATTGGCGAGTGGCCCGGCCTGGGAACTTTCCTTGGGTGGTCTGCCCTGCTGAAGTTAATTGGTTGATCTGACCACCGCAAGTACTCCGTAGTGGCTGGTGGCGATGATATTGCTAGGTTTACTTGCCTGGATATGCTCTTTCGCTCTTTCTTTGACTTGGGCACCGGTTGAATCATTGCCGATATGTAAACTTTTGACTCTAGGTGCCTTGCTAGCCTTTGTACTTGATATCCTTGACTTGTGTACTTTTCTCCTTGCCATCCCCCTTGACTTGAACCCATGGTGCTTTGTAACCTCAGGAAAGTCCTACAATCCTTCATCTGGTGGTTTGAGACTCTCTTTCCATCAAGATATGCGTAGTGGATTCGATAAGGTCCATATAGCATGTCTTCCGCCGAGGGGCCGGAGTATCTTGGTTTTTCTGCTCCTTTTGTTTGAAACTTCCTATTTTCATAACCTTCCTCTTCCTTTGCTTCGTATCCCGCGGCTACCTGATTTTGCCTTCCTTGGTTATCCCTGCTGCGATGTCGTCTCCTCTGTCTACTTGTTCTGTCGACTTCTGGTGAATGTCCTCTTTTATTGTTATATGCGTCCTCTCCATCAGCGAATCTGTTGGCTTCTTCCATTAACTCGGCTACTGTTGTTGGCCTTGTTCTTCCTATCTCTTCCACGAGGTCTTAGCGACAAAGGCCAGCCGAAAAAGCGTATATTGCTCTTTCGTCAGAGACGTCCTCTGCTGAGTTTTTTTTGAAGAAAGATCACTGTAGAGCAATGCCCTACAATATTTTATTAAGAGAATAAAGGATCAAGGATATACAAAATATTCACAAAACAACCCAGAAAAAAGAACAAAAAAAGGAAAATTACATCAAGTTGTCAATCCATGATGACAATTCAGGTTTCCAGCTGTCTTTCACTCTATGCATATGTCGAGTGACATCCGAAATAAAAGCAGCTCTCCAAGCTCTGAAGGAAGGCAACACCTTCTCAAATATAGCTCCATTTCTCTGTTTCCAAATGTGCCAGCAAGCCAAGATCACAATCTCAAAAAAGAAAGGTTTCTCAAAGTCTCTTCTGGCCTGGAAAAAATGCTTTCCAAAGTTGGACCAATTCCCCAGGAAATTTGAAGATAGTTCCAAATCCTTTGGCTAAAGTTGCAATAGAAGAATAGATGCATCCAGTCTTCTACTGCATGTGTTGGGCAAAGCACACAATCATAGACATTGGTGACATTGCAATGTCTCCTTCTCAACATGTCTCTAGTATTCAGCCTGTCATTTATTAGCAGCCAAGCAAAAACTTTATTCTTAAAATACACTTGCTTTTCCAAATCCTATCAAGAATAGGACTGGCATGTTGATCTCTGAACATGTAGTGATAATATTTATTTGCAATATAAACCCCATCTTTCCACTGGGTTTTTCAAATATCTTTCCCTTCTGGGTTGAGCTCTTGATTAAGAACAATATCCCTTACTTGATTAAATTCATCAAAAGCTTGGGTAGAGAGAGGCAAATAGAAGTGCTCCTCAAAATTACCCAAGTTTACCATGTCTTTGAGAGAGATATTCTGATCCAGAGCAAAAGAGAATAATCTGGGAAAATCCTAACTCAAGGAATTGCCTCTCCACTTGTCAGACCAGAACAAAACAGTATCCCCAGCCACAGGCGTGACATGACAGATTTCCATATAACTCCCAGCAAGCTTCATGACATCTCTCCACCAAAATGAACCACAAAGCTTAGCAACATGAGGAACCACATCAGTGTAATAATTCCACACTAAGTGTACCCATGGCACATCTTCTTTATTGTAAAATTTATGAAGTTGTTTAAGTAGCAATGCATCATTTTGTTTTCCAAAGTCCATAATTCCCAGCCCTCCAGCACTTTTAGGTTTGCATATCATCTCCCAACTAGCCAGTGACTGCTTTCCTTTACCATCTTCTTTCTTCCCCCAAAGACCATGCCTAATAATTCTGTTAATGGGCTTTAAAATTCCTAGAGGAATATGAAGTGAGCAAAGAAAGAAAATTGGCATGGATTGAAGACATGACTGAATCAGCTGCAATCTTCCACCATAAGCTAAAAGATTCATACTAGCAGTCAGCTTTCTTTCAATTCTGCAAACCAGGGGAGAGAGATCCTGAATGCTTGGCCGAGTAGTCCCCATAGGGAGCCCCAAATATGTGAAAGGGAAAGAACCCACTGTACATCCAAATTCCAAGGCCAAAAGCTGAATTTCCTCATCAGAAACATTTATTGGAAGCATGCAAGACTTATGATAATTCACAGCCAGACCAGTAGTAGCTGTAAATTTGGCCAGAAGGTTTTTGAGAGAAGCCAGCTGAGCAGAATCAGCAGGCAAGATTAATAAGGTGTCATCAACATACTGAACAATTGGAAACTCAGAATCACCAGTAGGAATTGGCAGCTGCAACTCTCCACTGTGAAGCAGACTATTAACAGCAGATTGAAGCAAGTCACCCCCTAGCACAAAAAGCAAAGGAGACAGAGGATCCCCTTGCCTAACACCCCTCTTGCAGACAAACTACTTTCCTGTAACCCCATTAAGAAGGATGGAGGAAGAGCCAGAAGAAAGCAAACTCTTAACCAGATTAATCCATTGAGGACTAAAGCCTTTTTGCTGCAAGATTTTGAAAATAATATCATGCTCAATTGTATCAAAAGCCTTTTCAAAGTCCAATTTGAGCACCACCACCTTCTTCTTTGAAACCTTACACTGATGTAAATATTCAAATGCCCAAGCAACACAATCCTGGATAGTTCTGCTCCTGATGAAGCCATACTGATTCTTGTGGATACAATCTCTGATGACAGTTTGAAGCCTATCAGCGGCCATCTTAGACAAGAATTTCAAACAGCAATTAGTTAGAGAAATAGGTCTGAAATCATTCATAGTCTCAGGAGAGCTTTTCTTTGGCACCAAAGTGATTAAAGAAGTATTGATATTCCTCAAATCTAAATTTCCTTCAGCAAACTCACTGGCTAAGTTATAAAAGTCCTCTTTTATAATATGCCAGCACCTCTTCATAAAAAGACCATTGAACCCATCTGGACCAGGTGCTTTATCTGGAGGCATTTTCTTGATCACAACATCCATTTCCTCCTGGGAAAAAGGCTCTGTCAGAAAACTAAGATCTTTACCACACACCTTCAGAAGTTCAGGCAAATCAAGCTGCATATTAATGCCATTGGAAGTGCCCATTCTTTCCTTGTAGCAAATCCAAGCAACTGTTGCAATTTCCTCATGTTGAGTCACAGTCTGCCCCTCAGAGTTCTGGATTTGTGCGATTGCATTATGTCTATATCTCTCAGTGGCCATAGCATGGAAGAACTTAGTGTTCTCCTCACCCAATTTCATCCATCTAATGGTGCACCTCTTTCTCCAATAATTATACTGGGCCTTGAGCAAATGCTCATATTTTTGCTTAACTAATCTCCTGAAATTTCTTTCTGGAGCATACAAAGGCCTCTCTTCCTCAAGCCTATCAAGAAAATCAATGACCCAGTTGCACCTAGTAATAAGACCTTTTATTCTAGACAGACTTGTTTTCCACTTCTTTAGGGCATTTCTCAATCCTTTAAATTTGACTGAGAGAACAGCAGCTGGAGATGAAGCCCTGGCCTGCTGCTCCCAAGAGCTCTTAACACAATCCAAAAACCCAGGCTGATCAACCCAATAATTCTCAAACCTGAAAATCTTGGCCTTTGGAATGACAGTGTCAATGGAGACCACATATGGGACATGGTCAAAAGTAGGCTTTGCAAGAGTTGTGACCATGGTATTTGGAAAACTGGTTATCCAATTAGCAGAAGTGAACACCCAATCAAGCTGAACCAGCAAAGGATCCTCCTGCATATTTGACCATGTAAAAGCTCTTCCTTTAAAGGGGAGCTCCAATAAACCCAGATGACTGATAATTTCATTAAATAAGAACATGTCATTAACATCACCAACCGGTTTATTTCTGTTGTCTTGCCCCCTAATGAAGTTGAAATCCCCCAAAAATAACCATAGCTCATCATCAGGGACATTCAGATCATAAAGCCACTGCACAAACTGGTCTCTTTCTTCCCCCACATAAGGACCATAAACACAAACCAAGGTCCATTTCTGAGCAGAGTGCTTTGAAATAAATTCTATGATTACACCAAACCTTCTAGATTGAATCAATCTTCCCTCAAACATGGTAGATTTCTAGACAATCAAAATGCCTCCAGAGGCCCCCACAGAAGGAGCAAAAGAAAAATTATCAAAACCTCTAGGGCAAATCTTTTTGATGAACTTGGAGTCAAAAGACTCTTTTTTAGTTTCCTGAACGCAAGCCACAGCACAACCACTTTCTATCATTTTTCTCTTAGAGCCAATTGCTTAGATTCTGCATTAGTGCCCCTCAGATTCCACCCCAGCACTTTCCAAGCCAGAAAATTATTTGTTGTGCTATCCATGAAAACATGTATCAAAAAAACCAGACCCCCATACTGACATAATCAGATGCAGGGAACAAACAAACAAACCAGCACAGGCTCTCAATCCAAATAAATGGACTCATCCAGGACAAACAAATATGGGAAGGATCTTCAAATAACAGATACCAAGCAGTCTGACACATCAGATACCATAATGTGCATACATAATATATGTTCCATAATATTATAGCCCAAAAGAAATAAGTTTGAGGACTGCTATCTAAGCAAGATCCAAAAGCACAAATAAAACCCCTAGAGACATATAAGATGCAAAGAGGGGTGCATCTCCCCCTGGTAGCAATGGGATTAATTATCATTGGACTGCTCTGAACACTCCTCCACAGTGTTGTCAACCATAAGCTTGGCAACAGTCAGCTGATCCGTCCTCTGCTGAGTTTTTGATTACACTCCATCGTTGTATATAAGAATGTAGAGTTTCGCCTTTCCTTTGCACACACTCTTTGACTTCCTCCAGTGATGTTGGGCACTTGTATGTCGAGCGGAAATTTCTTACGAATTGGCTTTCGAGTTCTCCCCAGCTTCCGATGGATTCATTGGGTAGGGTATTCAACCAGGACCGTGCTGCGCCGGTGAGGTGTAATTGTAAACTTTGCATTGCTGTTGCTTTTGTTCCCCCTAATATCTGTACTGCCTGCAGGTAATCCGATAACTATAGGGTAGGTTCTTGCAACCCATCATATTTTTGCTGGTCGTGCAGTAACTTGAATCCTTTGGGTACCCACGTTTTGCGAACCCTGCGGGTAAAGCACAACGCGCCCATCTCTTTTTTGTCGTCCTTATAGTTTTCTTCCCTCCGGGCATGGCGCGATTTATTTACTCGAGACTGTGCTATTATATTTCTTGCGTCCTCCTTCCTTTTTTGTCGCCTTTCTTCTTCTGATGACTCGTTGGATTCGTTTCATGTTATTTTGTGCTTGAATTTCTCCTTTCGCCTTTCTTTGTAGCTTGTCGACTTTGCCTCTGGACCTTTTCCCCTGATCTTGTCTTCCACTATCCTGAGGCTTCGTATTGCGGCTTGGTGCATGTCTTCACACGGGTCTCCGGGTTCTGGCCGCGTGGTTAGTAGGTATGCCTGTGCTGCTATCAGCGCTGCTTCCGGTGTTTCTTGCACGAAATCTTCTTCCTCCTCCTCTGGCTGTGGAGTAACACTTCTCAAGTACCTTTCCTCTCTACTCTGCGCCATTGTCCCTCATGTTTTGGGTCTCCACGCCTTTCCCTACTGTACTCTGAATCATCACTATAATCATCCCAATACTCTTCCCTTGACATACTGTTATTATCTTGACTTCTCAAAAACATGTCTCTTTCCTCTCTCAGTTTCTTCTTGTGATGGTGTAATGCATATTGATATCCCATTAGAACTTCTCTTCTTGAGCCTTCGGGTACTTTTGTGCCATGATTGATGGCTGACATGATGATCCTCCACTCTCCGGCTGAGACGTGAATTTTCTCCTTCTCCTTTTTATTGCGTTCCCTTATCTTGTCAACTTTCTTGTCGACCCCTTCGTTTCTCTCATTATTGTTTTCTTCTTCTGCTTCAGTGATGATGACGCATAACTGGTGTACTCTTTTGGAGACGCCACTACTTCCAGTGGCGAAGTCCCTTGTACTATTGTGCGTTTTAAACGCTTTTACTTCCAAGTCGAGTTTTTCCTGAATTTTGTCGCCTTCTGCGATTTGTTCTTCTTCTAACCTGACCGGGGAGTTTACCTCGCTGGAAGAGCCTTCCGATGATTCCACCATTGCTACTGTCTCGGGTTCACTTGCCGACGGATTTGGCTTCATCGAATCTGAGAGGCGGGTCGAACCCGAGGGTCCGATTAAGATGCTTAGACTTCCGATCGTCAATTCCGTCTCTTGACTTTTGTTGATTCCTGCACTGTTGTTGGTTAAAAGCGAAAAAGCCGTCGAATTCATGATTCCAACGCCCAGAGTCCCCACGGTCGGCGCCAATTGACGAGGGTTAACTCGACAAATGTCCTAGATGAAGGACTTAGGATCGGGGAGATAGGGCGTCGGATGAACTCGAAGGTAAAGTTAGTCGAAATAGGTGTATATCGAAAGTAAACTTGGGTGTTGAATCTGGCTTGCTTTCAATCTGGCCTACACCGTCCCCTCCTGGCCCCTATATATAGGTGGCCAGGTCTCAAGGATCGGGTAGGGTCCAATACAGATTACAAATATCGACATACGGTAAGAACTCGTATCTCGACTATCATTACAATTGGGCCTAGCTTAACGGGCCTCAGGGGTACTCAACTAGCGGGCTCTATTAGCTATACCCTTGTCAGCCAATGAATGGAGAATAATAAGGGAAGCTGTGGAAAACGGCACACCAATACCATCAAATTCCAGCAAGGATATGCTCCTGGGGTATCACTATGCTCTAAGGCAGCAGGCAAAGCAACTAGCAAAGGAGAAAATAGTGATACAAAAAAGAAAAGACTCAGCCATTGCAGCCAGCAACGCCGCTCGCAGAGCACGAAGCGATGCGTCACATACCAACGCAAGGAGGAATCGTCGACATGGTTCAAGGTACGAAAACCTCAAGTACTCAGAAAGGCAAAGCATCTCCAAAAATCTTGACTCGTCCTTCCGATCGGTCGACGAGCAGGGAAACATCATACCAGAAACCCCTAAAGTAGCACTAGTGGTAGCTCAAGCATATCTGCTTACAACTCGTCCAAGTCCAGGGGACCCTAGGGAACATATGCACAGAGCAGCCCTAAACGGACTAAAGATGGTGGGCAACAAGCTATCAGCAAAAGAAGAGGAGGCATATCACAACAAGCAACCACACAAGCCAAGGTCACCTCGCCGTCACAATAGTCCTCGGCACAGAAGTAGTAATCAATGATCTCGATCGCCATCACCAAGACACCACGGGAGCCCAAAACATGGAGGAACCCGAAGATCTCGATCTTCAAACGGAAGGCACGGCTATGAAGACGACAAAAAGGAGATGGGAGCATCGTGCTTTACCCACAGGGTTCGCACCACGCCAGTACCCAAGGGGTTCAAACTACCTCATGATCAACAAAAGTACGACGGATCATAGGAACCATAGTCGTGGCTCTCAGACTATCTACGAGCAGTACAAATATTGGGAGGAACCAAAGAAACAGCAATGCAAAGTTTGCAACTACACCTCACCGGCGCAGCAAGGTTATGGTTGAGCAAACTAGAGAAAGAAACCATTGGAAATTGGGAAGATCTCACGAAGCAATTCACAAGCAACTTCAGGTCGACATACAAGCAGCCGACATCGATAGAAGAAGTCAAAGCGTGTGTACAACAACGTGACAAAACCTTAAGGGCATACATCCAAAGATGGAGCCTTATCAAAAACTCAGCAGTCGAAGTTTCAGACGAAAGAGCAATAGACGCGTTCATAATTAGATTAAGGCGAAGAGACCTAGTCGAAGAGATGGGCAGAATCAAGCCGAAAACAGTGTCAGACCTCATGGACGTAGCAAACAGATTTGCAGACGGAGAAGACGCATGCAACAACAAGCGGATGCGATCGCCAGAGGACGATAGAAGAAATAAATATGGAAGCCAAAGAAGAAGGTCCCGCAATTACGACAATTACGGCTCCCACAGCCAAGTAGCCGTGGGGTATAAGGACAATAGCTACCAAGGGAGTGATCGGAGAAGCTCGGGGTATCGAAGCTACGGAAAAGAAGACTATAAAAATTTTCCCACAAGAGAATCCAGAGAGTACAACCCATCGCCAGAAGATATGCTAAACGTGCCTTGTCATATACACTCAGCGTTCGTTGATGGAAAGCGAGTGTCCAGGCATGCAATGAAAGATTGCACAACATTCTTGAAGCTACAAGAAGCAGCATTAAGTAAGCAAACCGAAGCAAAGCGACAAGGATACGAAGGAAACAACAAGCCTCCCACAAATCAACAAGGGAACAATGGAGCTCCTCAAGGACAAGACCAGCCAAACCAGGGACACGATGACGACAGAGGGTACGTTCCATCTAAGGGGCACATCACAGCAATGATACAACTCCTGCCCAAGTCGAACAAAGAAGAAAAAAGCATTACCCGACAAGTTAATCTAGCAGTTACTTCACCTCCAGCTACAACAGAATATCTACACTGGTCAGAACAACCAATCGAGTTCAACAGAGAAGATCACCCTATAACAGTACCTCGGCCGGGAAACGCGCCCTTGGTACTCAAAGCTCAAATCGGCGCATATGATGTCGACAGAATATTCATGGACGCGGGAAGTGGAATCAATTTGATATATGCGAAAATGCTCAGAGCAATGCATATATCACTAGAGTTCCTGAAGCCAACAAACTGTTCTTTCCATGGAATCGTAACAGGAAGTGCCAATTATCCACTAGGTCGGATAGCAGTCAACGTTTGCTTCGGCAACCGACAAAACTACAGAAGAGAAAAGCTAGACTTCGAGGTCATGGATTGGCCATCTCAATATCATGCGATCCTCGGGCGACCCGTGTTTTCGCGATTCATGGCAGTACCTCACTATACGTATCTAGTACTAAAGATGCCAGGACCAAAGGGAATCATCACAGTAAAAGGAAGCTTCGAGGTTTCAGACCTATGTGACAAGGAGTTCCACAAGATGGAGCAAAACTTTGGCATGATAGCCAACTATGCAGAGAAGGTGAAAAGCACGACTACGGAAGGCGACAAGCTACCCGAAGGATGTGTTACGGAGCCAGAGATGAAGAAACCATGAGTAGAGGCATCAGAAGAAGGCAAAGCTACAGAAGAAGAAGAGAAGGCCGCGACGACTGTCGTGGTTTCGTCAACAGATCTGCCATAGAGGTAGGGGTATGGCGGTTTGTGGAAGGGGGTGAGCACGAGTTTACCCAGCTTCAGATCCTGCGACGGTGGCGAGATCCTACGTGCTGCTATAATTCACTATATGGCAACAAGTGCTCGATTACAATGATGAGGTTGGCTGTTTCGCTATGCGATTGGCCTGATGACTAGAACGTCTAACGTGCCTCAAGGGCTGCTCCACGCCGGGCTTATAAAGGCGCCTGGCGTGGGCTACACGTTGGTACCGGAGCGGATACAACTTGGAGTCCTAGACTAAGTCCTATGCGTGTACGTCAAGGTAACTCGCCATGGGCCGTCTCCGGTTCCGCCATGGGCCTGTCATCTGTAATCCGCCATGGGCCTGTCTAAGGATCCGCCATAAGCGCCTGCGTCCTGTACCGCCGTGGCAACTTCAGCAACTGGGCCGCCCGGTATGGCGGATCCGCCATACCACCCCTGATGGGCCACCCTGGCTTGCTGATTTAGGTCTACGTCGCTGGTATACCCATTTGGTATATCCCCAACAGTAGCCCCCTGGGAACTTCAAGATTGCCATCTACATCCGCCATGCATAGTCTTGGTGAGTTTCTTCCGCCATAGCTCTTCTTCCCTCCTGTGCTGGGATGGCGGTCATCTTGATGTTCCTTCTTCCATCTATTAATCCGCCGTAAATAACGGATCAAGCGACGTAGTTATCTTAGCGAGATTTTCGGGATCCGTTGGATCATACTGTGGAAATCCGCCATAAATTCCGGTACGTAGTTCCTTCTAGGGCAAGATTTACAGTGCATGCACTGTTTTCGCCAAGTTACTTTTTTACCCCTGGACACGTGTCACCGGATTAGGGTTTCTGCGATCGGGACGAGCGGTGGTGATGGCGGGCACGAATCTCGAGGCCCGGGGTCTATATATACCCCGGCCTCTCACCCCCAGCCGGTTTACCCCTCATTTGCCCCGTCGTTTTCTCTCTCTTCAGCGCCGGCACGAGAGCTCCATCATCTCCGACGAGCCGCCGCGGAAAACCTCGCCGCCGGTAGCTATTTCCGCCGGAGCAGCTTGCTCAGGCACTTCGCAGATTTCACAGCGGAATCTTCCTTTCGCTCAACGCTATGGACGCCGGATCACCTTCCCGCCATCATTCCGAAGCTGAGGAGGAGGATTCTCCCCTTCAACAGTCAACTCAGGAAACACATCCTGCAATGGCGGATTTGGACCCAGAGGACATTATGTCGGAGGCCGAAGAGGAGATAGCGGAAGCAAACCCGGATGATCCCGCAGACAAGGAAGCGGATGGCGAGGCTGAGGAGGAAGGTGCTGAGGACGAGGAAGAGCAGATCCCCCAGAACCTCCATGGGTATTGGCAGAAATCCCATGTTAAGGATTCTGACGTCCAGGCCATGGAAGGCGAGGGCACTGTGGCTCCTCAAGCCGAATCCGGATGGCGGACTGACTTCAAGCCCCCAGTGCCTATTCCTAACCCCTCCGAGATCGTGATGCTCAAATTTCACGTGGAGAGGGGTCTCAGTATGCCTCCATCTCTTTTCTTCACTAATCTTCTGAAGTTCTATGGATTGCAGCTCCACCACATATCACCAAACAGCCTGGTGTCTGTGGCGGGCTACGCAGCTTTGTGCGAGGGATACCTCAGGATCCGCCCCAGGGTAGACCTCTTCCAACTTTTCTTCTCTGTGCGGGCCAATTATGAAGATGACGGATCCCTTCGGACCTGCGGAACGGTTTGCTTTCTTCCACGAAGGTCGAAGGAATACCCTTTCATCATGCCTCTGGATTCCGCCATCAGATGGAGAGGGTCCTGGTTCTATATGGTAGATAAGCCCGCGCCATCTCAAGCCCGCGGCCTTCCTCCCTTTAAGAACGTTGCTGCTGAATCTCGCGACTCCTGGACGGCTGTCAACGATGAATCCGCCACTCCCTACGTCAAGCTCTTGGCTCGGCGGATTGCCAGGCTATCTGTGGATGGCTTGAGAGGGATCGACACCATCAACTGCTGGATATCCCGGCGGATTCAGCCACTGCAATACCGCGACAGCCTGATGCACGAGTATACTGGTGCAAATGATGGCATGCGTTGTTCGGACCAGGAGCTGGACCCTAAAGTCATCGAGAAGCGCATCCGTTCCTTGATGAAGTCTCCTAGGAAGAAACCTTTGAAGTTTGGCATGGCTATGTTTGAGAATGGCACCTGCCCTTCGGTAAGTTCCCTTTCCGCCATAGTACCACATGATATCTTTATATTTCATAGGACATAACATTTTCCTTCTTATCAGCTCAAATCCCTTGGTCCTGCTCATTTTGCCCATCCCCTTCGCCGCTCCAACCTCAAATCTACCGCTAAGGAGGAAGTTGTTCACTCTAGCGGAAACAAAGAGGAGATGGCGGGGAATGTGGATGATACAGCCCATACGACCCAGGAGAAGGTGGTTCCCAAGAAACGGGCTGGTAGTGGAAAAACTCGCGGTGGTGGCGGGAAATCTGCTGATTCCCGTCGTTTCGAAGCTCAACGTAGGGCGGAGTTAGAAACGCCATCCGAGAATACCGCTACCATCAATCTGCCCAAGTCAAGGTAATCTTTGGACATCCTTCTTCATTGTTGCTGCTTTCCATCTCTAATCCTCCTTTCCTCAGAAGAAAGAAGCCTACTGTCAAGGAGCCGTCATCCAAGCGAGCCAAGCCCTCCCCTGCTGCTGTTCCGCTCACCCCTGATGTACCAACTCCCTCCTCCGCTCGCATCGATATTGATATGGAGGATGTTGGTGGTCAGTTTGACCCAATGCCAGAAGCCAACCCAACGACTGAAGCTGCGGCTAATGATGTCGTCCAAAGCGAAAAGGCTTCTGGCTCGTTTTAGGGTCAAGTGGCGGATGCTCCGACGGGGGCAGTTTATTTTGGAGACAAAAGCAACTTGAGGTCGTCAATCTTATTTCTAGCCAGGAAGATGCCAGCAACCAGCTGTCCAGTGGCATTGCCGCTGTTGTTGAGAAAACAACGACTATGAAGAAGGTATGTACTCCCAGTAGCCCCCGAGCGCCATGGTGGATTTGTAGATTCGATCCGCTATGGGGCTTCAAGAGTGACTCCTGTAAGTTTTTGAATAGCACAGTCCTCGAGCGCTGGTAATTTCACAGTGCTCTATCGAGAACTTTTAAATTTCATACTGAGTAGCCCCCGAGCGTTATGGCGGATGACCATCCGGCACAAAGCTCTTAAGACAAAAAATCAGCATAAGTAGCCCCCGAGCATCATGGCGGATTTTATCTATCATGATGCTCTTAAGTGACTAAAAAATCATCATGAGTAGCCCCCGAGCGTTATGGCGGATACTTATCTGGCATAAAGCTCTAAGAGTGACTAACACTTCAAGTTATTTTGCCAGAACTACAAGAAGGTGGTAGAGGACCTGGTCCAGGTCGTCAGCTCGCAAGAGAAGGAGCTGGCAACCAAAAGTGCTCTTGTGGCGGACTTGCAGCAACAGCTTGAGAATAGCGGTAATTTACTTCAACAAGTTTTAATTCCCTTATGCTTATTCAATCAATGCTGTGCTGATACTTCCGCCATGCAGATGCTGCCAAGCTCAAGTCCACACTTGAGGGGGTGGAGAAGGGCCACGCCGTTGCGATGGATGGGCTGCAGCAGCAGCTCCAGAAATCTCTGGCCGCAAACACCCTCCTCGAAGAGCAGCTGAAGGACCAGAAGCGCCAGAACCTGAAGAAGGACAAGGAGATAGAGGATCTCTGCAAAGCCGTTGCTGATTTTGAAAAGCGGCGTGAAGGCTTTAACGAGCTCCTCCATTACTTCCAGGACACCTTGCTAGGTACCATTCTTCTTATAACGTAAAGTTTTTCAATTTCTGCTATGCCGTGCGTGACGCATCTTCTTTTTCCGCTATGCAGTCGCTTTGGGGCAGGGCGAGGCGGATACCGCCAAAGGCTTGCGCACGGCCACCGACGCAGCGAAGAAGGAGCTTGATGGCCTTCTCAACGCTGGTCGCCAGGCGTGCGAGAGCCTGCAGATAGCGGGTTCTTCCAACCTCTCCGCCCTTGCGCTTACCCAGAAGCTGCTGCTGGTGCCAGGGCTCATGGCGGACTGGAAACAGTCCTCTGCTCGGGGTGGTGCCAGGACTGCTCTGACCTTGGCAAAGGCCCACTATCCCGAGATGGACCTAGACCTGCTCACCTCCGGCATCCCAGAGAGCGGCGAGGACGGTGCGCCGGTGGACGAGGCCGCCATCCGGCAGAGCGTGCTTGGATACGATCAGCTGTGTGCCCTTGGCACTCAGTTGAACGTATACTATGAAGCATACGAGCTGCCAGGGTCGCCAAGCCAGGCTTCGGCATCAGCCTCCGCAGCTACTGCCGGTGGTGATGGCGGTGATGAGGTGTCCTCCAAGGTTCCTCCGTCTTCTTAGGACGTGCCCTGCAATATGGCAGGAAAAAACACTTTGCATCAATTCGGCCCCTGAGTGGGTCTGTAAGTTAAACTTAAACTGCGTGTGAATGCTTCTGCACTGTGACTGATCTGCTTGTGGCGGATCAGTGGAATGCTTTTAAACTCTTGCAGCTTGTTTTTTATGAAGTGGTTTTATTGTGCGAAGGAACTGCCAGGCCTAGTTTTATGCAACATGCAGTTTTTGACATGCCCAAAAAACAACACTTTGAAAAAAAAATCACGCGTAGGATTATGCGATCCGCCATCCGGCTCTCTGTGCTTGACTTTTCGTGAGATGGCGAAATCTTCGCGCGAACAATCCGCTAGGGCGACGATACTTAATAGCAACCGTCCAAAACCCTGAGCAGATGGCGGCTTAGATCGTCAAAAAGTCACTACTCTGGAATCCACACAGAAAACATCGAATGAAGATCAAAACATAAAAAGGCTACGCGGACCGCTTATGGCGGATTTAAAAAAGACGCAAGTGCAAAGCACAATTGCGCAAAAGGGTCTATACGATCTAAATGAAAAATAAAGGAGGTAAAAGACTCAGAGAAAATCAAGAGTGAACCAAATGCTTTATTTCATTGATCATATAGAGGTGCGTATTACATAGCTAGATAAGTGCTAAGTGTAGAAAGGACGTAGCTGTGCGATGTTCCATGGACGATCTATCTCTTCGTAGATATCGTCAGGGTCTCTTCGCTTGCGCTTCTTACTGGGTCGCTTATCTAACTCGCGAATATCAACGAGGTAGTAGGAACCATTCAGTAGAGCTTTGCTGATGACGAAGGGTCCTTCCCAAGGCGGGGATAGCTTGTGGGACTTCTGCTGTTTGAGGCGTAGCACCAGGTCACCTTTTGCATCTTCTTCCTTGTAGGCCTCGACTCTGCTGGTAGATGGCGGATCTCTGGGCTGCTAGGTCTCGTTCTTCTTCCAGCAGGTCCACAGATAGTTGTCTGGACGCTTCTGCATCTTCTTCCTTGTAGGCCTCGACTCTTGGAGAATCGTATTGAACATCACTTGGCAAGATTGCCTCCACTCCGTAGACTAAGAAGAAAGGGGTAAGGCCAGTTGATCTGTTTGGCGTGGTCCGTAGACTCCACAGCACAGATGGCAATTCCTCTGCCCAGGCTCCAGCTGCTCTGTGCAGCGGTGCTTCCAGGCGTGGCTTAATCCCTGACATGATTAGTCTGTTGGTCCGCTCAACTTGGCCATTAGACTGTGGATGTGCCACAGATGCTAGGTCAAGGCGGATTCCATTGTGATGGCAGTATTCTTCAACTTCTCCCTAAGACAGATTAGTGCCATTATCGGTGATGATGCTATGTGGGATGCCGAATCTAACCACAATGTCCTTGACAAATTTGAGGGCAGTTTTGCCATCAAGTTTTCTGATGGGCTTAGCTTCCACCCACTTCGTGAATTTGTCTACTGCTACCAGGAGGTGCGTAAATCCCGAAGGTGCTATTTTTAGCGGACCCACCATGTCCAGCCCCCAGACTGCAAAGGGCCAAGTTATAGGAATCGTATGCAGTACTGTGGCGGGCATATGGGTTTGCTTGGAGTACATCTGGCATCCGTGGCAGAGCTCCACAATACGGTCTGCATCTGCCTTGGCTGTTGGCCAGTAGAATCCATGGCGGAATGCTTTAGCTACTAGGGATCTGGCGGCGGCGTGATGCCCACATTCGCCTTCGTGGATCTCTCTTAGTATTTCGATTCCATCAACTTGGGATATGCACTTCATGAAAACTCCCGAGGTGCTTCGTTTGTAGAGCTGGCCATCTATGATGGTGTACGCTTTGGCTCTACGCTCGATTTGTCTTTTTTCGACTTCATCTTCGGGTAGCTTCTTGTTCGTCAGAAATTCCAGGTAGGGCTCTGCCCATGGCGGATTGCTAGGCAAAACCGCCATGACGGGGGAGCTTGCTAGTTCCGGGTTTTCTGGATCCACCATCTTTACCGATGGTACGCGCAGATGCTCGAGGAATACTCCTGGTGGAACTGCCTTACGGCTAGATCCTAGTTTTGACAAGGTATCGGCCGCCATGTTATCTTCTCGTTGTACGTGCTTTATGTCATAGCCGAGGAAGCTTTTGGCCATCTCATCCACTTCGTCTCTGTATGCCGCAATAACTTCGTTCCGAGCTTTGTATGTGCCAGCCACCTGCTGAGCCACAAGGTCAGAGTCTCCACAGCACATGATGTGTTGTACGCCAATCTCTTTTGCGACACGTAGCCCGTGCAGTAAAGCTTCATATTCCGCGATGTTGTTGGTGGTGGGGAAGTGGATCTGGAGAACATAGCTTAGCTCATCTCCCTTGGGAGATTCGAGTGTCACTCCAGCCCCCGAGCCGTGTAGCAACTTTGAGCCATCAAAGTGCGTCACCCAATGCTCTGGTTCTGGGACGGGCGTAGTTTCCTGCGCTTCCTTCCAATCCGCCATAAATTCCGCCAAGGCTTGAGACTTAATGGCGATGCGAGGCTTATAGTCGATGTCGAAAGAGGCCAATTCAATGCCCCACTTCGCAACTCGTCCTGTTGCGTCGTTGTTGTTGATGATGTCTTTCAGTGGGGCTTTGCTCACCACTGTGATCTTATGGTCATAGAAGTAATGCCTCAACTTACGAGAAGCTAAGAAAACTCCGTATGCCAATTTTTGGTAGTGAGGGTAGCGCTGCTTGGATTCCGTCAGGACCTCGCTGACATAGTAGACTGGTCGCTGTACGCCATACTCCTGCGCTTCTTCCTTACGCTCTACCGCCATGACGATGCTGACCACCCTGTTAGTTGCCGCCATGTATAGTAACATGGGTTCCTGGTCTTCGGGAGCTGCTAGGACTGGTGGAGTGGATAACACTCTCTTCAGATCCTTAAGTGCAGCGTCTGCCTCATCGGTCCAGACGAATTCGTCTGATTTCTTCATCAGCTTGTAGAGTGGCAAAGCCTTCTCGCCAAGACGACTGATGAATCTGCTCACTGCTGCCACACAGCCTGTAAGTCGCTGTACATCTTTTAGATCTATGGGCCGGGAGATGTCGAGGATTGCCTTGATCTTCTCCGGGTTAACCTCAATTCCGCGGTGGGAGACGTTGAATCTGAGAAGTTGTCCAGCTGGCACCCCAAAGACACACTTCGTGGGGTTAAGCATCATGTTGTACTTCCTAAGATTGTCAAAGGTCTCTTGCAAATCCGCTATAAGGCCATCTTGCTTTTTAGACATAACCGCTATGTCGTCCACGTATGCGTGGATGTTTCGTCCAATTTGATCTGCCAGTCACTTTTGCATAGTGCGCTGATACGTTGCTCCTGCGTTTTTCAGACCGAATGGCATTGTGACATAGCAATATGTGCCATAAGGTGTTACGAACGACGTAGCGAGCTGATCGGACTTTTTCATCTTGATCTGGTGGTATCCTGAGTAGGCATCTAAGAAACACAGCAGCTCCGATCCCGCCGTCGAGTCAATGACTTGGTCAATGCGAGGCAAGGGAAAAGGGTCTTTTGGACACGCTTTGTTCAGGCCAGTGTAATCTACACACATGTGCATAACTTTTGTGTTTTTCTTAGGAACTAGCACCGGATTTGCCACCCACTTGGTATGGATCACTTCCTTGATGAAGCCTGCTTTCAATAGCTTGGAAATTTCCTTTGCTATGGTGCGGCGCTTTTCATCTCCGAAGCATCTCATGGCTTGTCTTACTGGCTTGGAGCCAGGAATTATCTGCAGAGCGTGCTCGGCGAGTTCCCTGGGTACACCCGTCATGTCAGATGGCTGCCATGCGAAGATGTCCCGGTTCTCACGGAGGAACTCAATGAGCGCGCTTTCCTATGCAGGGGACAAGTTTGTCCCAATGGAGGTGGTCTTGGCGGCATCGCCAGCGACAAGTTCCACCTGTTTTGTGTCGACCGTCGGCTTGAAGGTGGGCGGGGAGGGGGAAATCTCCTGCTTGGATGCCGGCATCTCCGCGGGGTCCGTAGCGGCATGAATTTCTTTGAATTCCTCACCGAAGAACACTGCTTTCGCGAAGGCGGCTTCTCCTTCCTCGCACTCCTTCGCCTTTCTGAAACTGCCATAAACGTTGATTATGCCATCCGGGCCTGGCATTTTTAGCTGATTGTAGATGTAGCATGGCCTGGCATGGAAGCTGTGGAAGGCAGGGCGACCGAAGATCACGTGGTATGTGCTTTTGAACGGGACTACCTCAAAGGTTATAGGCTCTTCACGGTAATTTTCCTCGCTACCGAAGGCAACCTTGAGTGTGATGGACCCGAGGGACTTGGCTTGGCGACCAGGAACCACCCCATAAAAGGTGACCGCGCTATGGTGGAGTTGGGTCTTGGTGAGGCCGAGCTTCGTCAAAGTTTCCACGTACATGATGTTCAGGCTGCTGCCGCCGTCCATTAAGCACTTGGAGAACTTGTAGCCATGGATTACAGGGCATACCACCATGGCGTAATATCCGTCTGGGATGTGCTCTGGATGATCATCGCGGCTCCAGCGCACCGGTACTTCGGACCATCGGACGTACTGGCGGATTTTTGGCACGGTGGCATTGAGGGAGCGCATAGCAGCTCTCTGTGCCTTGGCCGTGGGGGGTCCAAGGAATGTGTGGAAGGCACCTTTTTTGTCCTTGATTGGGTTGCCCTTGCCAGCGCCACCCTCTGCCTTTTCGGCGGGTTTGGGCGCAGGGTCTTCGTCCATGTCACTGCCATCCCTGGACTCCTTGTCTTTGTCCGCTTTCCCTTTGCCACGAGGCCGTTGTCGCCGGCTGCGCTTGAAGCCGGCCTCTTGATCCGCCTTAAGGTCGTTGACAAACTTGCAGTTCCGGTTGGTGTGATTGCACTTTCCTGAAGCATCGCGATGGGCGAAACATGGCATATCGCGGTATTCGTCGTAAGACACGGGGGCGGATGGCGCCGAAGCGGGAGTTGCAGAACTCCGCGGCTGGCCACTGCTAGTACCGCGTCCTTTGCCGCGCTGGCTGCTTTGCCCCTTGTCAGCGAAGGTTGTGGCCACCATATCCGGAGCCTGCTGCTCTTCTGGCGGATTTTTCTGTTTATTGCTGCTATTCCGCTTTCCAGTGTTCTAGATGGCGGAAGCCTTCAGAGATTCGCGGGCGTCGTCGGCGGCGGCCGCGTAGTTGCTTGCGATGGTGATCATGGAATTTAGGGTTTGTTTCCCTTCGTTCCTTTCCCGCAACAGGCGATGGCAGAGCAGCTGGCCTCTCTCCAAACTGTCAATAAACGCGAGGATGGCGGATTCGTCAGTAACCCCTTCACAGGAGTTCTTCATATCAAGCCATCGCGCGAGGAAAGTTCGGGAGGTCTCATCGTCGGCCCGTCGGCACCGTTGGAGGTCACCAATGTTATGGGGTCTCTTGTAAGTCCCCTCGAAATTTTCGGTGAACGCAGTTTGCATATTGAACCAGGTTTGGATGGAGTTTTCTGCCAAGTCGTTGATCCACTGCCTCGCAGTGCCGGATAGCATCAGGGGCAAATAGCGGACAGCAACGTTGGGTGATCCCCCGGCGAATTGTACTGCGTTGAAGTAGTCTTGTAGCCAAGTTAAAGGCCGATCGACTCCATTGTACTGGCGGATATTTTTCTCGATCTTGAACCCATGCGGGATGGGCTCATCACGAATCCGTTGTCCGAAGCACTTTGGGCCGAGGAAGAAGGCTGTTTGAGACTTGGCGATCTCGTTTAGATGGGTACGAGCGTCGTAGGGCTGCTGGTCCGGCGGATCCCTGCGAGAGTTGCGTGACCTTGCTGGTCCGCCACCACCACCGCCGCCGCCATGGGGGCTCCCTGGTGGGGATGGCAAAGGGTCACATCGTCATTTGCTCTCGCCGTCCTGCGACTGATCTTTGCAGCTACGACGGCTTCCTTCTGTTCTTCGTGGAGATGGATCGTTGTCATGGCGGTGGGAGCCTTGCCCTTTGTCACCGTGATGGCGAGTGGAGCGATGCTTGTCCTTGCCGCCGTCACGGTGCGTGCCGTCATCATGGCGAGATCGGTCCCTTCTCTTAGATCCGCCGTCTCTGCTGGTTTCCCGTCGTGGCGGATCGTCTCTGCGTCCAGCGTCACGGCTTCGTCCTCGCTTGCCATCATTGTCGCGTATGACGATCCCTCCCTTTGGGACTTCGAACGTCTTATACTTTGGTGGTGGCATGTTGGTCTTATGGCGAGGAGCAGCATTGTCTTGGTGGTATCCATAGGCAGGGTAGTTCTTGCGGGGTGGCGATGGATCTCTCTGCGGGCCTTTGCCATTTGGTTTGTCATCGGAGGGTATTGGGATGGCGTTCGCCCGGTTGCGAGCTTCTCTTCTTCGGATTTCTGAGGACCCGGTATGAGATTCGTTGTTAGGGCGCGTACCATGGTTGCCAGCCCCCTGAGCCTTAGAGGAAGTGCTGGACCTGCATAGCGCGGGATCAGATTCGAGCCGTCGTGACGACGTAGCCTTCTCCTGCTGTACTAATGCTTTGGTCATCAGTTTCACCGCCGTTTCTAGGGCTGCTGGGCTCTTATTATGCTCCAATAGCTCCTTTGCAGCCACGATATTTTCAATGGGCGTAGCCCTGACTTCATCGCGGTTTTTATCCACGTATGGCGGATTCTTGATGTACATCTTGGCCAGAGTTTCCGCTGTTGGTACGGTGAACTCAAGGTTTTGTGCCAGCTGCGGGTCGCCTCCCTCGGCTATCTGGTTCTGGATGAGAGTAACATACTTCTCCTCCATGTTCCTTGCGCGCTTCAGTGTGTCTTGAGCTTTGGCAAATTCACCATCAAGCTGCTGGCTCATCTTCTCGACTCGCTTTGCTTCCTTTAGGAGTGCTCGCCTCTTCTTCTCGAGATCGTTCACATCTCTGACATAGTCAGGGGTGATTGGATCTGCTAGAGTTCCGTAGACGACCTTATCCAGCGGGGTCGTGAAGTCTTCTGGGTGCTGATCCTCGGGGATGGCGGGTTGCAGAGGTCTAGGTCCGCCGTGGATCTCAGGAAGTTGCTCCGTGGCGGGATCGGTGGCTGGTGGCGGATTACCCTGCTCTTTGCCGGCATCTCCGTCGTGGACTGCCTGAGATGGCGGATCACCGGTTGTCTGCCCAGCATCATCTCCTTTGTTGGTTACGAACACCTGCTTGGCCGCTGCTTGCTGTTCTTCAAGTGCCTGCTGCACTAATTCCGCCTCGATTTTCCTCATGGCGGCGTCATAATGGTCAGAATCATAGCCCTTGTTGTCCCAGTCATCCGATTCACCACTTTCGTTAAGTGCCTCAAGGATGGATTCACCTGGGCTATCTTCTCCTCCATTGGAGGTAGATCCCGAAGTGATGCCTGCGAATGCAACAAGGCGGTACTGTGGTGTCTCTAACGCCAGATTACTCATGGAGGATTCACAGCGGTCTTCCACCACTTCCTCTACCTCTAGGGCGGGCTGGGTGGGATTATTTTTCAGATCCGATCTGGGCAACTTGGAAAGTTCCAGGTCAGATGAGTCCTCCTCCGTCTCCGGCTCGAAAGCGGTCCGTTTGGGGATTTCAGCCATACCGATCCGCCGGAAATTGGTTTCCGTAGCGGGGGTAGGGTTTGGCTCTCCAATGAAGATATGAATATCTCCGATCGGAACGACGGTGAATCGAGCAGGGTCTTCTCTAGCCGGCACCTAGAGGTTATCCGTTGGGACGATGGGGAAGCCGGAATCGTAGAGGACGCGCCCGATGGCGACGGTGTCACCGATGCCTGCAAAGGCGGATCCCGCCTAGATCCGCGCTCCAGAGGCTCTATGCCCCACGGTGGGCGCCAACTGTCGTGGTTTCGTCAACAGATCTGCCATAGAGGTAGGGGTATGGCGGTTTGTGGAAGGGGGTGAACACGGAGGAACGATCCAAGACGGTGGTAGCATGAGTTTACCCAGCTTCAGATCCCGCGACGGTGGCGAGATCCTACGTGCTGCTATAATTCACTATATGGCAACAAGTGCTCGATTACAATGATGAGGTTGGCTGTTTCGCTATGCGATTGGCCTTATGACTAGAACGTCTAACGTGCCTCAAGGGCTGCTCCACGCCGGGCTTATAAAGGCGCCTGGCGTGGGCTACACGTTGGTACCGGAGCGGATACAATTTGGAGTCCTAGACTAAGTCCTATGCGTGTACGTCAAGGTAACTCGCCATGGGCCGTCTCCAGATCCACCATGGGCCTGTCGTCTGTAATCCGCCATGGGCCTGTCTAAGGATCCGCCATAAGCGCCTGCGTCCAGTACCGCCGTGGCAACTTCAGCAACTGGGCTGCCCGGTATGGCGGATCCGCCATACCACCCCTGATGGGCCACCCTGGCTTGCTGATTTAGGACTACGTCGCTGGTATACCCATTTGGTATATCCCCAACAACGGCATAAGCAGCAAGAACAACAAAGTAGAGTAGAAGAATAAGACTGTAAAAGCCACGAGTCATCCCAGGGCAATGCCCTCTAGATCCAGAACACAGGTCATAGGCCGGATCTCTTGGGTCACCCCATGTATCTTACATTACAAGTATAATAAAGACAAAACGTTCCTCATATTCGAGTTTACGAGTCTCTCAAAAGGAAAATGCGGCAAACGCACGAATCATACAAAACGCTCTGAGAACAAATTTCAGACATACAGTCGCGAAATAAGAAACTCTCGCGTTCCACATAAACACGAGTATTACAACATCGGGTTATTAGAATCATCTACACCTAAAGGATCTAAATAGTGATACTCGCAGAAAAATGCGCCATCCTCTCTCAACAGCCTAGCTATAATCCTTCGAGCAGGCTGCAAGGTACTCTCCAGATGTACTCGCAGACTAGCCCCACCTGGAGGATAGCTCAGTGACATAGAGCTATAATTAAGTCTTGGGTACCACTTACGCATCCACCCAAGAGCAAAACTGGCACCTGCCACTAAGTTTAGCTCTATTAGCCGATGAATACGCTGACTGGATCTAAAAGTATCGAGAAGCAGTGGGAAACTTCCAGGCAGAGGATTGCGAGGAAGCATGACAGAATGCATAGTTATGAGAGCTCTTCGGCAACCATCAACTAACTCGCCGATATGCTGGGCGCGGTCCTGAAGCAATACTATAGCATGGCTGTGGCGAGGATTAGACCACAAACTCTCAATACCCGCCGACATCTTTTCCAGAGCCGCATTTCGCTCGGCAACCCAACGATCCTCAGCAGCAAAATCCAAACAAGTGCCTAAGATGACAAAGGATATCACAAAGCAGCAGTGGAACAAAAGGGAAAAAGAGAAGTCGCAAGGAATCTTACATCGCAACATCTCGCAGGCAGACTCGATAATGCCGATGACAAAAGATTTGCATTCTTCATGATGCACAATCTGCGCCATCAGACTAGACACCTTATCATCGAGAACAGATATCTGCTTCATCAAACCACAAGGTTTGCTAGCTTTATCTATAGTCATCTGCGCTTGGCGTTTGGCTAAAGTCAAGCGATTCTCAAGATCCGAAATCCTTGAAGAATATTCAGCGCATTGACAGCAGCGGCGAGGAGGCGATGAAGCTTTAGAGTCAAAAGCACCAGAGGGAGCCTGGTCGCGACTTGGAGGATCACCAATACGCATAGACTGGGAGCCAAAAGAAAAGAAAGGAGAAGAATTTCAGCAGCTAACACGATATAATAGAAAAGAAGCATATTTACATAGATGCAAACCCTTTGACTAAAGTTCTCGGTTTGCACACGACTAAAGGTTTTACATCAAAAGCAAAAATTGAAAATTACAATAAGAGGCTGAATCTACGCCACCTCAGCATTTTGCTCCATGGCGGAGGAAGGCATGGCAAAAGATGCCAGCTGTTGAAGGAGGCGCGAGCTCTTCCGTCACTAGAGTCAAGGGAGTTGGCACAGTAGAAGTCGCGGAAGCCGCTGAAGGAGAAATAATCGATACTAGGGCAGGCGCAAAATTCTTCGCCTTCTCGAAGAAGGCCTTTAACTCTGAGCGGGTGTGGCCATGAGGAGAGCTAACCTTCTCCCAGTCGAAATCTGCACCATGTGCATAAGAAAGTGCGATAGCACCCTCAGCACCTCGCTTCAAAGAAAGCCCCTTCAGCTGGAGGACGGGGTCGTCAGTCGTATCGAAGGCTTCGACAAGTTTCTTCAAGTCATTGTTCGGAACCTCCGCCTTTTGCTTGGGCCACAACCTGACAAACATCTGCGTAAGAACGCGGCTCACCAACTCAAAGATCTCCTGGATAGATATCCAGTTTGCTTCGAGTAAGTTAACCTCGGTCATCAGAGGATCATCGCCCGGTTGCAGAGTCGACAAAGACACCTTGGTAAATCCTGTAAAACAAAGGGGGCAAGGAAAAAGCAGGAAAAGAAAGTATTAGCAAGTGCAAGAAAGCAACAACAGTCAAAGAAGAGGACAAGGCGAGTGTGTACCTCCAGCAGTAGCAGACATCGTCTGAAGTCGCTCAGCCACGGCTTGCTCTCGCTGGAGATGCTCTTTGTTAGCATCGGCCAAACCTTTCTCCACTTTCTTCGCTTTAGACAGTGCCGACTTATGCGACTTCTCAGCACTTGCTTTGGCAGCGGTCGCAACATCAAAGGCTTTCCACGAAGCACTGAGCTTGGCTTCCAGCGATGCAATGCGAGCATTGGCTGATGCTAGAGCATCTGTAGTCCAGCAAAGAAAGGAAAGGAGAAGTCAAACAAACAGCAAAGAGGAGCATACAGCACAAGCAAAGATAGGATAAAGAATTCACCTTCGGAAGCTTTAGCAACCTTTAGGTACTCAGCACATTCAGTGCCCAAGGCGACAAATTTCTTCATCAATGCCTGGGAAAAAAGGACGCGTAAGAGTATAGATTATGCAAGGAAAGTAAGTCAGAGACATTTACTCACATCATCAGGGGACACCGCGGATTCGTGGGCTTCAAGAGAAACGTCGGTTTCCTTGGATTTTTTCGACCGCTTGAAGCTTCGGGTCACAGGAACCTTCTTGACAGAGGCTCTGGTGGCCCTCGGCGCCTGCACAGCTGGCTCACTTTCTTGTGCGGAAGGCTCGTCAGCAATTATAGCTTGAGTAGAAGGAGCAACCGTAGCATCCCTTTGCGGTTCTTCATCATCAATGCAAGAGGAAACATGTTATATACAACCCGAAAGAAAGAGAGCAAGTACATTGCAATCGCAGAACTCGCAGAACACTTACGATGCCATGAGGTCGAAGAATTCAACATCTTCTTCTAGAACAGGGGCTTTATTAGCCGCTGTTCTCTGCACAGAGGTACTCGAAGAAGTAAACTCGTCGACACACTTCCTCTTCTTGTCCGCACCAGTGTCTTCAGAAAGCGTTGGGGGAGGTGATGTCGTCGAGCTGGTATCTTCTTTTGATTCTTCGGCTTCATCTCCGTCCAGATTTTCTTCAGCCTCGGGGGCTTCAGATACAGTAGAGGCCAGATCAGCCGGAAGAGGCCCTTCCTCCGTAAGAAGAGGGCGTGAAACAAGGAATTGGTGGTCCTACAAACAAATAGGTCAGAAAAGTAACCGATGCAAAGATAAACACAGCTGGAAACCGATGAATTCGACAACAAGTGTACAAAGCAAGCAAATACATACCTCGGGTAGGGGGTGCACAGACTCGAAATAATTAGCGGCCAAATCTGCAACCGCATGATCCTTGGTGAGCTTGGTGAGGCTCCTAACTCGCTTGTCGACTTCTTGCTTCTCCATTAGATCTCCAGAAATGCGAGAAGGATCCACCAAGCCAGAGTAGCTCCAAAGTTTGGAAAGGCGATGCTGTAGGGGTTGAACTCGACGTTGCACAAAGAACGCCATGAGTTGAATACCTGTGACACCCCCGAATTTATCACAAATTTGAAGTGCCCGTTATGCATTCCACCACAATCCCAGAATCATTATTGTGATACACATAACGTAGTTGGTAACCAGTTCCATAGACATTACAATACGATGGTTCAAATACAATGGTCATAGTGACCAAGTTCATATTACAACACAATATAGCAGCGGAAATAACGTCTTCGGGTCCATGCCTTCACCCTACAGGCAATGGCGACTCAGTAGAAGATCTTAGTTCTGATACTCTTCTTCATAACCTTCCTCCGGATACTCTTCCCCATAGTCTGGCCAAGTTGATAGCCAGGGACACAGCCATGAGTACATTGGATGCACTCGCAAACCATCTTAGAAATGAAATGATGAAGTAGATATGCAAGGTTGATATGGTGGACTAAGCACTAAGTTTATTTGCAAAAGCTAGTTTTATTTCCCAAGAAGGTTCATTAGTAGAGAAGGAGGTTTAATTCTCTAAGTTCAACTAAAGAGGAACTTCAAGTGTGTCAAGATCAATGTCAAGTCAAGTCATTCACCAAGTTCATCATAGGTTGTTTATATTCTTGACAAAAGTCAAGTATAGCTTGCCAACTGTCCATGACCGCGGACGCGGCTATTCGAATAGTTTTGAAACCTCTGCAGAGGGGTACACTTTACCCACAAGATTCGATACATCTGCCGGGAGAAATCCACGGTTCGTCATACACAAAGTAATGCGAGGTTCAGATAATCAAACAAACTCTTTCACTTGCTCACTCTAGTATAGGATCCTTCCCTAGAGCCCGAGACACGGAGATCTCCGTTCCGGCGTCTCTAGTTTTGCCCGCTCCAGGATGCTGGATGAATGGAAATTCCACCCGGTTCGGAAGTACCCGCGCACGGTGCACTTCTATAAAGGATGATACAAGACCTCCCATACTAGGGTGAACAAGCTACGGACTAAGCCCCTTCCCATTTAGGGGTAATGTGGTCGTACGGTAATGGTTGGCTCACATGGTACATCACTTATTATCATTTAGCAAATACATTCCATAGTCCTTAGTCAATGTTATTTTCCTTCATAAGACCATCATGTAGGAGGGATCTCCAATTCAAGCTTTCAAGTTCAAGTCACCAAGTTCAAATGGGGTTCCACTTAGAGATGGCCTCAATTTTATTAGCGACTAAGCAACTATATTGAGTGATGATACCACTAAATTAGGGTTGGATAAACTCAGCTTGATGCTCTTGCTAAGCAAGATATCACTACACATCTATCATTCTACTATAGCAATTCAATCATGCAATTTACTTAAAACAGGTAGAATGCAATAGTAAAACTAGGCAATGTGGAGTATGATTCAAAAGATGGCTTGCCTTGGTTGGCAAAGTGTCCGGGGTAGTCTTCTTCTTCTTGATAGAATTCCCCCTCAATATCCTCCGCAGCAACACTAGCGTCTAAATAATGAATAAACACAAGGCACACAATCACCACACCATACTAACAACATACCAAGCACACATACTTGTTTTCAAACAGTAGCCTTCATGTTGGATTTTATTTGAATTGGTTTGCAGGTTTTCTTCCAAGTTTGCCTTGAGTGTGCAAGTTAAATTTTCTACCATATGCCATGTGTGGTTTACTTTTTAGGTATGGGTATTAAACTAAGGGTATTAGTACTAGTTCCAATGAGGATTGACTCATTAAGTGAATTGGTATTGAGGGCAAATTAATTCTAAGTGTATAATAGAAATCTATCATTTTATGTTACCAACTAGGATTGGATTAAGGTCTAATTGGTACCACTAACAAGGTTTGAGTTGATTAAGGTTGACTAAACAGTAGGGGAGTGAATTAGTGAGTTCACAAACCAAATTTCATAATTTTAGGAGGCTTAAACAATTTTCTAGAATTTTCCTATGATTAATAAAGCTATGGTCAAAGTATTCTTATTTATTTAAATCCCTAACTCAAATTGAATTCTAACCAGTTTCAGAGGGTAGAGCATTTCCTAAGCTTTCCAATGCATATTCATTTGCTAAAAATGGATTTCTAAATTTCTTGGAATTAAAGTTTGAAAATCATATCTGAAACTTATTTGAAATAATTCAAACGGGCGGGAAAATAAATAAAAACGAAACGGACCGAAACCAACTGAACCGGGCCGAATCCAGCCGAAACCCGAATGGGCCGGCCCAGTAACTTTTCGCACAGGGCGGGAAATGTTTTAAAACAAACTGACAAGGGGGTCCCACTCGTCAGGTCACTTAAGTGACCCAAATCGGTACGCTGCCGTTGGATTCTAATCCAATGGCGCGTCTGCTTCGTGCTCGCCGGCGAGGAGGGAGCTCACCTGCGCGCAGAGAAGAAGACGACGGCGACGGCGGCGCGCGTAGAGGAAGTAGAGCTTGACAGCGAGGGTCGGAAAAGGCTCCGGCGGGACTCCTCCTCCAATTCCCGGCGTCTGCTTGCTCCACGGAGGCCGAACACGGCGGCGCTGCCTGCGTCCAGTACCTCGCCGGTGGGGCTGGTGACGTCGAACGAGGGCGAGCGGAGAGAGGAGAGGTTGTCTGGGAGCGAGCTGGGAGTGGTGTGCGTCCATTCGTTTGATCGGCAGGGGTTTTTATAGGCCAGAGAGGCGGGGGCGAGGGCGTCCAGTAGCTCGCCGGTGCGGGGGCCCTGGCGAGGTGCGTCGAGCAACACCAGGCACGGCGGCCTTGCGAGCGTGCTGGAGGGGTTTTGCCTCGCCGACGGAGTGCTGTGGGTCGGCTCTGGCGAAGTCACGGCGGTCGGTGACGTGCAGGGAGCACGGGGAGAAGAGAGGGGGTCCTGGGCGCGTTCTTCTTCTTCTCCTCCACTTCTCACGGCTCGGGTCAGGGCAGAGGGGGCTAGGCTCGACCGCGGACGTCTCCACGAGCATGGCTACAGGGTCGAGATGAACGGCGACAGTGAAGCTCACAGTCAACTCGATTTTCTTGATTTTTGTCTGCCAGGTGTTCGACATAATGCCCGCAAGAAATTCAAATTCGAATTTTTGAAAATTTTCACTTTGGGTGGTCAAAATATTGGACAAGGTTTCCAGAACTATTTTTGTTCTGAAGAAATGGGATGTTTTGCAGAAATCATATTTTGAATTTGAAGTTTGGTCACTGATTCAGATTCAAAGTTTGGCAGAAGTTTGAGTCAAGTTCTGATTTGAATTTTGGTTGAAAGCTTCTTGGTTAAGTTAGTATGTGCCCTGGTCAAGCTCAACTAACTGGCCAAACCTTTGCTTGAGTTACAGATTTCTTAATATAGGTGTCCAAAGTAGGGTAGTCAATAACAATTTCTAGATCACACTTTTCTTCTCTTTTTCTTTCTTTCTTTTGTTTCTTGTTTCTTTAGCTTTGATAATCTTTCTCTAATGCTTCTGTTGGTTAGGTTAGAATTAACTAGCTATTTCACAACAAATAATAACACACATGAAATCATAAAAGACATATAATGGAAAATACATGCATACATGCAATAATAGATAAAAGTTTTATTTTGGTCCAAAATTTGGCACTTTAATTAATAGGAAGTGGATTACAAATTTCTGAGTTGTTACAATCTTCCCCCCTTAAAAAGAATCTCGTCCCCGAGATTCACTAATTAAGAACTGAAAAGATTGGGAAACTCTTTCTGAAGGTAATCTTCTCGTTCCCAAGTGGCTTCATCTTCGGTGTGATTACTCCACTGAACTTTCAGAAACTTGATGCTTCGGGTTCGAGTGGTTCTATATGCTTCCTCGAGGATACGGATAGGCATTTCCCGATAGGTCAAATCCTTGTTGATGTCCACTGAACGGTGATCAATATTTTTGAAGATTTCTGGCTTCTCTGGGACTTCAAGACATTTCCGAAGTAAAGACACGTGAAAGACATCGTGTACTTCAGACAATTCAGGGGGCATTTCCAACTGATAAGACACTTCTCCTTTGCGGCTTAGTACCTCGAAGGGTCCAATATACCTTGGTGCAAGCTTTCCTTTTACTTGGAATCTTTGCATTCCCTTGAGAAGCGATACTCTAAGATAAACAAAATCTCCAATCTGAAAGGTCAGTTCTCTACGTCTCTTGTCGGCATAACTCTTCTGTCTGGACTGGGCTGCCTTGAGGTACTCACGAATCATGCGAACCTTCTCTTCAGCCTCTTGCAGAATGTCCGGTCCAAATATCTGACTGTCTCCTGTTTCAGACCAATTTAAAGGGGTACGACACTTTCTTCCATATAAAGCTTCAAAGGGGGCCATTTGCAAACTGGCTTGATAACTGTTGTTGTAGGAAAACTCCGCGAAAGGCAGACAATCTTCCCACTTAGCTCCATAGGCTACAACACAGGCTCTCAACATATCTTCAAGTATTTGATTTACTCTTTCGGTCTGTCCATCAGTCTGAGGGTGGTAAGCTGTGCTAAAAGCTAATTTGGTTCCCAAGGCTTGATGCAAACTTTTCCAAAATCTCGAGGTGAATTGGGTTCCTCGATCAGAAACTATGGTTTTAGGAACTCCATGCAAACTAACAATTCTGGATAGGTAAAGATCTGCCAGCTGTCCTGAGGTATAAGTGGTCTTGACAGGAATAAAGTGGGCCACTTTGGTTAGCCTATCCACAATGACCCAGATAGAGTCATTTCCATGGCTAGACCTTGGAAATCCAGTGATGAAATCCATTCCAACAGATTCCCACTTCCATTCCGGAACTTGCAAAGGTTGTAGCAATCCCGCAGGACGTTGATGTTCAGCCTTGACTCTTTGACAAATATCACACTTAGATATGAACGATGCAATCTCACGCTTCATTCCATGCCACCAAAATTGTTACTTTAAATCTTGGTACATCTTAGTTCCACCGGGATGAATGGAGTAAGGTGTCTCATGGGCTTCCTTCATAATAACTTCCTTCAATTATGAGTCCGCAGGCACACAAATACGTCCTTTATACCAAAGAACTCCTTGATCATCTTCTTCAAATCCTGGCACCTTGCCGGAACTAATTCTGCGCTTAATTCCGTCAATACTCTCATTTCCCTTCTGGGCTTCTTTGATTTGGCTCATCAAAGTGGGTTGAAACTCAAGGTTGGCTAAGAATCCTTGACTGACGAGTTCCAATCCAAATTTTTCAAACTCTTGATACAACATGGGTTGCTCCTCTTTGATCATTATATTCAAGGTGCATGGCTTTCTACTTAAAGCATCGGCCACTACATTGGCCTTACCGGGGTGATAATGGATTTCCAGATCATAATCTTTAATCAGCTCTATCCATCTTCTTTGCCTCATGTTCAACTCCTTCTGAGTGAAAATGTACTTCAAACTCTTGTGGTCAGTGTAGGTCTCACAACGGTTACCCATAAGATAATGCCTCTAGGTCTTCAAAGCGAGAACTACGGCTGCTAACTCCAGATCATGGGTTGGATAATTTTCTTCATGAGGTCGAAGCTGCCGAGAGAGATAAGCTATGACCTTGCCTTCTTGCATTAACACACAACCAAGCCCAAGTTTGGAGGCGTCGCAATAGACATCAAAGTTCTTGGTGATATCGGGCATGGTTAGGACGGGTGCGGTCACCAATCGCTTCTTGAGCTCTTGAAAACTTTCTTCACACTTAGGGGTCTATTCAAACTTCTTGTCCTTCTTCAACAATTGGGTCATCGGTCTGGCAATGCTCGAAAACGCTTCAACAAATTTGCGGTAATACCCCGCTAATCCGAGAAAACCTCTAACTTCGGTTTGAGTGGTAGGGGCTTCCCATTCCATGACTGATTTGATCTTCTTTGGGTCTACTGATATTCCTCCAGCTGATAATACATGGCCTAAGAATCCAACTTCCTTCAACCAGAACTCATATTTACTGAACTTGGCATATAGCTGATGCTCTCTAAGGGTCTCTAAGATTAATCTCAGATGGGTTGCATGCTCTTCTTCGGACTTGGAGTAGATAAGAATGTCATCAATGAAGACAACAACAAACTTATCCAAAAACTCCATGAAAACCTTATTCATGAGGTTCATGAAATAAGCAGGGGCATTGGTTAATCCAAAGGACATTACGGTGTACTCATACAATCCGTATCGGGTAGTGAAGGCTGTTTTGGGTATATCAGTTGCACGGATCTTTAGTTGATGGTATCCAGTTCTAAGGTCTATCTTTGAGAAGACTCGAGCTCCAGTCAATTGGTCAAACAGATCATCAATCTTGGGGAGAGGATACTTATTCTTGATGGTCACATCATTTAGCTTGCGGTAATCAGTGCACAGTCGGCTGGAACCATCACTCTTATCCACAAACAAGACGGGTGATCTCCAAGCAGAAGAACTTGGCTGAATCAATCCTTTACTCAAAAGGTCATCCAATTGCTTCTTTAACTCCACTAGTTCAGCTGGGTTCATACGATAGGGTCGTTTGGCTATGGATCCAGTTCCGGGGATAAGCTCAATGATAAACTCAATATCCCCATCCGGTGGCATTCCGGGTAGCTCATCGGGAAAAATATCCGGGTATTCACAGACGATGGGGACTTGCTCCAGAGTTGGCCCTGAGATACTCTTATGACATCTGGGGATTTGGGTGGGTTTAACGGACACATGCTTTACTACAATTCCATGGCTACTCCTCATGGTGATGGTCTTTTTGGCACAATCTATAATTCCTTGATGTTGAGATATCCAATCCATACCTAGGACTACTTCCAATCCCTTGGTTCCTAGCACAATCAAACTGGCTAAGAATGATATCCCATGGATTTCTATGGGCACTGCCAAGCAGGTCCAACTAGCCTTGGTTATTGACCCAGGTATTTGCACAGACATGGCATTTTTCAGAGGTGTTGGTTGAAGTCCACTTTTATCAACGAATAACTGAGTAATAAATGAATGTGAAGCTCCAGAATCAAACAGAACTCTGGCAGGAACTGAATTAACAGGGAACATACCAAGCACAACGTCGGTTGCCTCCTGAGCTTCTTCAACATTCATGTGGTTCAGACGGCCTCGAGGGTGAGGCTGGTTCCTTGGGGGATAATTCTTTCCATTTCCAACACGGCGCTGTTGCTGAGCAGGAGCAGTGGTCTTGGACGCATCATTCAGCTTCTTGGGGCACTCATTGGAGTAGTGCCCTTTGAGTCTGCACTCATAACAGGTAACACCAGACTTGTCACCAGACTTGGGCGGCACAGGGGTTCCATTTGGCCTTGGAGTATTGGGGTTTAAGTTGTTGCCATTAGGTCTTGGAGGTGCACGGTTGAAGTTGTTGCCGTTTGGACGGTTGGGAAAGTTGGGACGCGGAGCAGGTGCAGATGGCCTCATAGGTCTAGGGGCAAAACCCATAGGTGGATTTCCCCTTGGCTTCTGCGAGTTGCTTGAGTTGCCTTGATACATCATACGGCGCTTGCGGTTCTCTGCAGCTTGCTTGAGTTTGCCTTCCATCTGAATGGCAGAGTCAACCAATGACTCCAGGTCTGCAAAGGGAATGCTGACCAAGACACATTGCATCTCATCATGAAGTCCATCCAGAAACCTTTCTTGCTTCTTCTCAGTGGTGTTGGTGTCATCTGGTGCATACCTAGACAAGGTAAGGAACTTGTCACGGTAGTCAACCACAGATAGGGAACCTTGCTTCAGATTCCTGAACTCATCTCTCATCCTTTTAACCAATCCCAAAGGAACATGGGCTTTGCTAAACTTGCTCTTGAACTCCTCCCAAGGCATCATATACCCTTGGGCTTGCATTGCACGGGTGCTATCCCACCAAGCTCTTGCGGCTCCCGCAAGATAGTGGTGGTGTACAAGACCTTCTCACTTTCACCAACTTCGGCGACTGCCAAATTGTTCTCCATAGTGCGAAGCCAGTCATCAGCATCTAAGGGTTCTTCAGACTTAGTGAACATAGGTGGGTTGGTGTTTTGGAAACTCCTTAACTTGGATCGGTGATCACCATGGCCATTGTTTTCTCCTTCACCATGGCCATTTCCATTGCCATTGTTGTGGTTCATTGCCATCTGGGTTAGTTGCTGAAGAGTGGCCAAGTTAGCTTGCCGCTCAGCTCGGGCTGCTTCCCGGTCTTCCATGATCAACCTTAGCAGTTCGGCCATTTCCGGGTTCGGAGGTGGGGGTGCTCGCGGCATCTGAAGATAATGTGTGTAAGACAAGAGGGAAAAACTAATTTGCTAAGATTTAATGTAACATGGATGATGCAATTTTTGCCTTACTAAGGCCTTAAGGGCCAAATTCATATTTCATTCAACAAGCATCAAACATACCATACATACGAGTTCACACATTACAAATGGTTTACATCAAACCATTGCGACTCGTCTACTAGAGAGGGGGATACAACTCACACCTACACGAAGTGATTTTAAGTAAACTCATAACTAGATAACACTTGGATCTCCAATCTAAACATCGGGCTCCTCGGGGTCTTCCTCCTCATCATCCACAATGAATCCAGCATCCTCATCATGCTCCTCATCATCAAGGTCCTCCATGAAGTCATCCTCGTCACTAATGAGGGCATTATCCTCCTTGCAGAGATCAATGCCTTCCTCCTCACCAAGGTGGCTCTCTAGACTCTCAATGTACTCAGTCAACTCAGCCACATTGGCCTTCAACTCCTCAATGGTCTGATCCCTCTCATCGCGCTGGCGGCGAAGGCTCTTGCGATCCCTAGCAAGGATCCTGATGGTGCTTCTTGCCTCCACAAGTGCGAAGTGCTCAAGGTTGGCCTTGGTACGGGCACGATCTGCCTCCTGCTGAGTGGAGTACAGCAAGAAGTCCATGTGATCAATGTAGGTACTCGGCTCATTTTGCCCTGGCATGTTTGCGGGACGCCCATCCGCATCACGCCGAGCAAAGTTCCTAAAGCGCTCCCCCTGGATCTCCTCCACATGCAGTCCGCACAAGCGGGCGTGCATCTCCTGCATACCTCGGACCAAACCATCGGCCCAAGTATTCTCCACAAGCTCAAACTTGATCCTTGGAGAACTTAGATCTCCCTTCTTGCCACGGCAACTCGCCCTGATAAGCCACCGTAGCTCTCCATCCGGGTGCTCATTGAGCACGGCTCCCTTGAACTCCGGATACAGACGATCCAGGAACAAGGTCAGGGTGGTGAGGTCGCGCTCGAAACAAAGGCTGCCACCATGGCCCAACTGGTACTGCTCAGTAAATACCGGTGCCATCTACAAAATTTTAGCTTAGATTAAGTTAGTGATCAACTCAAGTGTGCAAAATTTTAAGTAGGTAAAAACTGAAGCATGTACAAAACTTTGTAAATAGAGAGGAAAAGACTAAGCAATTTCAAACCATTACTTATATCTTTGCTTTTGTAAAGGTTTCATTTAACGCCCATTCTAACTAAGGTCTCCTATGGTCAGCCTAGGCTCTGATACCAACTTGTGACACCCCCGAATTTATCACAAATTCGAAGTGCCCGTTATGCATTCCACCACAATCCCAGAATCATTGTTGTGATACACATAACGTAGTTGGTAACCAGTTCCATAGACATTACAATACGATGGTTCAAATACAATGGTCATAGTGACCAAGTTCATATTACAACACAATATAGCAGCGGAAATAACGTCTTTGGGTCGATGCCTTCACCCTACAGGCAATGGCGACTCAGTAGAAGATCTTAGTTTTGATACTCTTCTTCATAACCTTCCTCCGGATACTCTTCCCCATAGTCTAGCCAAGTTGATAGCCAGGGACACAGCCATGAGTACATTGGATGCACTCGCAAACCATCTTAGAAATGAAATGATGAAGTAGATATGCAAGGTTGATATGGTGGACTAAGCACTAAGTTTATTTGCAAAAGCTAGTTTTATTTCCCAAGAAGGTTCATTAGTAGAGAAGGAGGTTTAATTCTCTAAGTTCAACTAAAGAGGAACTTCAAGTGTGTCAAGATCAATGTCAAGTCAAGTCATTCACCAAGTTCATCATAGGTTGTTTATATTCTTGACAAAAGTCAAGTACAGCTTGCCAACTGTCCATGACCGCGGACACGGCTATTCGAATAGTTTTGAAACCTCTGCAGAGGGGTACACTTTACCCACAAGATTCGATACATCTGCCGGGAGAAATCCACGGTTCGTCATACACAAAGTAATGCGAGGTTCAGATAATCAAACAAACTCTTTCACTTGCTCACTCTAGTACAGGATCCTTCCCTAGAGCCCGAGACACGGAGACCTCCGTTCCGGCGTCTCTAGTTTTGCCCGCTCCAGGATGCTGGATGAATGGAAATTCCACCCGGTTCGGAAGTACCCGCGCACGGTGCACTTCTATAAAGGATGATACAGGACCTCCCATACTAGGGTGAACAAGCTACGGACTAAGCCCCTTCCCATTTAGGGGTAATGTGGTCGTACGGTAATGGTTGGCTCACATGGTACATCACTTATTATCATTTAGCAAATACATTCCATAGTCCTTAGTCAATATTATTTTCCTTCATAAGACCATCATGTAGGAGGGATCTCCAATTCAAGCTTTCAAGTTCAAGTCACCAAGTTCAAATGGGGTTCCACATAGAGATGGCCTCAATTTTATTAGCGACTAAGCAACTATATTGAGTGATACTACCACTAAATTAGGGTTGGATAAACTCAGCTTGATGCTCTTGCTAAGCAAGATATCACTACACATCTATCATTCTACTCTAGCAATTCAATCATGCAATTTACTTAAAACAGGTAGAATGCAATAGTAAAACTAGGCAATGTGGAGTATGATTCAAAAGATGGCTTGCCTTGGTTGGCAAAGTGTCCGGGGTAGTCTTCTTCTTCTTGATAGAATTCGCCCTCAATATCCTCGTCAGCAACACTAGCGTCTAAATAATGAATAAACACAAGGCACACAATCACCACACCATACTAACAACATACCAAGCACACATACTTGTTTTCAAACAGTAGCCTTCATGTTGGATTTTATTTGAATTGGTTTGCAGGTTTTCTTCCAAGTTTGCCTTGAGTGTGCAAGTTAAATTTTCTACCATATGCCATGTGTGGTTTACTTTTTAGGTATGGGTATTAAACTAAGGGTATTAGTACTAGTTCCAATGAGGATTGACTCATTAAGTGAATTGGTATTGAGGGCAAATTAATTCTAAGTGTATAATAGAAATCTATCATTTTATGTTACCAACTAGGATTGGATTAAGGTCTAATTGGTACCACTAACAAGGTTTGAGTTGATTAAGGTTGACTAAACAGTAGGGGAGTGAATTAGTGAGTTCACAAACCAAATTTCATAATTTTAGGAGGCTTAAACAATTTTCTAGAATTTTCCTATGATTAATAAAGCTATGGTCAAAGTATTCTTATTTATTTAAATCCCTAACTCAAATTGAATTCTAACCAGTTTCAGAGGGTAGAGCATTTCCTAAGCTTTCCAACGCATATTCATTTGCTAAAAATGGATTTCTAAATCTCTTGGAATTAAAGTTTGAAAATCATCTCTGAAACTTATTTGAAATAATTCAAACGGGAGGGAAAATAAATAAAAACGAAACGGACCGAAACCAACTGAACCGGGCCGAATCCAGCCGAAACCCGAACGGGCTGGCCCAGTAACTCTTCGCACGGGGCGGGAAATGTTTTAAAACAAACTGACAAGGGGGTCCCACTCGTCAGGTCACTTAAGTGACCCGAATCGGTACGCTGCCGTTGGATTCTAATCCAACGGCGCGTCTGCTTCGTGCTCGCCGGCGAGGAGGGAGCTCACCTACGCGCAGAGAAGAAGACGACGGCGACGGCGGCGCGCATAGAGGAAGTAGGGCTTGACGGCGAGGGTCGGAAAAGGCTCCGGCGGGACTCCTCCTCCAATTCCCGGCGTCTGCTTGCTCCACGGAGGCCGAACGCGGTGGCGCTGCTTGCGTCCAGTACCTCGCCGGCAGGGCTGGCGACGTCGAACGAGGGCGAGCGGAGAGAGGAGAGGTTGTCTGGGAGCGAGCTGGGAGTGGTGTGCGTCCATTCGTTTGATCGGCGGGGGTTTTTATAGGCCAGAGAGGCGGGGGCGAGGGCGTCTAGTAGCTCGCCGGTGCGGGGGCCCTGGCGAGGTGCGTCGAGCAACACCGGGCACGGTGGCCTTGCGAGCGTGCTGGAGGGGTTTTGCCTCGACGACGGAGTGCTGTGGGTCGGCTCTGGCGAAGTCACGGCGGTCGGTGACGTGCAGGGAGCACAAGGAGAAGAGAGGGGGTCCTGGGCGCGTTCTTCTTCTTCTCCTCCACTTCTCACGGCTCGGGTTGGGGCAGAGGGGGCTGGGCTTGACCGCGGACGTCTCCACGAGCATGGCTACAGGGTCGAGACGAACGGCGACAGTGAAGCTCACAGTAAACTCGATTTTCTCGATTTTTGTCTGCCAGGTGTTCGACATAATGCCCGCAAGAAATTCAAATTCGAATTTTTGAAAATTTTCACTTTGGGTGGTCAACATATTGGACAAGGTTTCCAGAACTATTTTTGTTCTGAAGAAATGGGATGTTTTGCAGAAATCTTATTTCGAATTTGTAGTTTGGTCACTGATTCAGATTCAAAGTTTGGCAGAAGTTTGAGTCAAGTTCTGATTTGAATTTTGGTTGAAAGCTTCTTGGTTAAGTTAGTATGTGACCTGGTCAAGCTCAACTAACTGGCCAAACCTTTGCTTGAGTTACAGATTTCTTAATATAGGTGTCCAAAGTAGGGTAGTCAATAACAATTTCTAGATCACGCTTTTCTTCTCTTTTTCTTTCTTTCTTTTGTTTCCTGTTTCTTTAGCTTTGATAATCTTTCTCTAATGCTTCTGTTGGAGAGGTTAGAATTAACTAGCTATTTCACAACAAATAATAACACACATGAAATCATAAAAGACATATAATGGAAAATACATGCATACATGCAATAATAGATAAAAGTTTTATTTTGGTCCAAAATTTGGCACTTTAATTAATAGGAAGTGGATTACAAATTTCTGAGTTGTTACAATACCCGACAAAGCGCCTCCTTTACCTCCTTTCAGAGCTTGGATGTGGGTCAATAGAGGAGCAATTTGCTCCATCTCAGCATCTGTGGGAGGCAAATCCCATGATGCCAATTTCTTCAGCTCCTTGGAGGCATCAAAGGGGGCTAGGCCATACTCGTCTTCAGAGGAGGCCTTACGGTCTTTCATGTAAAACCATTTGGTCCTCCAACCTTGGACTGATGCAGACATGGAAAATTCCAGATACTGCGCCTCAGGGCGCACAGAGACGACAGCACCGCGCAGTTCGGGTTTTTTGGCTAAAGCAACGCTGGGGCGGAGCCGAAAGATAGATCTCCAAAGAAGAAAGTGGGGCTCAATCCCCAGGAATGACTCGCAAAGAGTCACGAAGCAAGCGATATGGAGGATGGAGTTAGGTGTGAGCTGATGAAGCTGCACACCATAAACAAAAAGAAGCCCACGAAGAAACTCGTGGGCAGGAAGAGACAGTCCGCGGAAGAGGAAGGAGAGGAACATCACCCGATAACCGCTCAGGGGCTGAGAGATCCGCTCGGTGCTTGGGAACTTGATGGAGTCGCTGCTGGAGATGAGGCCGTCCGTCCTGGCCTTCTGCACCTCCTTCTGCACAATGGCAGAGGGCACCCAGCTAGTCGCGGAGTTCGTTGTCTTTCCCTAGGCCATGGTGTTCTTAGCCGCGAGGTGCTTCACGCGCATCTACAAATCTACGCCTGGGGGCTATGCACAAGCAGAGATCGACAATGGCGGCGGCGGCGGAGAGAAAGAGCTGGTAAACAGTACAAATCCCCACTATCCCTTTATATACTTTCTCGGTGAAGGAACGTGGGCTGAGACGTGGCGAAAGGAGCGGAAGCAGCAGCCCACTAATGGGTAGGAAAATACAAAATTACCGCGCGACCCACGAAATAGTTCGCGCTCACTCAGAGTGACGTATAGCTAAAATTGGCCACTGACGTCATGAAGGAGACAAAAAGAGATCAAATTCGACAGATGTGTATACTCGATGAGTATTGAAATATGGTGATTTCCGAATAAAGGACGACATCAAAGAAGACACAAGGTTGGCGCCGACAATGCAAAAAACAATTGATGAGACTATACCCGAAAACATTCGACTATAGCCTCGGGGGCTACTACCATCAGGAGCGCTGAGCGCGCACCCGACAAAATTATCGCTAAATTATGTCGAAGTTAAAGTATGACGATGGAGAACATTATATTTGAACCTGTCGATGGATTTCGTGTCGCAAGAACATGGGGTACCACGCGACGGACCCAAAGATTCGAACGCAGGGGGCTGAACGTGTGAGATCTTGGATCGCAACGAAACACGGTGACAGAAGCCTCGAGTCGCCGAACGTACTACCCACTGCAGAGAGGGACGCCGAGCTTTACCCAGGTTCAGGGCCCTTGTGGTGAGGTAACACCCCTACTTCCTGCCTTCTTGTATTACGACGTGATACCTCGCGAGGAGTACAAGGTCTTGGTTACAAAGCTCTAACTGGCCAAAGGTTGAAGAACCTGCATGCCCAGCTAGCAGTCTGAAGAAGATGAAGATTCGATCCCCTCTAAGGGGTGGCCTCTCCTTCCCCTTATCTTCTTGGGGAAGGGGTTGCCACACACGGCCAAGGAGGGAGGACAGCTGTAGACTATATTCTTCCGTGGACGTAGTCTTCGTAGAGTAGTGGCGCTGGTCCACCGGAGTGGGTGGAGGAAGCTGACGTCTTCCTCTGGCGCCCTACACCATCCACGCTATTTTTAGGGGGGTGGCCAATAACCACTGTGCCGCTTTATGCAGGCACGGCGAAAGTTGGTCTCCTCCCTGTCGGGGGTAGCATGGGCGGTACGCGGTCGTCTGTCCTTTATCTTCTTGCTTTGCACACAAACATGCTGAGCTGACGTGGACGTGGTTCCTCCCCTCACCAGCGGGAGGTCGTGAGGAGGTCTTCTGGCCCTTAGCAGTTTTAGTCATTGTTCTCCTCATGAGGCGCCTCCCCATGAGGGTCTTCTCCAATAGCTTCGGTCGTCGTTGCACCCTGGCCCAAAGCTAGGACGTTGAAGAGGCCCAGGAGCAGGTGGACCGGGATATCCCGGTATCCAGAACACCGACAGAGCCTATACTCGAAACACAGTTTTATTCGACTATAGCCTCGGGGGCTACTCCCATTAGGAGCGCTGAGCGCGCACCCGACGATGTTTATTAACGAGCACTGGAGCATGGAAAGCGAAGGAATATGCGGTGAAATGTCATTACTCTCATCGGGAGCGAGTTTTTATGGTTGTATAACCCAAATATTTTCAGTCAAATGAGACTGCGACATGAGATTCTCGAGTTGCGTTATCGCAACGAAATTCGAATGCCGTGATTTATCACGAAGGTAAGACCCCGGGATCCGTCCTGTGTGGCCTGGTATACGCACATGGATGCGCTCTGCTGGTATGTATCCATGTCTACGACGCGAAGAAAATCCTGGTGGACGCACTGGGTACCCTGAGAATTACCGGGATTCATTCTTTGTAAGTCCTAAATGCGGCAAAAGAGTGGGTTTGACCGGTCTCCCGAATTCAAATCCAAGGGGATTGAATTTGAAGTAGGTGGCAAGCATCTGTTCCGGCAGTTAACTGACCTCTTGATCCGTCAGAGTTGTCAGGCTTGTTCATCAAAACCCTTGCGAGATATTATCGTGAAAATAAGTCGAAAGACCAAGTCGAAGATTTGAAGATATGAAGAAATCGAAGAATTGATCAAGTCAAAGATTTAAAAGATTAGAGATTCAACCTGAATCTGCAATTCTGGTAGAATCTCTGGGGCTACTGACAAGGGTATAGCTAGTAGAGCCCGCTAGTTGAGTACCCCTGAGGCCCGTTAAGCTAGGCCCAATTGTAATGATAGTCGAGATATGAGTTTTTACCGTATGTCGATATTGTAATCTGTATCGGACCCTACCCGATCCTCGAGACCTGGCCACCTATATATAGGGGCCAGGAGGGGACGGTGTAGGGCAGATTGAAAGCAAGCCAGGTTCAACACCCAAGTTTACTTTCGATATACACCTATTTCGACTAACTTTACCTTCGAGTTCATCCGATGCCCTATCTCCCCGATCCTAAGTCCTTCATCTAGGACATTTGTCGAGTTAACCCTCATTAGTTACCATAACCATTACCATTGGTAGATGATATGGGGTGGCCCGATCTTCTCAGTAAGCTTGCGGTAATGATGATGATGGTGATAGATAACTTGGTGTCGCCGATGATCTCTCCTCGCTAGATCCCTGATGCCAATGCAACAGCTCTCTACCCTTCGGATATTCACGACTTCACACACTTGTGCAACGCAGCCGTCGACCACGAAACGGTATAATTGCAATTCACTAATTCCCAATGGAACAGCAGATCACACTTAACTTGCAGTATATAATCTCCAGATCGAAACGAATTGGAGACAAGAATTCCAGATGAATGCTTAGAGCAGTCTCAAGAACTAGGGTTTTATCTAAAACGTGGTCTCACCTCTCTATGGCGCCTAGGCACACAATATAAGGGGGGGTGCGGCTGGCCAAGGGCAGCCGACCTGACCTGGTCCTCTAACGTGGTTCGACTCAAACTTAATTGATACAAACTGACCCAATGGTTGGGTGCAGCCAACTAGGCGCGCAGGCCTTTGGTGTATGGCGCACAAGCACTTGATGGTGCGCCATATGCAGCCTCCTGCGTGATGTCCTCCTCCTCCTCATGCTGGTCGCCGGCCTCCCTCTCCTCCCTCGCGTCCATGGGCATGATCATCACGTCTTGCTCCAGCTGCTTCAACTCCTCGCTCCCTCGTGCTATGCCTTCTTCTCCCATGAACCTGAGTATGCAAACACACAAAGACTTAGGTAGTAAACAATTCTCATTAACAAAATTCACCTGTTGTTCTATTAACTTTGCACGAGCTCTTGTGATAGGTCCAATTCTGATTTCATCATTGGACTTCTTCTTTGCAGCAACTTGCTTGTCAGCATCACGGAGTGGAGATGGAACAATAGTAGGGATGTCCTCATCATCTCCCCCCCCCCCTTCAAAAGGCGTCGACCTCGACGCTCCAAGGTCTTCTCCATCATATGGTGACAAATCAGCAACGTTGAAGCTGTTGCTAACGCCACCAAACTCAGCAATAGGAATATCAATCGAGTAGGCATTATCATTTATCTTGGCTAGCACCTTGTAAGGACCAGCACCACGCGGCCGCAACTTGGAACTTCGCAGCTGTGGGAACCTATCCTTGCGCAGGTGCACCCAAACCATATCTCCAGGCTGAAACAAAACTTGCTTTCTTGATTGGTTGCGTGCAGCAGCAATGTTCTTGCCTTTCTTCTCAATGGCCTCTCGTGTCTTCTCATGAATTTTCTTCACATAATCTGCTCTTTTTGATGCCTCCATATTAACTCTCTCATGCAATGGAAGAGGCAGCAAATCTAGTGGTGTGATTGGTTTGAAACCATACACCACCTCGAAAGGACAAAGCTGAGTAGTAGTGTGCACCGCTCTGTTATATGCAAACTCAACATGTGGCAAACACTCCTCCCACTCACGCAGATTTTTCTTGATCATGGCTCGCAGCAATTGTGACAATGTTCTATTCACCACCTCCGTTTGACCATCTGTTTGGGGATGACATGTAGTGCTGAACAGTAACTTCGTTCCCAGCTTGCCCCATAGTGTCTTCCAGAAGTAGCTCAGAAACTTCACGTCCCTGTCAGAAACAATTGTCTTGGGCACTCCATGCAAGCGAACAATGTCCCTGAAAAACAGATTAGCTATGTGCGACGCATCGTCGCTTTTGTGGCATGCAATAAAATGTGCCATCTTAGAGAATCTATCCACTACCACAAATATACTATCATGACCTCTTTTAGTGCGTGGCAAACCTAACACAAAATCCATACTTATATCTTCCCATGGTGTGATAGGTGCAGGTAGTGGTGTATACAAACCGTGAGGCTTCAGCTTGGACTTGGATGTGTTGCATACAATGCAGCGCCTAACAAATCTGTCCACGTCACGCCTCATCTTGGGCCAATAAAAATGATCAGCGAGCATGAGAAGCGTCTTCTCACGCCCAAAGTGACCCATCAATCCGCCAGCATGTGATTCCTGCAACAATAGCAAACGTACCGACGATTCTGGAACACATAGTTTGTTAGCACGAAACAAAAATCTATCATGTATGTGGTACTTGTCCCATGCATTTCTAAGCATACACAAACGATATGGTTCAGCAAAATCATGATCAGTAGCATACAAATCACACAAGCTCTCTAAACCAGGAATTTTAACATCAAGATGCGTCAATAGCATGTTCTTCCTAGATAGAGCATCAGCAACAACATTTTCTTTCCCTTTCTTATACTTGATTATGTAGGGAAACGACTCAATGAACTCAACCCACTTAGCTAGGCGCCTATGCAAGTTAGATTGAGCTTTCAGATATTTTAAAGCTTCATGACCAGAATGTATGATAAATTCTTTTGGCCACAAATAATGTTGCCAAACCTCAAGAACTCGAACAAGCGCATACAATTCTTTATCATAAACAGGATAATTCAGTCTAGCACCAGAAAGTTTCTCGCTGAAATAAGCAATAGGTCTACCTTCTTGCATCAACACACCACCAATTCCTATACCACTAGCATCACATTCAACTTCAAATTGCTTAGAAAAATCTGGTAGTGCAAGCAATGGTGCAGAAGTAAGCAAACGTTTCAGCTCATCAAATGCATGATCTTGGGCAGCGCCCCATACAAAAGGCACTCCTTTCTTAGTTAATTCATTCAATGGTGCAGCAATAGTACTAAAGTCTTTCACAAAACGCCGATAGAAACCAGCAAGACCGTGAAAACTGCGTACTTGACTAACATTCATGGGAGTAGGCCAATTTTGAATTGCTTCAATTTTAGATGAATCTACCTCTACCCCATGCATAGATACAACATATCCCAGAAATATCACTTTATCTTTTGCAAATGTGCACTTCTCAAGGTTAGCATACAATTTAGCATCACGCAACACTTGCAAAACGTGTCTAATATGCTCACAATGTTCAGATTCAGTGCGGCTGTAAATAAGTATATCATCAAAATATACAACCACAAAACGACCAATAAACTCTCGCAAAACATGATTCATTAAGCGCATGAATGTGCTAGGTGCATTAGTAAGACCAAAAGGCATAACTAGCCACTCATATAAACCAAATTTAGTTTTGAAAGCAGTTTTCCATTCATCCCCTTCTTTCATCCTAATTTGATGGTATCCACTACGCAAATCAATCTTAGAGAAAATAGCAGCACCACTCAATTCATCTAGCATATCCTCTAAGCGTGGAATAGGATGACGATATCGAATAGTGATGTTATTAATAGCTCTACAATCTACGCACATGCTCCATGTACCATCTTTCTTAGGCACCAAAATAACAGGAATAGCACAAGGGCTAAGAGAAACACGAATATACCCCTTGTCCAGAAGCGCTTGTACTGGTCACTGTATTTCCTTTGTCTCTTCGGGGTTGGTCCTGTACGGCGCACGGTTTGGAAGAGTGGCACCAGGGATCAAATCAGTTTGATGCTCAATTCCACGCAATGGTGGCAGTCCTGCGGGCACCTCCTCCGGAAACACATCGTCGTACTCCTGCAATACATTAGAAACACCAAGAGAAACAGGTTGCATATCATTAGAAACTAACACCTCGCCTTTGTACATAAGCACAAGTGGCATGGCTGTAGGATCCTCTCTAAATTCTACCATGTCTTCTTTGGTGGCTAATATAAGCAAACTAGGCACTCTCTCACTTTTCGTTATATTTTCACTCACAGCTATTACATTATTTTCTCGTGTAGGTGGCTGTTCTAGCTTCACTTCTGTTTTCTGACGAGACTCATTGACAATTTGCTGCGGTGACATAGGCTGTAGATTAATTTTCTTGCCCTTGAACTCCAAGTAATAGGTATTGGCTCGGCCATTGTGTTGCACATGGCGATCATACAGCCATGGCCGACCCAGTAGTAGGTGACAAACAGTCAGAGGAACCACATCAAACTCAATGGAATCCTTGTATGGTCCTATCTCAAAATTCACATGCACCATATGATTTACCTTCATCTCTCCATTATCACTCAACCATTGGATGTAGTAGGGATTTGGATGAGGTAAATATTTCAGATTTAGCTTGGCACAAAGCTCCTTGCTTGCTAGATTGCGGCAGCTACCTCCATCAATGATTACTTTGCAAGCTTTGTTTGGGCCAACTAGTGCTTTTGTTTGGAACAGATTGCAGCGCTGGGAATCAGCATGTGGCGTGACACTCAATGCACGCTGCGAGACAACAATGGTAGGCGCTGGAGAAGCAAAGGCATCCATGCCGCCCTCACTTGTGTAACCATCATCATTGGAATCATACGGATCAGCGTCATCTCCAGTCTCATACTCATTATCATCATTAACAATCATCACCTTTCTGTTTGGACACTCTCGCTTGAAATGCCCCTTGCCACCACATGTATGGCATTGCATATCTCTATTACGAGCTGTAGACATGTTGGAACCAGAGCTAGGCGCAGGAGCTGCTGGTTTCTTTGCAGTAGAAGCATGAGAGGCTGGGTGAGAATGTGAAGAAGAGGGGCCTCTGGTGGCACCCTCCATAGGCGCTGCAGATTGGTGTGGCGCCCTGCTAGAGAACCTCCCAGAAGAAGTATATCGTGCCTTGATTTGAGCCTCTTCAGCTAGCTGCGATTCAGCCTCCCTTGCATGATGCAAAAGCTCGTTCATATTGTTGTAGGAATGATGCCTAACAATACCTTTTATGTTGTACTTCAGCCCATGAAGAAATCGCTGCATGGTCATCTCAATAGACTCTTGAACACGTGCACGCTGCAGCAACATCGCCATCTCCATGTAATAAGCATCAACGGTCATGGTTCCTTGCTTCAACTGTGTCAATTTATCATAAACAGTACGCAGGTAATTAGTGGGAACAAAACGAGCTCGCATGATCTCCTTCATATTGCGCCATGTAAGAACAGGAAGCTCGTTGTTATCTCTTCTTTCCGTCACAATGCTATCCCACCAACGCAAGGCATAACCATCAAATTCTGAAGAAGCAAGCTTGATCTTCCTATCTTCAGTGTAATCATGCAAACGCCATAATTTTTCAATCTTGAGCTCCCAAGTAAGGTACTCCTCCGCATCAGTGGAACCTTCAAATCTGGGAATCGTGAACTTGGGCTTGCCCAAGCCATCATCCTCCTGAAATGGCACACGCCGAGCACCAGGTGGTGGTGGTGGTCGACCCTGTCCTGGAAAACCACGCCCACGGCCATTGTTGCCCATCATGTGTTCATTATCTCCATGGACACTATCAACATCGCCATGGTCCTCATGATGGCGTTGCTCCACAGTTACACGCAGCCCATTGACGGAAGTTGTCAATTGTTGTATGCTTGTCTGGAGAGCAGTGACTTGCGCTTGCATAGCATTGACTGTAGTTTCAGTTGCATCCACTTTCATTTGTACAGCTTGAATATCAGCGTCAATGTTTTCAGTGGATCTAGTAATAACCCCTTGCAAATGATCACGGAGAGCTTCATATTCCCTCCATGTAACAGTAGCATCATCAGCCTTTTTCTGCATCACATCATCAACACCACTAACAGACATGATTAGTAGGTTAGTGCACGAAATCAAAAATCGTTTTGGTGGCACACTCACAACACACTCAAAACTGACAAGAAAAGGAAATCTTACCGTTCCAAAGTGAATAGAAAATGCGTACCCGTTTGGATAGATGACTAATGCACGGATGTGATGAAGTGAATACCAGGGTATAATAGCAATCACACAACAAAGCAGGAGTATAAGGTGGAGCTGTAGGTATGGTATCCTAACTACACCGAAGACAAGTCCTAGTGCTGATCGTGTGAACAAAACACCCAAGGGAAACACACACGTGGAGATAAACGTGGCAAAGCAACTATAAAACAGGAGATGTTGCAATGCACAAGAGAGACACTAGCAATGCTCAATGTAAACAGGCACAAGATTGCTCAATCTACTAGTGCAGCAAAATTAGAGATATGCTTCGGCCTCTTCTCACTTTTCTGTTTTTGATTCTTCTCTCTTTTCTCCTTTTTCACTTTTTTTTGACTTCTCTTTATAAAACCAATTCACGGAGTACTGTAGCTACAGTAAATGCACTTGAAAACCCTAAACAGAGCAGCCCGTGGAGCAAAAATATGCTAGTCTCAAATAGGTAAGCTCCTACACAATTATATAGGAGAAAGGCTGTGGCTATGTTTATCAAAAGATGCAGAAAGGTACGCTATGTGGACTCGGTTTTGAAGGAAAACGAGAAAAACTCAGAACTAATGAAATCTGTGCCGCGGCAGGGGCAATGCCTCGATGGCTACTCACGCGCTGGACCAGACAAAAGTGTCCCTTTGTCTGGTGAGGAGCGATCGCTGCCTACGCGCGAGACCAGACAGAACAGCGATGTTGTCTGATGGCGAGCGATCGATCAAACAAGACTTGGCGCTAGGGTTTATCTGCCGACTCGGATCAGAACAAAGGCGACGGAAACTCGAGATGAACGTGGACTCGGTGGAAAACACAAAATCAGATCCAAAACCTAAAACCGACTAGAACCTAGACACCTACGGAACCAGAAACAGATCGGATCAAAGAAGGAAAACGACCAGCAACTAAAACCAATCTACGATGCAATCTAGGCTATGGCAATACTATGAACCCTAATTTTTTTTGGCTTTTCTGGATAGGACGAAAATCAAAACTAAACTACGGATGATCTGGTGGATGCTTACCGAGGAAACACTGGAAATCTGATACCAAGATGATATGGGGTGGCCCGATCTTCTCAGTAAGCTTGCGGTAATGATGATGATGGTGATAGATAACTTGGTGTCGCCGATGATCTCTCCTCGCTAGATCCCTGATGCCAATGCAACAGCTCTCTACCCTTCAGATATTCACGACTTCACACACTTGCGCAACGCAGCCGTCGACCACGAAACGGTATAATTGCAATTCACTAATTCCCAATGGAACAGCAGATCACACTTAACTTGCAGTATATAATCTCCAGATCGAAACGAATTGGAGACAAGAATTCCAGATGAATGCTTAGAGCAGTCTCAAGAACTAGGGTTTTATCTAAAACGTGGTCTCACCTCTCTATGGCGCCTAGGCACACAATATAAGGGGGGGGGGTGCGGCTGGCCAAGGGCAGCCGACCTTACCTGGTCCTCTAACGTGGTTCGACTCAAACTTAATTGATACAAACTGACCCAATGGTTGGGTGCAGCCAACTAGGCGCGCAGGCCTTTGGTGTATGGCGCACAAGCACTTGATGGTGCGCCATATGCAGCCTCCTGCGTGATGTCCTCCTCCTCCTCATGCTGGTCGCCGGCCTCCCTCTCCTCCCTCGCGTCCATGGGCATGATCATCACGTCTTGCTCCAGCTGCTTCAACTCCTCGCTCCCTCGTGCTATGCCTTCTTCTCCCATGAACCTGAGTATGCAAACACACAAAGACTTAGGCAGTAAACAATTCTCATTAACAAAATAATCATATTCTATTAGGAGCAAATTCACCTGTTGTTCTATTAACTTTGCACGAGCTCTTGTGATAGGTCCAATTCTGATTTCATCATTGGACTTCTTTGCAGCAACTTGCTTGTCAGCATCACGGAGTGGAGATGGAACAATAGTAGGGATGTCCTCATCAGTAGAAGGATACGGCCTATAATTGTTACTAGCAAAATTGTTCCTATAAGCATTGTTGTTAAAATTATTATTTCTAATGAAATTTACATCGACATGCTTTTCTTGAGCAACCAAAGAGGCCAAAGGAACATTATTAGGATCTACATGAGTCCTATCATTTGAAACCATAAGCATAATAGCATCAATCTTATCACTCAAGGAAGAGGTTTCCTCAATAGAATTTACCTTCTTACCTTGTGGAGCTCTCTCGGTGTGCCATTCAGAGTAATTTACCATCATATTGTCAAGAAGCTTTGTTGCGGCGCTCAAGGTAAGGGACATAAAAGTGCCTCCAGCAGCTGAATCAAGTAGGTTCCTCGAAGAAAAATTCAGTCCTGCATAAAAAGTTTGAACAATCATCCAAGTAGTCAGTCCATGAGTGGGACAATTCTTTATCATAGCTTTCATTCTTTCCCAAGCTTGAGCAACATGTTCATTATCAAACTGACTAAACTTCATAATATTGCTATGCAAAGCTATAATCTTAGCAGGAGGATAGTATCTACCAATAAAAGCATCCTTACACTTAGCCCATGAATCAATACTATTCTTAGTCAAAGACAGCAACCAATCCTTAGCTTTTCCTCTCAAAGAAAAAGGAAACAACTTAAGCTTAATAATATCACTTTCAACATCCTTATATTTCTGCATCTCGCATAGCTCAACAAAATTGTTGAGATGAGCTGCAGCATCATCAGTACTAGCACCACATAATTGCTCTTTCATAAAAAGGTTCAACAAAGCAGGCTTAATGTCATAAAAATTTGCAGCAGAAGCAGGTGGCGCAATAGGAGTGCAGATAAAATCACTATTGTTCATGCTAGTAAAGTCACACAACTTGGTGTTTTCAGGAGTAGCCATTTTAGCAAACTAAAAGCAGACAAGTAAAAACAACTACAAAGGATTCTAATTTTTTTTGGGTTTTTGATAAAACGATGCAAGTAATAAAATAAAGTAAAGCAAAACTTAAAACAAAGTAAAGGATGTGCATGCGAAAACTTCCCTCGCAGAAGTCTTCTTCCTCCCCGGCAACGGCGCCAGAAAAACTTGATGGGGCCGGGTTGATGATGTAAAAATGCCCGGCCAGTTGGAAACCCCAAGAGCAAGGTGTGATGAATATAGCAGCAAGTTTTTCCCTCAGTAAGAAACCAAGGTTATCAATCCAGTAGGAGGTAGACAAACGACTGAAGGTGATGCCCGCTAGCTTGCGACAGCTCAGGACAATTTATAGGGCGCCTCGTCCAAGCTTTGCTTGCTAGCTGCAACGCGGAACCTGCACACAACACAACCAAATACTTTGCTCCCAACTTACGATGAGGTTGTCAATCTCACCGGTTTGCTGTAAACAAAGGGTATGAGCGTATCGAGTAGAAAATGATAATAGTATGCGAGTAAAGTAAACAGTGTGAGTAAAGTAAACAGGTGATAGCAATATATAGGAAATAGGACCGGGGTCCACAGTTCACTAGAGGTGTCTCTCCATAAGATAAAATAATACAAGCTGGGTAAACGAATTACAATTGGGCAATTGATAGAATAAAGATAACGTGCATATGATGAGAGGATCACTATAAGATTTACTCTGGGCATTACAACAAAATACATAGACCGCCATCCAACTGCATCTATGACTAATAATCCACTCACGGGGATATCATCCGAACACCCCATGAGTATTAAGTTGCGAACAACAGATAATTGCATTAAGCAAAGTGTGTAATGTAAACAAAGCATATGCCCTCGAGCATATGAATGTTGTTTTCCTCCTAGTAGCAACAGCACATCTACAACCTTAGAGGTTTCTGTCACTCCCCCAGATTAAACAGAGGCATGAACCCACTAAAGAGCATAAATACCCCCTCTTGGAGTCACTAGCAATGTCATGGTTTCGTCAACAGACCTGCCATAGAGATAGGGGTATGGCGGTTTGTGGAAGGGGGTGAACACGGAGGAGCGATCCAGGACGGTGGTAGCACGAGTTTACCCAGCTTCAGATCCCGCGACGGTGGCGAGATCCTACGTGCTGCTATAATTCACTATATGGCAACAAGTGCTCGATTACAATGATGAGGTTGGCTGTTTTCGCTATGTGATTAGCCGTATGACTAGAACGTCTCACGTCCCTCCCAAGGGCTGCTCCACGCCGGGCTTATAAAGGCGCCTGGCGTGGGCTACACGTTGGTACCGGAGCGGATACAACTTGGAGTCCTAGACTAAGTCCTATGCGTGTACGTCAAGGTAACTCGCCATGGGCCATCTCCGGATCCGCCATGGGCCGGTTAACAGCAATCCGCCATGGGCGTGTCTAAGGATCCGCCATAAGTGCCTGCGTCCAGTACCGCCGTGGCAACTTCAGCAAGTGGGCCGCCCGGTATGGCGAATCCGCCATACCACCCCTGATGGGCCACCCTGGCTTACTGAATTAGGACTACGTCGCTGGTATACCTATTTGGTATATCCCCAATAGTAGCCCCCAGGGAACTTTAAGATTGCCATCCACATCCGCCATGCATAGTCTTGGTGAGTTACTTCCGCCATAGCTCTTCGTCTCTTCTGTGCTGGGATGGCGGTCATCTTGATGTTCCTTCTTCCATCTATTAATCCGCCGTAAATAACGGATCAAGCGACGTAGTTATCTTAGCGAGATTTTCGGGATCCGTTGGATCATACCATGGAAATCCGCCGTAAATTCCGGTACGTAGTTCCTTCTAGGGCAAGATTTACAGCGCATGCACTATTTTCGCCAAGTTACTTACTTTTTTACCCCTGGACACGTGTCACTGGATTAGGGTTTCTGCGATCGGGACGAGCGGTGGTGATGGCGGGCACGAATCTTGAGGCCCGGGGTCTATATATACCCCGGCCTCTCACCCCCGGCCAGATTACCCCTCATTCGCCTCGTCGCTCTCTCTCTCTTCAGCGCCACCACGAGAGCTCCATTGTCTCCGACGAGCCACCGTGGAAAACCTCGCCGCCGGTAGCTATTTCCGCCGGAGCAACTTGATCAGGCACTTCACGGATTTTACAGCGGAATCTTCCTTTCGCTCAACGCCATGGACGCCGGATCACCTTTCCGCCACCATTCCGAAGCCGAGGAGGAGGATTCTCCCCTGCAACAATCAACTCAGGGAACACATCCTGCAATGGCGGATTTGGACCCAGAGGACATTATGTCTGAGGCCGAGGAAGAGATGGCGGGAGCAAACGCAGACGATCCCGCAGACAAGGAAGCGGATGGCGAAGCTGAGGAGGAAGGTGTCGAGGACGAATAAGAGCAGATCCCTCAGAACCTCCATGGGTATTGGCAGAAATCCCATGTTAAGGACTCTGACGTCCATGCCATGGAAGGCGAGGGCACTATGGCTCCTCAAGCTGAATCCGGATGGCGGACTGACTTCAAGGCCCCAGTGCCTACTCCGAACCCCTCTGAGATCGTGATGCTCAAATTTCACGTGGAGAGGGGTCTCAGTATGCCTCCATCTCTTTTCTTCACTAATCTTCTGAAATTCTACGGATTGCAGCTCCACCACATATCACCAAATAGCTTGGTGTCTGTGGCGGGCTACGCAGCTTTGTGCGAGGGATACCTCGGGATCCGCCCCAGGGTAGACCTCTTCCAACTTTTCTTCTCCGTGCGGGCCAATTACGAAGATGACGGATCCCTTCGAACCTGCGGAACGGTTTGCTTTCTTCCACGACAGTCGAAGGAATACCCTTTCATCATGCCTCTGGATTCCGCCATCGGATGGAGAGGATCCTGGTTCTATATGGCGGATAAGCCCGCGCCATCTCAAGCCCGCGGCCTTCCTCCCTTTAAGAACATTGCTGCTGAATGTCGCGACTCCTGGACAGCTGTCAACGATGAATCCGCCACCCCCTATGTCAAGCTCTTGGCTCGGCGGATTGCCAGGCTATCTGTGGATGGCTTGAAAGGGATCGACACCATCAACTGCTGGATATCCCAGCGGATTCAGCCGCTTCAACACCGCGACAGCCTGATGCACGAGTATACTGGTGCAAATGATGGCATGCGTTGTTCGGACCAGGAGCTGGACCCTAAAGTCGTTGAGAAGCGCATTCGTTCCCTGATGAAGTCTCCTAGGAAGAAACCTTTGAAGTTCGGCATGGCTATGTTCGAGAATGGCAGCTGCCCTTCGGTAAGTTCCCTTTCCGCCATAGTACCGCATGATACCTTTACATTTCATAAGACATAACATTTTTCTTCTTATCAGCTCAAATCGCTTGGTCCTGCTCATTTTGCCCATCCCCTTCGCCGTTCCAACCTCAAATCTACCGCTAAGGAGGAAGTTGTTCACTCTAGCGGAAACAAAGAGGAGATGGCGGGGAATGTGGATGATACAGCCCATACGACCCAGGAGAAGGCGGTTCCCAAGAAACGGGCTGGTAGTGGGAAAAATCGCGGTGGTGGCGGGAAATCTGCTGATTCCCGTCGTTTCGAAGCTCAACGCAGGGCGGAGTTAGAAACGCCATCCGAGAATACCGCTACCATCAATCTGCCCAAGTCAAGGTAACCTTTGGACATCCTTCTTCATTGTTGCTGCTTTCCATCTCTAATCCTCCTCTCCTCAGAAGAAAGAAGCCTACTATCAAGGAGCCGTCATCCAAGCGAGCCAAGCCCTCCCCTGCTGCTGTTCCGCTCACCCCTGACGTACCAACTCCCTCCTCCGCTCGTATCAATATTGATATGGAGGATGTTGGTGGTCAGTTTGACCCAATGCCAGAAGCCAACCCAACGACTGAAGCTGCGGCTAATGATGTCGTCCAAAGCGAAAAGGCTTTTGGCTCATATCAAGGTCAAGTGGCGGATGCTCCGACAAGGGGAGTTTATTTTGGAGACAAAAGCAACTTGAGGTCGTCAATCTTATCCAGCCAGGAAGATGCCAGCAACCAGCTGTCCAGCGGCATTGCCGCTTTTGTTGAGAAAACAGCCACGATGTAGAAGGTATGTACTCCCAGTAGCCCCCGAGCACCATGGCGGATTTCGAAATTCGATCCGCTATGGAGCTTCAAGAGTGACCTCTGTAAGTTTTTGAATAGCACAGCCCTCGAGCGCTGGTAGTTTCACAGTGCTCTATAGAGAACTTTTAAATTTCATACTGAGTAGCCCCCGAGCGTTATGGCGGATGACCATCCGGCATAAAGCTCTTAGGAAGACAAAAAACAGCATAAGTAGCCCCCGAGCATCATGGCGGATTCTATCTGTCATGATGCTCTTAAGTGACTAAAAAAATCATCGTGAGTAGCCCCCGAGCGTTATGGCGGATACTTATCCGGCATAAAGCTCTAAGAGTGACTAACACTTCAAGTTATTTTGCCAGAACTACAAGAAGGTGGTAGAGGACCTGGTCCAAGTTGTCAGCTCGCAAGAGAAGGAGCTGGCAACCAAAAGCGCTCTTGTGGCGGACTTGCAGCAACAGCTTGAGAATAGCGGTAATTTACTTCAACAAGTTTTAATTCCCTTATGCTTATTCAATCAATGCTGTGCTGATACTTCCGCCATACAGATGCTGCCAAGCTCATGTCCACACTTGAGGGGGTGGAGAAGGGCCACGCCATTGCGATGGATGGGCTGCAGCAGCAGCTCCAGAAATCTCTGGCCGCAAACACCCTCCTCGAAGAGCAGCTGAAGGACCAGAAGCGCCAGAACCTCAAGAAGGACAAGGAGATAGAGGATCTCGACAGCCGCTGCTGATTTTGAAAAGCGGCGCGAAGGCTTTAATGAGCTCCTCCATCACTTCCAGGACACCTTGCTAGGTACCATTTCTTCTTATAACATAAAGTTTTTCAATTTCTGCTATGCCGTGCGTGACGCATCTTCTTTTTCCGCTATGCAGTCGCTTTGGGGCAGGGCGAGACGGATACCGCCGATGGCTTGCGCATGGCCACCGACGCAGCGAGGAAGGAGCTTGATGGCCTTCTCAACGCTGGTCGCCAAGCGTGCAGGAGCCTGCAGATAGCGAGCTTTTCCAACCTCTCCGCCCTAGCGCTTACCCAGAAGCTGCTGCTGGTGCCAGGGCTCATGGCGGACTGGAAACAGTCCTCTGCTCGGGGTGGTGCCAGGACTGCTCTGACTTTGGCGAAGGCCCACTATCCCGAGATGGACCTAGACCTGCTCACCTCCGGCATCCCGGAGAGCGGCGAGGACGGTGCACCAGTGGACGAGGCCGCCATTTGGCAGAGCGTGCTTGGATACGATCAACTGTGTGCCCTTGGCACTCCGTTGAACGTATACTATGAAGCATACGAGCTGCCAGGGTCGCCAAGCCAGGCTTCGGCATCAGCCTCCGCAGCTACTGCCAGTGGTGATGGCGGTGACGAGGTGTCTTCCAAGGTTCCGCCGTCTTCTTAGGACGTGCCCTGCAATATGGCAGGAAAAATACTTTGCATCAATTCGGCCCCTGAGTGGGTCTGTAAGTTAAACTTAAACTGCGTGTGAATGCTTCTGCACTGTGACTGATCTGCTTGTGGCGGATCCGTGGAATGCTTTTAAACTCTTGCAGCTTATTTTTTTTTATGAAGTGGTTTTACTGTGCGAAGGAACTGCCAGGCCTAGTTTTATTCAACTTACAGTTTTTGACATGCCCAAAAAACAACACTTTGAAAAAAAATTCACGCGTAGGATTATGCGATCCGCCATCCGGCTCTCTGTGCTTGACTTTTCGTGAGATGGCGAAATCTTCGCACGAACAATCCGCTAGGGCGACGATACTTAATAGCAACCGTCCAAAACTCTGAGCAGATGGCGGCTTAGATCGTCAAAAAGTCACTACTCTGGAATCCACACAGAAAACATCGAATGAAGATCAAAACATAAAAAAGCTACGCGGACCGCTTATGGCGGATTTAAAAGAGACGCAAGTGCAAAGCACAATTGCGCAAAAAGGTTCTATACGATCTAAATGAACAATAAAGGAGGTAAAAGACTCAGAAAAAATCAAGAGTGAACCAAATGCTTTATTTCATTGATCATATAGAGGTGCCTATTACATAGCTAGATAAGTGCTAAGTGTAGAAAGGACGTAGCTGTGCGATGTTCCATGGACGATCTGTCTCGTCGTAGATATCGTCAGGGTCTCTTCGTTTGCGCTTCTTACTTGGTCGCTTATCTAGCTCGCGAATATCAACGAGGTAGTAGGAACCATTCAGTAGAGCTTTGCTGATGACGAAGGGTCCTTCCCAAGGCGGGGATAGCTTGTGGGATTTCTGCTGCTTGAGGCGTAGCACCAGGTCACCTTCTTTAAACGAGCGTTGGCGAACTCGCCGGCTGTGATAGCGGCGGAGATTCTGCTGGTAGATGGCGGATCTCTGGGCTGCTAGGTCTCGTTCTTCTTCCAGCAGGTCCACAGATAGTTGTCTGGATGCTTCTGCATCTTCTTCCTTGTAGGCCTCGACTCTTGGAGAATCGTACTGAACATCACTTGGCAAGATTGGCTCCGCTCCGTAGACTAAGAAGAAAGGGGTAAGGCCAGTTGATCTGTTTGGCGTGGTCCGTAGACTCCATAGCACAGATGGCAATTCCTCTGCCCAGGCTCCAGCTGCTCTGTGCAGCGGTGCTTCCAGGCGTGGCTTGATCCCTGACATGATTAGTCCGTTGGTCCGCTCAACTTGGCCATTAGACTGTGGATGTGCCACAGATGCTAGGTCAAGGCGGATTCCGTTGTGATGGCAGTATTCTTCAACTTCTCCCTGAGACAGATTAGTGCCATTATCGGTGATGATGCTATGTGGGATGCCGAATCTAACCACAATGTCCTTGACAAATTTGAGGGCAGTTTTGCCATCAAGTTTTCGGATGGGCTTAGCTTCCACCCACTTCGTGAATTTATCTACCGCTACCAGGAGGTGCGTAAATCCCGAAGGTGCTGTTTTTAGCGGACCCACCATGTCCAGTCCCCAGACTGCAAAGGGCCAAGTTATAGGAATCGTATGAAGTGCTGTGGCGGGCATATGGGTTTGCTTGGAGTACATCTGGCAACCCTGGCAGAGCTCCACAATACGGTCTGCATCTGCCTTGGCTGTTGGCCAGTAGAATCCATGGCGGAATGCTTTAGCTACTAGGGATCTGGCGGCGGCGTGATGCCCGCATTCACCTTCGTGGATCTCTCTGAGTATTTCGATTCCATCAACTTGGGATATGCACTTCATGAAAACTCCCGAGGTGCTTCGTTTGTAGAGCTGGCCATCTATGATGGTGTACGCTTTGGCTCTACGCTCGATTTGTCTTTTTTGGACTTCGTCTTCGGGTAGCTTCTTGTTCGTCAGAAATTCCAGGTAGGGCTCTGCCCATGGCGGATTGCTGGGCAAAACCGCCATGACGGGGGAGCTTGCTAGTTCCGGGTTTTCTGGATCCACCATCTTTACCGATGGTACGCGCAGATGCTCGAGGAATACTCCTGGCGGAACTGCCTTACGGCTAGATCCTAGTTTTGACAAGGTATCGGCCGCCATGTTATCTTCTTGTCGTACGTGCTTTATGTCATAGGCGAGGAAACTTTTGGCCATCTCATCCACTTCGTCTCTATATGCCGCCATAACTTCGTTCTGAGCTTTGTATGTGCCAGCCACCTGCTGAGCCACAAGGTCAGAGTCTCCATAGCACATGATGTGTTGTACGCCAATCTCCTTTGCGACACGTAGCCCGTGCAGTAAAGCTTCATACTCCGCGATGTTGTTGGTGGTGGGGAAGTGGATCTGGAGAACATAGCTTAGCTCATCTCCCTTGGGAGATTTGAGTGTCACTCCAGCCCCCGAGCCGTGTAGCAACTTTGAGCCATCAAAGTGCATCACCCAATGCTCTAGTTCTGGGACGGGCGTAGTTTCCTGCGCTTCCTTCCAATCCGCCATAAATTCCGCCAAAGCCTGAGACTTGATGGCGGTGCGAGGCTTATAGTCGATGTCGAAAGAGGCCAATTCAATGCCCCACTTCGCAACTCGTCCTGTTGCGTCGCTGTTGTTGATGATGTCTTTCAGTGGGGCTTTGCTCACCACTGTAATCTTATGGTCATAGAAGTAATGCCTCAACTTACGAGAAGCCAGGAAAACTCCGTATGCCAATTTTTGGTAGTGAGGGTAGCGCTGCTTGGATTCCGTCAGGACCTCGCTGACATAGTTGACTGGTCGCTGTACGCCATACTCCTGCGCTTCTTCCTTACGTTCCACCACCATGACGATGCTGACCACCCTGTTAGTTGCCGCCATGTATAGTAACATAGGTTCTTGGTCTTCGGGAGCCGCTAGGACTGGTGCAGTGGATAACACTCTCTTCAGATCCTTAAGTGCATCGTCTGCCTCGTTGGTCCAGACGAATTCGTCTGATTTCTTCATCAGCTTGTAGAGTGGCGAAGCCTTCTCGCCAAGATGACTGATGAATCTGCTCACTGCTGCCACACAGCCTGTGAGTCGTTGTACATCTTTTAGATTTATGGGCCGAGAGATGTCGAGGATTGCCTTGATCTTCTCCGGGTTAACCTCAATTCCGCGGTGGGAGACGATGAATCCTAGAAGTTGTCCAGCTGGCACCCCGAAGACACACTTCGTGGGGTTAAGCATCATGTTGTACTTCCTAAGATTGTCAAAGGTCTCTTGCAAATCCGCTATAAGGCCATCTTGCTTTTTAGACATAACCGCTATGTCGTCCACGTATGCGTGGATGTTTCGTCCAATTTGATCCGCCAGGCACTTTTGCATAGTGCGCTGATACGTTGCTCCTGCGTTTTTCAGACCGAATGGCATTGTGACATAGCAATATGTGCCATAAGGTGTTACGAACGACGTAGCGAGCTGATCGGACTTTTTCATCTTGATCTGGTGATATCCTGAGTAGGCATCTAAGAAACACAGCAGCTCCGATCCCGCCATCGAGTCAATGACTTGGTCAATGCGAGGCAACGGAAAAGGGTCTTTTGGGCATGCTTTGTTCAGGCCAGTGTAATCTACACACATGCGCAGAACTTTTGTGTTTTTCTTAGGAACTAGCACCGGATTTGCCACCCACTTGGTATGGATCACTTCCTTGATGAAGCCTGCTTTCAATAGCTTGGAAATTTCCTTTGCTATGGCGCGGCGCTTTTCATCTCCGAAGCGTCTCATGGCTTGTCTTACTGGCTTGGCGCCAGGAATTATCTGCAGAGCGTGCTCGGCGAGTTCTCTGGGTACACCCGTCATGTCTGATGGCTGCCATGCGAAGATGTCCCGGTTCTCACGGAGGAACTCGACGAGCACGCTTTCCTATTTAGGGGACAAGTTTGTCCCAATGGAGGTGGTCTTGTCGGCATCGCCAGCGACAAGTTCCACCTATTTTGTGTCGACCGTCGGCTTGAAGGTGGGCGGGGAGGCGGAAATCTCCTGCTTGGATGCCGGCATCTCCGCGGGGTCCGTAGCGGCATGAATTTCTTTGAATTCCTCACCGAAGAACACTGCTTCCGCGAAGGCGGCTTCTACTTCCTCGCACTCCTTTGCCTTTATGAAACTGCCATAAACGGTGATTATGCCATCTGGGCCTGGCATCTTCAGCTGATTGTAGATGTAGCATGGCCTGGCATGGAAGCTGTGGAAGGCAGGGCGACCGAAGATCACGTGGTATGTGCTTTTGAATGGGACTACCTCAAAGGTTATAGGCTCTTCACGGTAATTTTCCTCGCTACCGAAGGCAACCTTGAGTGTGATGGACCCGAGAGACTTGGCTTGGCGACCAGGAACCACCCCATAAAAGGTGACCGCGCTATGGCGGAGTTGGGTCTTGGTGAGGCCGAGCTTCGTGAAAGTTTCCACGTACATGATGTTCAGGCTGCTGCCGCCATCCATTAAGCACTTGGAGAACTCGTAGCCATGTATTACAGGGCATACCACCATGGCGTAATATCCATCTGGGATGTGCTCTGGATGATCATCGCGGCTCCAGCGCACCGGTACTTCAGACCATCGGACGTACTGGCGGATTTTTGGCACGGTGGCATTGAGGGAGCGCATAGCAGCTCTATGTGCCTTGGCCGTGGGGGGTCCAAGGAATGTGTGGAAGGCACCTTTTTTGTCCTTGATTGGGTTGCCCTTGCCAGCGCCACCCTCTGCCTTTTCGGTGGGTTTGGGCGCGGGGTCTTCGTCCATGTCACTGCCATCCCTGGACTCCTTGTCTTTGTCCGCTTTTCCTTTGCCACGAGGCCGTTGTCGCCGGCTACGCTTGAAGCCAGCCTCTTGATCCGCCTTAAGGTCGTTGACAAACTTGCAGTTCCAGTTGGTGTGATTGCACTTTCCTGAGGCGTCACGATGGGCGAAACATGGCATATCGCGGTATTCGTCGTAAGACACGGGGGCGGATGGCGCCGAAGCGGGAGTTGCAGAACTCCGCGGCTGGCCACTGCTAGTACCGCGTCCTCTGCCGCGCTGGCCGCTTTGCCCCTTGTCAGCGAAGGTTGTGGCCACCATATCCGGAGCCTGCTGCTCTTCTGGCGGATTTTTCCGTTTATTGGTGCTATTCCGCTTTCCAGTGTTCTGGATGGCGGAAGCCTTCAGAGATTCGCGGGCGTCGTCGTCGGCGGCCGCGTAGTTGCTTGCGATGGTGATCATGGAATTGAGGGTCAGTTTCCCTTCGTTCCTTTCCCGCAACAGGCGATGGCGGAGTAGTTGGCCTCTTTCCAAACTGTCAATAAACGCGAGGATGGCGGATTCGTCAGTAACCCCTTCACAGGAGTTCTTCATATCTAGCCATCGTGCGAGGAAAGTTCGGGAGGTCTCGTCGTCGGCCCGCCGGCACCGTTGGAGGTCACCAATGTTATGGGGTCTCTTGTAAGTCCCCTCGAAATTTTTGGTGAACGCAGTTTGCATATCAAAACAGGTTTGGATGGAGTTTTCTGCCAAGTCGTTGATCCACTGCCTCGCAGTGCCGGATAGCATCAGGGGCAAATAGCGGACAGCAACGTTGGGTGATCCCCTAGCGAATTGTACTGCGTTGAAGTAGTCTTGTAGCCAAGTTAAAGGCCGATCGACTGCATTGTACTGGCGGATATTTTTCTCGATCTTGAACCCATGCGGGATGGGCTCATCACGAATCCGTTGTCCAAAGCACTTTGGGCCGAGGAAGAAGGTTGTTTGAGACTTGGCAATCTCGTTCAGATGGGTACGAGCATCGTAGGGCTGCTGGTCTGGCGGATCCCTGCGAGAGTTGCGTGACCTTGCTGGTCCTCCACCACCGCCGCCGCCATTTTCGTACAGTGAACTCAAGGTTTCATACCAGCTGTGGGTCGCCTCCCTCGGCTATCTGGTTCTGGATGAGAGTAACATACTTCTCCTCCATGTTCCTTGCACGCTTCAGTGTATCTTGAGCCTTGGCAAATTCGCCATCCAGCTGCTGGCTCATCTTCTCGACTCGCTTTGCTTCCTTTAGGAGTGCTCGCCTCTTCTTCTCGAGATCGTTCACATCTCTGACATAGTCAGGGGTGATTGGATCTGCTAGAGTTCTGTAGACGACCTTATCCAGCGGGGTCGTGAAGTCTTCTGGGTGCTGATCCTCGGGGATGGCGGGTTACAGAGGCCTAGGTCCGCCGTGGATCTCAGGAAGTTGCTCCGTGGCGGGATCGGCGGCTGGTGGCGGATTACCCTGCTCTTTGCCGGCATCTCCGTCGTGGACTGCCTGAGATGGCGGATCACCAGTTGCCTGCCCATCATCATCTCCTTTGTTGGTTACGAACACCTGCTTGGCCGCTGCTTGCTGTTCTTCAAGTGCCTGCTGCGCTAATTCCGCCTCGATTTTTCTCATGGCGGCGTCGTAATGGTCAGAATCATAGCCCTTGCTGTCCCAGTCATCCGATTCACCACTTTCGTTAAGTGCCTCAAGGATGGATTCACCTGGGCTATCTTCTCCTCCATTGGAGGTAGATCCCGAAGTGATGCCTGCGAACGCAACATAGATCCCGAAGTGATGCCTGCGAACGCAACAAGGCAGTACCGTGGTGTCTCTAACGCCAGATTACTCATGGCGGATTCACAGCGGTCTTCCACCACTTCCTCTACCCCTAGGGCGGGCTGGGTGGGATTATTTTTCAGATCTGATCTGGGCAACTTGGAAAGTTCCAGGTCAGATGAGTCCTCCTCCATCTCCAGCTCGAAAGCGGTCCGTTTGGGGATTTCAGCCATACCGATTCGCCGGAAATTGGTTTCCGTGGCGGGGGTAGGGTTTGTCTCTCCAATGAAGATATGAATATCTCTGATCGGAACGACGGTGAATCGAGCAGGGTCTTCTCTAGCCGGCACCCAGAGGTTATCCGCTGGGACGATGGGGAAGCTGGAATTGTAGAGGACGCGCCCGATGGCGACGGTGTCGCCGATGCCTGCAAAGGCGGATCCCGCCTGGATCTGCGCTCCCGACGCGCTTAGCCCCACGGTGGGCGCCAACTGTCGTGGTTTCGTCAACATATCTGCCATAGAGATAGGGGTATGGCGGTTTGTAGAAGGGGGTGAACACGGAGGAGCGATCCAGGACGGTGGTAGCACGAGTTTACCCAGCTTCAGATCCCGCGACGGTGGCGAGATCCTACATGCTGCTATAATTCACTATATGGCAACAAGTGCTCGATTACAATGATGAGGTTGGCTGTTTTCGCTATGCGATTAGCCGTATGACTAGAACGTCTCACGTCCCTCCCAAGGGCTGCTCCACGCCGGGCTTATAAAGGCGCCTGGCGTGGGCTACACATTGGTACCGGAGCGGATACAACTTGGAGTCCTAGACTAAGTCCAATGCGTGTACGTCAAGGTAACTCGCCATGGGCCATCTCCGGATCCGCCATGGGCCGGTTAACAGCAATCCGCCATGGCCTGTCTAAGGATCCGCCATAAGCGCCTGTGTCCAGTACCGCCGTGGCAACTTCAGCAACTGGGCCACCCGGTATGGCGAATCTGCCATACCACCCCTGATGGGCCACCCTGGCTTGCTGAATTAGGACTACGTCGCTGGTATACCTATTTGGTATATCCCCAACAAGCAACTACTCGGCCAAGATAGCTACTAACAACAGAGAGCATGCAAGATCATAAACAACATAGAGATAACAAAACATAAATTTCAGTACTTCAACTCAAGCATAACACCAATATTCATCGGATCCCAACAAACCAAACATGTAGAATTACATAACGGTATTCTCAATCATGTAGGGCAGCTCATGAGATCTAAACATGAAGCACATGGTGGAGAAGACAACCATCTAGCTACTGCTATGGACCCATAGTCCAAGGTATACTACTCACTCATCGCTCCGGAGGCAAGCATGGTGATGGGGCCGAGTTGATGAAGTAAAATAACCGGCCGGTTGGAAAACCCCAAGAGAAGGTTTTGATGAATATAGCAGCAAGTTTTCCCTCAGTTAAGAACCAAGGTATGTCGATCAGGAGAAGAGCAGACAATACGACTGAAGGTGATGCTTGCTAGCTTGCGACGGCTTCGGACAATTTATAGGGCGCCTCGTCCAAGCTTTGCTTGCTAGCTGTAACACGGAACCTACACACAACACAACCAAATACTTTGCTCCCAACTTGCGATGAGGTTGTCAATCTCACCGGTTTGCTTGAAACAAAGGGTATGAGCGTATCGAGTGGAAAACAGTAGAAGTATTTGAGTAAAGTAAACAATGCGAGTAAAGTAAACAGGTGATAGCAATATGATGGAAATAGGACCGGGGTCCACAGTTCACTAGTGGTGTCTCTCCATAAGATAAATAACACATGCTGGGTAAACAAATTACAGTTGGGCAATTTATAGAATAAAGATAAACGTGATATGTCAAGAAGATCACTATGCGATTTACTCTGGGCATTACTACAAAATACATAGATCGCCATCCAACTGCATCTATGACTAATAATCCACTTGTGGCGAATCAATCCGAGAACTCCACAAGTATTAAGTTGCGAACAACAGATAATTGCATTAAGCAAAGTGTGTAATGTAAACAAAGCATATGCCCTCGAGCATATGAATGTTGTTTTCTCCCTAGTAGCAACAGCACATCTACAACCTTAGAGGTTTCTGTCACTCCCCCAGATTAAATAGAGGCATGAACCCACTATCGAGCATAAATACCCCCTCTTGGAGTCACTAGCAACTACTCGGCCAAGATAGCTACTAACAACGGAGAGTGATGCGACCGAGTTGATGAAGTAAATAACCGGCCCGTTGGGAACCCCAAGAGGAAGGTGTGATGAATATAGCAGCAAGATTTTCCCTCAGTTAAGAAACCAAGGTTTATCGCTCAGGAGAAGAGCGGACAATACGACTGAAGGTGATGCTTGCTAGTTTGTGATAGCTTCGGACAATTTATATATGGTGCCTCGTCCAAGCTTTGCTTGCTAGCTGCAACACGGACCCTGCACACAACACAACCAAATACTTTGTTCCCAACTTGCGATGAGGTTGTCAATCTCACCGGTTTGCTTGAAACAAAGGGTATGAGCGTATCGAGTGGAAAACAGTAGAAGTATGCGAGTAAAGTAAACAGTGCGAGTAAAGTAAACAGGTGATAGCAATATGATGGAAATAGGACCGGGGTCCACAGTTCACTAGTGGTGTCTCTCCATAAGATAAATAACACATGCTGGGTAAACAAATTACAGTTGGGCAATTGATAGAATAAAGATAAACGTGATATGTCAAGAAGATCACTATGCGATTTACACTGGGCATTACAACAAAATACATAGACCGCCATCCAACTGCATCTATGACTAATAATCCACTTGTGGCGAATCAATCCGAGAACTCCACAAGTATTAAGTTGCGAACAACAGATAATTGCATTAAGCAAAGTGTGTAATGTAAACAAAGCATATGCCCTTGAGCATATGAATGTTGTTTTCTCCCTAGTAGCAACAACACATCTACAACCTTAGAGGTTTATGTCACTCCCCCAGATTAAATAGAGGCATGAACCCACTATCGAGCATAAATATCCCCTCTTGGAGTCACTAGCAACTACTCGGCCAAGATAGCTACTAACAACGGAGAGCATGCAAGATCATAAACAACATAGAGATAACATAAGATATATTTCAGTATAGCAACTCAATCATAACACCAATATTCATCGGATCCCAACAAACCAAACATGTAGAATTACATAACGGTGATCTCAATCATGTAGGGCAGCTCATGAGATCTAAACATGAAGCACATGGTGGAGGAGACAACCATCTAGCTACGGCTATGGACCCATAGTCCAAGGTAGACTACTCACTCATCGCTCCGGACGCAAGCATGGCGATGAAGAAGACCTCCGGTGGCGATTCCCCTCTCCAGCAGGGTGCCGGGAAGAGCTTCTGGACCCTCCCGATCTTCGGGTCGACAGCGGCGGTGGATCGCGATGTGTTCTGGAAAATTGATCGGGTACTTAGGTTTTTTCCGTTGGGGGGCCTTTATAGGCAAAGGGGCATCGTCGGGAGTGGACCGAGGTGGTCTCACACGTAGGGGGCGCGGCCAGGGCCTGGGCCGCGCCGCCCTGGTGTGTGGCCACCTCGTGGCCCCACTCCGTCTCCTCTTCAGATCTCTGGAAGCTTCCGGGAAAAATAAAACTTCAGGAACTTGTTTCGTCCAATTCCGAGAATATTTCCTGTGTATCACTTCTGAAACACAAAAACAGCAGAAAACAGGGAACTGGCATTGTGGCGACTTGTTAATAGGTTAGTTCCGGAAAATGCATAAAAGTGCCACGAAGTGTAACGAAATAGTAGGCAAATGGTGTAAAAACAAGCATGGAGCATCAAAAATTATAGATACGTTGGAGACGTATCAAGCATCCCCAAGCTTAACTCCTGCTCATCCTCGAGTAGGTAAGTGATAACAAAAGAATAATTTTTGAGGTTACATGCACCTACACAATCTTGATCGTATATGCAAGCATTTGTGAGCTGGGATCATAAGAACTTAAAACATGGGCACGAAGATGTAATCTTGACAATAATAACTTAGCAACCATGTTGTAAACATGAAAATGAACACAAACAAAAGATCATGAAAATGAAACAATGAAAGTCAAACGTGTGTTCAAATCATAAGGAAAAACATACAAATGGTTTTCAGATTGTCCTTCATGGAGAGCAAAACATAAATGCATAGGACACCTTCAAGTTTAAGAGGGCGACTAGATACAAATAATTTAAGAACAAGTGAAACCAACAATATGAATCAATCAATGAAAACTTTGGGACAATGCACATTATACTAAGAATGAAAACTTTGCTCTCTTATGGTGCATAAAGAAAGAAGGCGGTGACTCGACATAAAAGTAAAAGTAAGACCCTTCGCAGAGGGAAGCAGTGATTGCAAGTTTTATAGACCTTCAAAAATTATGTTACTTACCGGCTTTGAGCTTTCATTGCCCCCATCATAAGCATCTTGAATGGTTAGAGTTAATGCGAGAACAATTATGATGCATATGCTTGACAAATCATAAGTCGAAAACCTCATGCCCCGTGAATACGAGTACCCAAACCTCATGCTACTTTACTTAGAGTCCCAAGCAAGGCTCTTGTCATTGTAAGTATATATGTATCATCGAAAACCGCCAACGGGGTACCTCCGTGCCCGATGACATGGAACAAGCCCACATCAAAATGACAGGACAAGCAGACAATGAACACCTCGGCATCTCTTTTATTTGCCATTTGTTTAGCTTTTTATTGTGAGATGCATCATCGAATGTCCACCATGGGTATGCTGCAAATTTCCACCATGAATTATGCATGGCTTAGATTGGCGGCCCAGGCGTTTCCCTAACACATATACAAACTCCATGATCCCCACAAGATTCCCAATTCATTTCACACCGCGGGCATCCATAAACAAAAGATCATGATATCAACTCAAATAAGAAGTGCAATGTTGAAAGCTTGCCCCATGACAGCATGGATGGGCTAGAATCCAACTTACAACTTGCAAGCATAGCAACTCAACATAAAAGACCACAATGTCAAATTTTTAAGAACAAGGAAAAGTAAAGTGTGCCTTCTAGTTCGTGAGAGCTTTACTGACCAATTTTTGCATGAGTTTAATTTGAAGAGAAGATAAAAGCAAGTCAAATTTACTTGGAATAGCAAATTGCTAATAGGTATGTATGGTGGACACTTTGGAAAACTTTGGCTTTTAGGAGTTGGATGCACGAGTAGAGCTCATACTCAGTACAAGGCGAGGGCTAGCAAAAGACTGGGAGCGACCAACTAAGAGAGCAATAATGGCCATAATCATGCAAAGCGACAAAGCAACATTAAAAGAAGCATAAGATGGCATCAAAAGTCAAAAACTAAATGATCATAGAGGCTATTGGCGACTTTGTAAGAGTCTAACATGTGTGAGCATGCGCCAAGTCAACCCAAATAAAGCATCAAGGAGAAAACCAAAATAATGCTTCCATACAATAAAATCAACGCATGATTTTTTCAAAGGCTCATTAAGCAATCTCGGTTATTTGAGACAAGTCATGCTACAGCAAAACTACTAAGCATACTATCAAAAAGACATCAAGCATGATATGAAAAAGCCTAAGCTGCAGTCTACACAAGCTCCTTCTTGTACCACTATTTTGCACAAAGCTTTTTCTCTTTTCCAACACCTTTTGAAATTTTTATAAACACCTCTTCTGATGAAAACCAATAAAGATCAGAGGCAAAAATACACCTTGATGAAAAGATATGACAAGGTCTGAACGCAAATCAAGGCGAAAATGAAAACCAAAAGCAGTAGCAGAAAAAGAAGAACACTCGGTGAAATTATAAGAATGAAAAACGGAGTGTTCTTGGCACATGAAAACGAGTACATCTCCTCCAAAAGAAATTTGTTCGGGTCCAACCATTTATTGCAGCAAACAAAACTAAACTAACTAAGAAAACTAAAACAACTGACGCTCCAATAAAAACAAATAGTGCATGAAGCAATAAAAATATAGTGTTTTGAAAGGTGACCTGATTTTTGCCGATGAAGAAGGGGTGCCTCGGGGGCATCCCCAAGCTTTGACGCTTGTACTTCTTGGATATTTCTTGGGGTGATGCGTGGGCATCCCCAAGCTTGAGCTTTTGTCCATTCTTCAACTCATCTCATCATTCTCCAATCCCTACACTTGAAAACTTTCTTCATACAAAACTAAACACAAATCTATTAGCAACATTAGTGTAAGCATAACATATAATCAACCTCTTTTTGCTTCAGGTTTCAACCCAAAACCACCACATATAAAGTATATACTACTGTAGCAACTTCCCCAAAAGTTCCGTGATCAAAAGAACTCAAAAAGAAAGCGATAAAGCTGCAAAAACGAATAGTGGCAGAAATATGTCAAAACAGAACAGCTAACAAAGGTCGAATTTTTGAGGGGTTTTCTGTTGCTCAAATCAAAAAGTGTTCAACTAACGAAAGTTTGGATATAACCTGGGGCATATGCACAAGAAATCGCAGGTCCAAAAGATATACAGAAAATTTATACGAATTTTTACGGTGCAGCACCGAAAACAGTTTCAGGACAGCAACATCCCCAAATCTTTACCTCACTCGAATTAGAGGCTTTTCTTGGCACAACAATAAAATAAAAAGGATAAGGAGTGGTCATTACAGTAGTAATGACTTCCAAGACTCAAATAAAAGAAAAAGTACTGAAAATAAAACATTGAGTTATCTCCCAAGAGTGCTTTTCTTTAACTAGTAGCAACAGCACATCTACAACCTTAGAGGTTTCTGTCACTCCCCCAGATTAAACAGAGACATGAACCCACTAAAGAGCATAAATACCCCCTCTTGGAGTCACTAGCAACTACTCGGCCAAGATAGCTACTAACAACAGAGAGCATGCAAGATCATAAATAACATAGAGATAACAAAAGATAAATTTCAGTACTTCAACTCAAGCATAACACCAATATTCATCGGATCCCAACAAACCAAACATGTAGAATTACATAACGGTGATCTCAATCATGTAGGGCAGCTCATGAGATCTAAACATGAAGCACATGGTGGAGAAGACAACCATCTAGCTACTGCTATGGACCCATAGTCCAAGGTATACTACTCACTCATCGCTCCGGAGGCAAGCATGGTGATGGGGCCGAGTTGATGAAGTAAAATAACCGGCCGGTTGGAACAAATTACAGTTGGGCAATTGATAGAATAAAGATAAACGTGATATGTCAAGAAGATCACTATGCGATTTACTCTGGGCATTACAACAAAATACATAGACCGCCATCCAACTGCATCTATGACTAATAATCCACCTGTGGCGAATCAATCCGAGAACTCCACAAGTATTAAGTTGCAAACAACAGATAATTGCATTAAGCAAAGTGTGTAATGTAAACAAAGCATATGCCCTTGAGCATATGAATGTTGTTTTCTCCCTAGTAGCAATAGCACATCTACAACCTTAGAGGTTTCTGTCACTCCCCCAGATTAAATAGAGGCATGAACCCACTATCGAGCATAAATACCCCCTCTTGGAGTCACTAGCAACTACTCGGCCAAGATAGCTACTAACAACGGAGAGCATGCAAGATCATAAACAACATAGAGATAACATAAGATATATTTCAGTATAGCAACTCAATCATAACACCAATATTCATCGGATCCCAACAAACCAAACATGTAGAATTACATAACGGTGATCTCAATCATGTAGGGCAGCTCATGAGATCTAAACATGAAGCACATGGTGGAGGAGACAACCATCTAGCTACTGCTATGGACCCATAGTCCAAGGTAGACTACTCACTCATCGCTCCGGAGGCAAGCATGGCAATGAAGAAGACCTCCGGTGGCGATTCCCCTCTCCGGCAGGGTGCCGGGAAGAGCTTCTGGACCCTCCCGATCTTCGGGTCGACGGTGGCGGTGGATCGCGATGTGTTCTGGAAAATTGATCGGGTACTTAGGTTTTTTCCGTCGGGGGGTCTTTATAGGCGAAGGGGCATCGTCAGGAGTGGACCGAGGCGGTCTCACACGTAGGGGGCGCGGCCAGGGCCTGGGCCGCGCCGCCCTGGTGTGTGGCCACCTCGTCGCCCCACTCCGTCTCCTCTTCAGATCTCTGGAAGCTTTCGGGAAAAATAAAACTTCAGGAACTTGTTTCGTCCAATTCCGAGAATATTTCCTGTGTATCACTTCTGAAACACAAAAATAGCAGAAAACAGGGAACTGGCACTGTGGCGACTTGTTAATAGGTTAGTTCCAGAAAATGCATAAAAGTGCCACGAAGTGCAATGAAACAGTAGGCAAATGGTGTAAAAACAAGCATGGAGCATCAAAAATTATAGATACGTTGGAGACGTATCAAGCATCCCCAAGCTTAACTCCTGCTCGTCCTCGAGTAGGTAAGTGATAACAAAAGAATAATTTTTGAGGTGACATGCACCTACACAATCTTGATCATATATGCAAGCATTTGTGAGCTGGGATCATAAGAACTTAAAACGTGGGCACGAAGATATAATCTTGACAATAAGAACTTAGCAACCATGTTGTAAACATGAAAATGAACACAAACAAAAGATCATGAAAATGAAACAATGAAAGTCAAACGTGTGTTCAAATCATAAGGAAAAACATACAAATGGTTTTCAGCTTGTCCTTCATGGAGAGCAAAACATAAATGCATAGGACACCTTCAAGTTTAAGAGGGCGACTAGATACAAATAATTTAAGAACAAGTGAAACCAACAATATGAATCAATCAATGAAAACTTTGGGACAATGCACATTATACTAAGAATGACAACTTTGCTCTCTTATGGTGCATAAAGAAAGAAGGTGGTGACTCAACATAAAAGTAAAAGAAAGACCCTTCGCAGAGGGAAGCAGTGATTGCAAGTTTTATATACCTTCAAAAATTATGTTACTTACCGGCTTTGAGCTCTCATTGCCCCCATCATAAGCATCTTGAATGGTTAGAGTTAATGCGAGAACAATTATGATGCATATGCCTGACAAATCATAAGTCGAAAACCTCGTGCCCCGTGAATACGAGTACCCAAACCTCATGCTACTTTACTTAGAGTCCCAAGCAAGGCTTTTGTCATTGTAAGTATATATGTATCATCGAAAACCGCCAACGGGCTACCTCCGTGACCGATGACATGGAACAAGCCCACATCAAAATGACAGGACAAGCAGACAATGAACACCTCGACATCTCTTTTATTTGCCATTTGTTTAGCTTTTTATTGTGAGATGCGTCATCGAATGTCCACCATGGGTATGCTGCAAATTTCCACCATGAATTATGCATGGCTTAGATTGGCGGCCCAGGCGTTTCCCTAACACATATACAAACTCCATGATCCCCACAAGATTCCCAATTCATTTCACACCGCGGGCATCCATAAACAAAAGATCACGATATCAACTCAAATAAGAAGTGCAATGTTGAAAGCTTGCCCCATGACAGCATGGATGGGCTAGAATCCAACTTACAACTTGCAAGCATAACAACTCAACATAAAAGACCACAATGTCAAATTTTTAAGAACAAGGAAAAGTAAAGTGTGCCTTCCGGTTCGTGGGAGCTTTACTGACCAATTTTCGCATAACACTGGTAAGAGTTTAATTTGTAGAGAAGATAAAAGCAAGTCAAATTTACTTGGAATAGCAAATTGCTAATAGGTATGTATGGTGGACACTTTCGAAAACTTTGTCTTTTAGGAGTTGGATGCACGAGTAGAGCTCATACTCAGTACAAGGCGAGGGCTAGCAAAAGACTGGGAGCGACCAACTAAGAGAGCAATAATGGCCATAATCATGCAAAGCGGCAAAGCGACATTAAAAGAAGCATAAGATGGCATCAAAAGTCAAAAACTAAATGATCATAGAGGCTATTGGCGACTTTGTAAGAGTCTAACATGTGTGAGCATGCGCCAAGTCAACCCAAATAAAGCATCAAGGAGAAAACCAAAATAATGCTTCCATACAATAAAAACAACGCATGATTTTTTCAAAGGCTCATTAAGCAATCTCGGTTATTTGAGACAAGTCATGCTACAGCAAAACCACTAAGCATACTATCAAAAAGACATCAAGCATGACATGAAAAAGCCTAAGCCGCAATCTACATAAGCTCCTTCTTGTACCACTATTTTGCACAAAGCTTTTTCTCTTTTCCAACACCTTTTGAAATTTTTATAAACACCTCTTCTGATGAAAACCAATAAAGATCAGAGGCAAAAATACACCTTGATGAAAATATATGACAAGGTCTGAACGCAAATCAAGGCGAAAACGAAAAGCAAAAGCAGTAGCAGAAAAAGAAGAACACTCGGTGAAATTATAAGAATGAAAAACGGAGTGTTCTTGGCACATAAAAACGAGTACATCTCCTCCAAAAGAAATTTGTTCGGGTCCAACCATTTATTGCAGCAAACAAAACTAAACTAACTAAGAAAACTAAAACAACTGATGCTCCAAGAAAAACAAATAGTGCATGAAGCAATAAAAATATAGTGTTTTGAAAGGTGACCTGATTTTTGCCGATGAAGAAGGGGTGCCTCGGGGGCATCCCCAAGCTTTGATGCTTGTACTTCTTGGATATTTCTTGGGGTGATGCGTGGGCATCCCCAAGCTTGATCTTTTGTCCATTCTTCAACTCATCTCATCATTCTCCAATCCCTACACTTGAAAACTTCCTTCATACAAAACTAAACACAAATCTATTAGCAACATTAGTGTAAGCATAACATATAATCAACCTCTTTTTGCTTCAGGTTTCAACCCAAAACCACCACATATAAAGTATATACTACTGTAGCAACTTCCCCAAAAGTTCCGTGATCAAAAGAACTCAAAAAGAAAGCGATAAAGTGGCAAAAACGAATAGTGGCAGAAATCTGTCAAAACAGAACAGCTAACAAAGGTCGAATTTTTGAGGGGTTTTCTATTGCTCAAATCAAAAAGTGTTCAACTAACGAAAGTTTGGATATAACCTGGGGCATATGCACAAGAAATCGCAGGTCGAAAAGATATACAGAGAATTTATACGAATTTTTACGGTGCAGCACCGAAAACAGTTTCAGGACAGCAATATCCCCAAATCTTTACCTCACTCGAATTAGAGGCTTCTCTTGGCACAACAATAAAATAAAAAGGATAAGGAGCGGTCATTACAGTAGTAATGACTTCCAAGACTCAAATAAAAGAAAAAGTACTGAAAATAAAACATTGGGTTATCTCCCAAGAGTGCTTTTCTTTAACGCCTTTGAGCTAGGAGCAGAAAATTGCGAATCAAGTAACATCAAGTGATGAAGTGCCAGTAAAGTCACACAACTTGGTGTTTTCAGCAGTAGCCATTTCAGCAAAACTAAAAGTAGACAGGTAAAAACAACTACCAAGGATTCTAATTTTTTTGGGTTTTTGATATAAAACGATGCAAGTAAAAATAAAATAAAGCAAAACTTAAAACAAAGTAAAGGATGTGTGTGCGAAAAACTCCCCTTGCAGAGGTCTTCCACTCTTCCCCGGCAACGGCGCCAGAAAAGAGCTTGATGCGACCGAGTTGATGAAGTAAATAACCAGCCCGTTGGGAACCCCAAGAGGAAGGTGTGATGAATATAGCAGCAAGATTTTCCCTCAGTTAAGAAACCAAGGTTTATCGTTCAGGAGAAGAGCGGACAATATGACTGAAGGTGATGCTTGCTAGTTTGCGACAGCTTCGGACAATTTATATATGGCGCCTCGTCCAAGCTTTGCTTGCTAGCTGCAACGCGGACCCTGCACACAACACAACCAAATACTTTGTTCCCAACTTGCGATGAGGTTGTCAATCTCACCGGTTTGCTTGAAACAAAGGGTATGAGTGTATCGAGTGGAAAACAGTAGAAGTATGCGAGTAAAGTAAACAGTGCGAGTAAAGTAAATAGGTGATAGCAATATGATGGAAATAGGACCGGGGTCCACAGTTCACTAGTGGTGTCTCTCCATAAGATAAATAACACATGCTGGGTAAACAAATTACAGTTGGGCAATTGATAGAATAAAGATAAACGTGATATGTCCAGAAGATCACTATGCGATTTACTCTGGGCATTACAACAAAATACATAGACCGCCATCCAACTACATATATGACTAATAATCCACTTGTGGTGAATCAATCCGACAACTCCACAAGTATTAAGTTGCGAACAACAGATAATTGCATTAAGCAAAGTGTGTAATGTAAACAAAGCATATGCCCTTGAGCATATGAATGTTGTTTTCTCCCTAGTAGCAATAGCACATCTACAACCTTAGAGGTTTCTGTCACTCCCCCAGATTAAATAGAGGCATGAACCCACTATCGAGCATAAATACCCCCTCTTGGAGTCACTAGCAACTACTCGGCCAAGATAGCTACTAACAACGGAGAGCATGCAAGATCATAAAAAATATAGAGATAACATAAGATATATTTCAGTATAGCAACTCAATCATAACACCAATATTCATCGGATCCCAACAAACCAAACATGTAGAATTACATAACGGTGATCTCAATCATGTAGGGCAGCTCATGAGATCTAAACATGAAGCACATGGTGGAGGAGACAACCATCTAGCTACTGCTATGGACCCATAGTCCAAGGTAGACTACTCACTCATCGCTCTGGAGGCAAGCATGGCGATGAAGAAGACCTCTGGTGGCCATTCCCCTCTTCGGCAGGGTGCCGGGAAGAGCTTCTGGACCCTCCCGATCTTCGGGTCGACGGCGGCGGTGGATCGCGATGTGTTCTGGAAAATTGATCGGGTACTTAGGTTTTTTCCATCGGGGGGTCTTTATAGGCGAAGGGGCATCGTCAGGAGTGGACCGAGGCGGTCTCACACATAGGGGGCACGGCCAGGGCCTAGGCCGCGCCGCCCTGGTGTGTGGACACCTCGTGGCCCCACTCCGTCTCCTCTGTGGATCTCTGGAAGCTTCCGGGAAAAATAAGATTTCAGGAACTTGATTCATCCAATTCCGAGAATATTTCCTATGTATCACTTCTGAAACACAAAAACAGCAGAAAACAGGGAACTGGCACTATGGCGACTTGTTAATAGGTTAGTTCCAGAAAATGCATAAAAGTGCCACGAAGTGTAACGAAACAGTAGGCAAATGGTGTAAAAACAAGCATGGAGCATCAAAAATTATAGATACGTTGGAGACGTATCAGAGAGCATGCAAGATCATAAACAACATAGAGATAACAAATGATATATTTCAGTATAGCAACTCAATCATAACACCAATATTCATCGGATCCCAACAAACCAAACATGTAGAATTACATAACGGTGATCTCAATCATGTAGGGCAGCTCATGAGATCTAAACATGAAGCACATGGTGGAGGAGACAACCATCTAGCTACTGCTATGGACCCATAGTCCAAGGTGGACTACTCACTCATCGCTCCAGAGGCAAGCATGGCGATGAAGAAGACCTCCGGTGGCGATTCCCCTCTCCGGCACGGTGCCGGGAAGAGCTTCTGGACCCTCCCGATCTTCGGGTCGATGGCGGCGGCGGATCGCGATGTGTTCTGGAAAATTGATCGGGTACTTAGGTTTTTTCCGTCGGGGGGTCTTTATAGGCGAAGGGGCATCGTCAGAGGTGGCTCGAGGGGCTATCACACATAGGGCCCTCGTGGCCCCCCTCCAACTTCTCTTCGGATCTTTGGAAGCTTCCGGGAAAAATAAGACTTCAGGAACTTGTTTTGTCCAATTCCAAGAATATTTCCTGTGTATCACTTCTGAAACACAAAAACAGCAGAAAACAGGGAACTGGCACTATGGCGACTTGTTAATAGGTTAGTTCCGGAAAATGCATAAAAGTGCCACGAAGTGTAACGAAACAGTAGGCAAATGGTGTAAAAATAAGCATGGAGCATCAAAAATTATAGATACGTTGGAGACGTATCAAGCATCCCCAAGCTTAACTCCTGCTCGTCCTCGAGTAGGTAAGTGATAACAAAAGAATAATTTTTGAGGTGACATGCACCTACACAATCTTGATCATATATGTAAGCATTTGTGAGCTGGGATCATAAGAACTTAAAACATGGGCATGAAGATATAATCTTGACAATAGAAACTTAGCAACCATGTTGTAAACATGAAAATGAACACAAACAAAAGATCATGAAAATGAAACAATGAAAGTCAAACGTGTGTTCAAATCATAAGGAAAAACATACAAATGGTTTTCAGCTTGTCCTTCAAAGAGAGCAAAACATAAATGCATAGGACACCTTCAAGTTTAAGAGGGCGACTAGATACAAATAATTTAAGAACAAGTGAAACCAACAATATGAATCAATCAATGAAAACTTTGGGACAATGCACATTATACTAAGAATGACAACTTTGCTCTCTTATGGTGCATAAAGATAGAAGGTGGTGACTCAACATAAAAGTAAAAGAAAGGCCCTTCGCAGAGGGAAGCAGTGATTGCAAGTTTTATATACCTTCAAAAATTATGTTACTTACCGGCTTTGAGCTCTCATTGCCCCCATCATAAGCATCTTGAATGGTTAAAGTTAATGCGAGAACAATTATGATGCATATGCTTGACAAATCATAAGTCGAAAACCTCATGCCCCGTGAATACGAGTACCCAAACCTCATGCTACTTTACTTAGAGTCCCAAGCAAGGCTCTTGTCATTGTAAGTATATATGTTTCATCAAAAACCACCAACGGGGTACCTCCGTGCCCGATGACATGGAACAAGCCCACATCAAAATGATAGGACAAGCAGACAATGAACACCTCAACATCTCTTTTATTTGCCATTTATTTAGCTTTTTATTGTGAGATGCGTTGTCGAATGTCCACCATGGGTATGCTGCAAATTTCCACCATGAATTATGCATGGCTTAGATTGGCGGCCCAGGCGTTTCCCTAACACATATACAAACTCCATGATCCCCATAAGATTCCCAATTCATTTCACACCGCGGGCATCCATAAACAAAAGATCACGATATCAACTCAAATAAGAAGTGCAATGTTGAAAGCTTGCCCCATGACAGCATGGTTGGGCTAGAATCCAACTTACAACTTGCAAGCATAACAACTCAACATAAGAGACCACAATGTCAAATTTTAAGAACAGGAAAAAGTAAAGTGTGCCTTCCGGTTCGTGAGAGCTTTACTGACCAATTTTCGCATAACACTGGTAAGAGTTTAATTTGAAGAGAAGATAAAAGAAAGTCAAATTTACTTGGAATAGCAAATTACTAGTAGGTATGTGTGATGACCTCAAATTTGATACAAATTCGAAGTGCCCGTTATGTATTCCACCGCAATCCCAGAACCATTGTTGCGATATACATAACGTAGTTGGTAACCAGTTCCATAGACATTACAATACGATGGTTCAAATACAATGGTCATAGAGACCAAGTTCATATTACAACACAATATAGCAGCGGAAATAACGTCTTCGGGTCCATGCCTTCACCCTACAGGCAATGGCGACTCATGGAGACGAGCTTAGTTCTGGTACTCTTCTTCATACCCTTCCTCCTGGTATTCTTCCCCATAGTCTGGCCAAGTTGATAGCCAGGGACACAGCCATGAGTACATTGGATGCACTCGCAAACCATCTTATAAATGAAATGATAAAGTCGGTATGCAAGTTTGGAATAGTGGACTAAGCACTAAGTTTATTTGCAAAAGCTAGTTTTATTTCCCAAGAATGTTCATTGGTAGAAAAGGGAGTTTAGTTTTCTAAGTTTATTCCAAAGAGGAACTTCAAGGGTGTCAACATCAAGTTCAAGTCAAGTCAATTCAATTCAGATCCTTCCCAATCTCACCATTGTTATTTTTATCTTTGACAAAAGTCAAGTAGAGCTTGCCAACTGTCCATAACCGCGGACTCGGCTATTCGAATAGTTTGAAAACCTCTGCAGAGGGGTACACTTTACCCACAAGATTCGATACATCTGCCGGGAGAAATCCACGGATCGTCATACACAAGTATGCGGGGTTCAGATAATCAAACAAACTCTTTCACTTGCTCACCCTAGTATAGGATCCTTCCCTAGAGCCCGGGGTACGGAATCCCCGCTCCGGCGCCTCTAGTTCTGGCCATCCCGGAGTGCCGGGTTAGTGGAATCCACCTGGTTCAGAAGTAACCGCGCATGGTGTCCTTCCATAAAGATTTGATACAAGGCCTCCCATACTAAGGTAAACAAGCTACGGACTAAGCCCCTTCCCATATAGGGGTAATGTGGTCGTACGGTATGGTTGGCTCACATAGTACATCACTCGTTGTCATTGAAATACATTTCATAGTTCTTAGTCAAGATTGATTTCTTTCATAAAACCATTACGTAGGAGCAATCTCCAATCCAAGTTTCAGGTTCAAGTCACCACTTTTCAAAAGGGGTTCCTCCAGAGATAGCACCAATTTTTATTAGCGACTAAGCAACTACATTGAGTGATGATACTACTAAATAGAGTTGGATAAACTCAGCTTGATGCTCTTGATAACAAGACATCAATACACTTCTATCATTCTACTCTAGCAATTCAATCATGCAATTTACTTAAAACAAGTAGAATGCAATATTAAAACTAGGCATTGGGAGTATGAATCAAAAGATGGCTTGCCTTGGTTGGCAAAGTGTCCGGGGTATTCTTCTTCTTCTTGATAATAATCCCCTCCAATATCCTCCTCGGCAATACTAGCGTCTAATAACGAATAAACACAAAGCACACAATCACTTCACAATGCTAACAACACACCAAGCACACATCTTTGTTTGCTAACAATAGCATTCATGTTGCATTTTATGGAGTTGGATTGCAGGTTTTTCTTCTAAGTTTTTATTAAGTGTGCAAGTTAGATTCTCTACTAAGTGTCATATGTTGTTCCCTTTCTAAGCCTTGGTATTGGTTTAGGGGTACTAAGACTAGTTCAAGTGGGGAGGGATTAACTAAGTGAATTGGTAAAGAGGGCAACTTAATTCTAAGTGTATGATAGGGATCTATCATTTTATGTGACTAAATAGAGTTGGGTTAGGGTCTAATTGATAACACTAACAAGGTTTGAGTTGATTAAAGTTGACTAACAGTAAGGAAGGTCATTGGTGAGTTCACAATTTAAATTTCATGATTTTAGGAGGCTTAAATAATTTTCTAGAAATCTTTTATGATTAACAAAGCTATGGTCACACTATTCATATCTAATTAAATTCCTAATTCAAATGGAATTCTAATCAATCCTACAGTGTAGAGTATTTTACAAGCTTTCCAACTCATATTTATTTGCTAGAAACGGATTTGTAAAACTCTTGGAATTTAAATTTGAAAATCATATCTGAAAGTTATTTGAAATAATTCAAACGGGCGGGAAACTAAATAAAAAGGAAACGGACCGAATCTAAACTAGCTGGGCCTCATTCAAACGAAACCCGAACGGGCCGGCCCATACCGCTTCGCTCCGGGCGGGAAAGAATAAAAACTAAACCTGACAGGTGGAGCCCACCGGTCAGGTCACTTAACTCTCCCAAAACGGTATGCTACCGCTGGATCAAGATCGAACGGCTCTGGTGCATCGTGTTCGTCAGAGACGGGGGAGCTCACCGGCGTTGCAGAGACGACTGTTCGACGGCGAGGGCGTGACGGAGAGGATGCAGAACTCGACGGCGACGTGCGGGATCGGCTGCGGCGTGACTCCTTCTCCGATTCCCAGCGGCGGCTTGCTCCCAGGTGGTCGAACGCGACGGTGCTCTCTGCGTCCAGTACCTCGCCGGCGGGGCTGGCGACGGCGAGCTAGAGCAAGCGGGGCTAAATGAGCGTGTCTGGGAGGTAGCTGGGGATGGGGCGAGTCTCTCCGTTTGATCGGCGGGGGTATTTATAGGGCGGAGCGACGAGGGCGCGGGCGTCCAGAAGCTCGCCGGCTCGGGGGCCCTGGCAACGTTCGAAGATCGTCCCGGGCACGGCGGCCTCAGGGGTGTGCTGGGAAGGTGTCGGCTCGGCTGCGGGAGGCTGTGGGTCGGCTCTGGCGCATCCAGGGCGGTCGGCATCGTGCAGGAAGAAGAAGGTCTGGGAGGGGGCCCTGGGCGCATTTCTCTCCGTCCCTCCTCTTCTCACGGCTCGGGTCAGGGCAGGGGGAGCTGGGTTCGACCGCGGCGTCTCCCAGGAGCATGGCTACAGGCCAGAGGCGAACGGCGACAGTGATCACCATAGTGATCACGATTTGTCTCTGATTTGGCCTACCAGGTGTTTGATCAAATGCTCGCAAGAAGTTTAAATTCGAATTTTTGAAATTTTCCACTTTGGGTGATCAACATATTGGCCAAGGTTTCCAGTCATATTTTTGTTACAAAGAAATGTTGAGTTTTGCAGAAATCTTATTTCGAATTTGAGGTTTGGTCTCTGATTCAGATTCAAAGTTTGATTGATGTTTGAGTCAACTTCTGGTTTGAGTTTTGGGTAGCAACAGCTTGGTTGAGCTTGTATGTGACTTGGTGAAGCTCAACTAGCTGGCCAAACACTGAGGTGAGTTGTAGATTTCTTAATCCAAGGGCTCAAAGTAGGGTAGTCAAACAGATTTCCTAGATCATCTTATTCTTTTCTTTTTCTTTAACCTTTTTATTTCTGGTTTCTTTGGTTCCTATAATTCTTCTCAATTGCTTCTGTTGGTTCACTTAGAATTAACTAACCAATGCACAATCAAAAATAACACACATGAAATCATAGAACACATATAATAGGAAATACATGTATGCATGAAATAATGGGTAAAAAGTTTTATCTGGGTCCAAAATTTGGTACTTTATTTAATAAGAAGTGGATTACAATTTCTGAGTTGTTACAGTATGTATGGTGGACACTTTGGAAAACTTTGGCTTTTTGGAGTTGAATGCACGAGTAGAGCTCATACTCAGTACAAGGCGAGGGCTAGCAAAAGACTAGGAGCGACCAACTAAGAGAGCAATAATGGCCATAATCATGCAAAGCGACATTAAAAGAAGCCTAAAATGGCATCAAAAGTCAAAAACTAAATGATCATAAAGGCTATTGGCGACTTTGTAAGAGTCTAACATGTGTGAGCATGCGCCAAGTCAACCCAAATAAAGCATCAAGGAGAAAACCAAAATAATGCTTCCAAACAATGAAAACAACGCATGATTTTTTCAAAGGCTCATTAAGCAATCTCAGTTATTTGAGACAAGTCATGCTACAGCAAAACCACTAAGCATACTATCAAAAATACATCAAGCATGACATGAAAAAGCCTAAGCCGCAGTCTACACAAGCTCCTTCTTGTACCACTATTTTGCATAAAGCTTTTTCTCTTTTCCAACACCATTTGAAATTTTTTAAGACACCTCTTTTGATGAAAACCAATAAAGATCAGAGGAAAAAATACACCTTGATGAAAATATATGACAAGGTCTGAATGCAAATCAAGGCGAAAACGAAAACCAAAAGCAGTAGCGGAAAAAGAAGAACACTCGGTTTTTTGATAAGAGTGAAAACTAGAGCGTTCTTGGCAAATGAAAAGCACGGCAACTTCTCCAAAGAAAATTTGTTGGGTCCAACCATTTATTGCAGCAAACAAAACTAAACTAACTAAGAAAACTAAAACAACTGACGCTCCAAGAAAAACACATAGTGCATGAAGCAATAAAAATATAGTGTTTTGAAAGGTGACCTGATTTTTGCCGATGAAGAAGGGGTGCCTCAGGGGCATCCCCAAGCTTTGACGCTTGTACTTCTTGGATATTTCTTGGGATGATGCATGGGCATCCCCAAGCTTGAGCTTTTGTCCATTCTTCAACTCATCTCATCATTCTCCAATCCCTACACTTGGAAACTTCCTTCATACAAAACTAAACACAAATCTATTAGCAACATTAGTGTAAGCATAACATATAATCAACCTCTTTTTGCTTCAGGTTTCCACATATTAAGTATATACTACTGTAGCAACTTCCCCAAAAGTTCCGTGATCAAAAGAACTCAAAAAGAAAGCGATAAAGCGGCAAAAATGAATAGTGGCAGAAATCTGTCAAAACAGAACAGCTGACAAAGGTCGAATTTTTTAGGGGTTTTCTTTTGCTCAAATCAAAAAGTGTTCAACTAACGAAAGTTTGGATATAACCTGGGGCATATGCACAAGAAATCGCAGGTCCAAAAGATATACAGAGAATTTATACGAATTTTTACGGTGCAGCACCGAAAACAGTTTTAGGACAGCAACATCCCCAAATCTTTACCTCACTCGAATTAGAGGCTTCTCTTGGCACAAAAATAAAATAAAAGGATAAGGAGTGGTCATTACAGTAGTAATGACTTCCAAGACTCAAATAAAAGAAAAAGTACTGGAAATAAAACATTGGGTTATCTCCCAAGAGTGCTTTTTTTTAACGCCTTTGAGCTAGGCGCAGAAAATTGCGAATCAAGTAACATCAAGACATGAAGCATCAAGCTCATAATTTGCTCTAAGAATAGAGTCAAAAAGTAATTTCTTTCTTTTCCTAGGGAAGTGTTCCATACCTTTCTTGAGTGGAAATTGATATTTTATAGTGCCTTCCCTCATATCAATGATGGCACCTACAGTTCGAAGAAAGGGTCTTCCCAAAATAATAGGACATGAAGCATGGCATTCAACGTCCATAACGAGAAAATCAACGGGAACAAGGTTATTGTTAACCACAATAAGAACATCATTTATCCTTCCCAAAGGTTTCTTCTTAGCAACATCAGCAATAGGAACATCATAATAACATTTTTCAAGAGGCGGTAAATCAAGCATGTCATAAATTTGTCTAGGCATGATAGAAATACTAGCACCTAGATCACATAAAGCATGGCAATCAAAACCATTAACATGCATATCAATGATGGGTTCCCAACCATCTTCTAACTTCTTGGGAACAGAAGCTTTTTGCTGCAACTTTTCATCCCTAATTTTCATGAGAGCATTGGTAATATGCTTAGTAAAAGCAATATTTAAAGAACTAGCATTGGGAGTCAAAGCAAGCTTTTGCAAGAACAAAATAACTTCAGATATATTGTAGCCATCAACATCAAAATTATTAAAAGAAGTAGAGCTATCATCTCCTACACTCTGAAAAATTTCAGCACTCTTTTGAGAAAAAGTTTTGGCAGTTTTAGGCTTTTTAACACAAGGAGTGGGAGTTTTCTCTACACCAATCAAAGTAAGAGGATTGCTAGCATTAGGAGCAACATCATTAGAGGTAGTAATAGTACAAACTTTCATATTCCTAGCAATCTCATCCTCTCTTTCCCATCTAGCATGCAATTCTGCTAACAATCTAAGATTTTCATCAATTCCAACTTGAATAGCATTAGCAGTAGCAAAAACATTGTTCTCTTTCACATAATTAGGCAACACTTTTAATTTCAGAAGTTCAACATCATGAGCAAGGCTATCAACTTTAGAAGCAAGAATATCAATTTTGCCTAACTTTTCCTCAACAGACTTGTTAAAAGTAGTTTGTTTTACCATGAAGTCTTTGAGCATGACTTCAAGTTCAGAGGGCGCGGCCCTAGTGTTGTTGGAGGAATTATCATAAGAATTACCATAACCATTACCATTGGTAGAAGGATATGGCCTATAATTGTTACTAGCAAAATTGTTCCTATAAGCATTGTTGTTAAAATTATTATTTCTAATGAAATTCACATCAACATGCTCTTCTTGAGCAACCAAAGAGGCTAAAGGAACATTATTAGGATCAACATGAATTCTATCATTAGCAAGCATAGCCATAATGGTATCAATCTTATCACTCAAGGAAGAGGTTTCCTCAACAGAATTTACCTTCTTACCTTGTGGAGCTTGTCGGTGTTCTGGATACCGGGGTATCCCGGTCCACCTGCTCTTGGGCCCCGTCATCAGCCCATCTTCAGCCCAGGGGAGAACCAATGACCCAAGCTATGAAGAAGACCCTCACGAGGAGGCGCCTCGTGAGGAGAACGACGGTGAAAAATGCTAAGGACCAGAAGACCTCCTCACGAGCCCCCGCTGGTGAGGAGAGGGACCAAGTCCACGCCAGCTCAGCACGTTGGCGTGGGGAGCAAGAAGATGAAGGACAGAAGACCGCGTACCGCCCACGCTACCCCCGATAGGGAGGAGACCAACTTTCGCTGTGCCTGCCCAAAGCGGCACAGTGGTTGTTGGCCACCCCCCTAAAAATAGCGTGGACGGTGCAGGGCGCCAGAGGAAGATGTCAGCTTCCTCCACCCACTCCTGTGGACCGGCGCCACTACCCTATGAAGACCACGTCTACAGAAGAGGGTAGTCTACAGCTGTCCACCCTCCTTGGCCGTGTGTGGGGCAACCCCTTCCCCAAGAAGATAAGGGGAAGGAGGACCTTGGCGCTATAAAAGGAGGGGAGGCCACCCCTTAGAAGGGATCTGATCTTCTCCAAGTTGCTAGCTGGGCACGCAGGTTCTTCAACCTCTGGCCAGCTAGAACTTTGTAACCAAGACCTTGTACTCCTCGTGAGGTGTCGCGTCGCAATACAAGAAGGCAGGAAGTAGGGGTGTTACCTCACCACGAGGGCCCTGAACCTGGGTAAAGCTCGGCGTCTCTCTCTGCAGTGCGTATTGCGTTCGACAGCTCGAGGCTTCCGTCACCGTGCTTCGTTGCGATCCTAGATCTCACACGTTCAGCCCCCTGCGTTCGAATCTTTGGGTCCGTCACGTGGTACCCCGTGTTCTTGCGACACGAAATCCATCGACATTTGGCGCGCCAGGTAGGGGTCTGTGTTGTGTCTTCTTCCAGATCTTCCTCGACATGAGTGATGATCTTCGTCGACGTCTTCGATGTCGCGCTGTCTACGCGAGCCATCGCCGAGATCGTCTTCAAGTCCTTGATGGCCTGGAAGCCATTGGAGAGGGTACGCCAGCGCCCGGCGACCTCGGCTTCGAGGGCTTCGCGGCGCTTGGCGGGCCGCTTTGCCGCGCGACGTGGTCGTCTTGCTTCCGGCCGGAGATCGGGGCGCGTTATGACGGAACCTCCGATCCCGTGGAGTTCTTGCAGCATTACGCGGCCGCCATACGGTCAGCGGGAGGAGACGGGCGTGTCATGGCCGGTTGGTTCATGATGGCAACAAAGGGAGAGCCTCGCCGGTGGCTCTACGGGCTACCGCCAAGATCCATCTCGTCCTGGAGGGACCTCTGCGAGCGCTTCCTCGATAGATACGCCTCCCTGGGACCTGAGCCGGAGGACGCGTAGGCCTGCGCCGTCCTCGATGGCCCCGTCCCCAGGTGCTTGAAGATTGGGCAGGGGGGCTTAAGGGACGTCACCCCCTTGCCTTCCGCTTAGGAAACGGAGCTCTTCATCTGCGCAAGGAACAAAGTGTAACGGCAGTCTCACTCGCCATTAATCTTTTCTATTCTGTAGAAACTGCCTGGAATCGTGAGTCTTGGCTCCACCAGCCTCGCAATTTCGGTTAGCTGCGACTTAACGCGAACGTGAGTTTTCGCTCGACTGCCTTTCGAGAAAGAGCCGGAGCACGATGTCCGCGTTGGGGCCTTCGCCCGGAAAACAGCAGGCCCGCAAAACCCAGAACGGATCGAGCTCTGACTAGGGAAGGGACCCGCTACAGTCATCTCATACGATCCATGGTGCTCTCTCCTCTCGAGCGACGCTCGAATGAAAGCGCATGGGCGCGTGGGGGTCGCACAATTCGTGCCAATTTCTTCAAATACTCTGCTGACCTTGTCTGCAGCCCTGTGTCTCTTCTCCTGGAATCGCCTTTGTTGCGTTTGAACGCCAGGGGGCTGCAGGGAAATAGTCCTGTGTGCCATTACAGCCACCTCTGGAGCGCCAGTGCCCGCTAGCCTTGCACCACGAGCTGCATACTAAGCGTCAGGCTGCTGTCCCGCTCGGAGGCTGGCCCCTGAACGGCGTAGAGCATTTCCCAGACAAGGGCGAGACAAGGAAAACGACGCAAGGGTGCAAATGAGGATAATTCGGCGAACGACGCCTTAAGTACGATTACAACTTAAAATGGCCCAGCCGGGCAATGTCTAACAGCTGCCAAGTGCGCAGCTAACTCAGTTCTTCTGGAGGAGGTCTCGGAGGAGCTTACTGGGCGACCGCCGCGTCACCCTCGCCATCGCCGGTGCCTTGGCTGGAGCCTGAGGACGCCTCTCCGCTGGACTCCGATGCTCCGTCGTCTTCCTCCCCGGCTTCCCCGCTACCAGACTCCCCGGAGCCGGAGGTGTCGCCGCTGAAGGAGCTCTCCTGGTCCGCGGCGATGGGTGCTCCAGGGCGGGCGTAGATGGCCTGCAGCCGTCGCAGGGCAGTCTCCAACCGCCCTGCCCTGGCCACCGCCGCGCGGTCGGGAGTTCCTGGCGGTGGAGGCGACGGTCTCTGCAGTACCTCTTCCAGGTTGAGGTCGGGGCGGAGGCGCTGGATGTTGGAGAAGATTCGCGTCCCCGCGAGCCCCAGCAGCTCCCGACACTCGGCGTCGATGAGCTCCAAGACCTTCGCCGATGCGTCGTCCAGCTGTTCAGCCAACTGGCTGAAGAAGAGCATGATCGACCCGTCGTCCTCAGGGATGGTGGGCAGGTTCAGCCCGTCGATGCCCAGGCGGTGCGCCGCCGCCATGACGCGGGCTGAGAACCCGCGGAACATCTGCACCCGCTGCCTTCGCAGCACGCGCGCCTCCTCTTCGGAGTCCCTAGCCTCCTGGAGCTCCCTGGAGGTCTCCACGCCCTGCAGGACCGAGCCCAAGTTCTCCTCCTCAAGCCTCTGCACGTCGCGCCGGAGCGAGGCGATGGTGGCATCGGCTTCAGCAAGGGCGCGCTCGGCGCCCCGGCGCACCTCGTGCGCCCCCCTCAGCTCAGTCTCCAGGTCGCGGACCTGGCGCTCCAGGATCTCGCGCCCCTGCTTGTACCTCACCAGGGCGGCGTCAGTCTTGGAGCGGAAGTCCGCGCGGCACGCCTCGGTGGTCTCGATGCACCTCCGCTCGAACTCCTGCTCCATACTGACCCGTCGCTGGTTCAGCATGTGGTCCATCCTTCCCTGGAGGGAAGCCTCGCGCTGGTTCAGCGCCTCTTGATGCCAGGTCAGCTCAGCGGTGGACTGGCTGACCATTGCCTCCCGGCTCTCGAGGGCTTCTCGCTCCCTGTTGAGCCGATCCTCGAGGGCATGGAGCTGCTCCTCTTGGAGGCGGAGTCCCCGCTCGCACTCGCGAGCCTTTGCTTCTCGGACAGCGAGCCCCGCCTCCTGCAGGCTCAGGCTCTCCGCCCGGGAATCAGCGCTCTCCTCAAGGGCGTGGAGGAGGGCCTCCCGGTCCTCGACCTCGTCAAGCCTCTGCTGGGCGTTGGCGAGAAGACCATCGGCATTTGTCCTGGCCTGGTCCAGGAGGTGCTGAGCTGCCCGCTTGGCCTCCTCCCCAGCCAAGGCTGGGTTGGGAGGCCCCACGGTGGGGGGGATCTTCTGGCGCGCCTCGGAGATGATCTCCATGGCCTCGTGGTGCGCCCTAGCCAGGACCCCCCTCGCCGACTCCCTGGCGTTCGCCAGAGCTTCTTCGGCCTCCTCGACTGCGCTGGCGCGGCTCTCCTCCGCCTCATTCCTCGCCTGCTCGCGGCGCTCGGCGGCACGCTGGTCCAGGAGACGGCATCTCTCCGTGGCTTGGTGCAGGAGGGCCCAGCCCTCATCGATGCGCGCCTCCTCAGCGGTGCGCACCCTGGTGATCTCGTCCCGAAGGGCGCCGGTCATGGCCGCGAGCACCCCCGCCCATGGGTCGGCGGCGTGGGGCTCAGCTGCGATCCTCGCAGGCCTCCCCAGGATCTCTGGCAGGGGAGGCGATGGGGCTCTGGAGGGCCCCGCCCCAGTGGAGGCCGACCTCTTCTCACCGCGCGGCTCAGGGGCTACCCTCGTGCCGGACGGCGCGGCCGCGCTCGTCGAGGGCGCCTCCGGGGCGGCGGTGGTGTCGGCTACAGAGGAGGCAGCCGCAGCTGCCCCCGTGATCTCTGGTGTGCCCCCTGCGCTAGGGGGCTCGGTCGTGCCGGGAGCCGCAGCAGCTCCCGGGGCGGACTGCGCATCCTTAGACGCGCGGTCCTCTTCTTCTCCGGCGGCGCACGGCGGCGTCGTCAGTGTGGCCGTGGCGGCCGGGTCAGGGCCCGGCGTGGCCTGACCGGTCTTCCTCTTCTTCCTCCTCTTCTTCTCTTCCTTCTTCTCCTCGGCATCCCTGGAGAGGAAAAGGGGGAATGAGGTTAAGGGTAAGGTAAGATGAAAGGTAAAGGTCTTTGTGCAGGAACACTCACGAGGCGTCCCGCTCCACCCATCCTCTTTTGCTCGGGAGGGCGGAGGGTGGCGGCGGGGGAGCGGAAGATTCGCCCGCTGGTTTCTTCCCATGGGAGGCCGCAGCCTCGGGTTGCCGGCTGGCGCGTTCATCGTTAAACTTGGAGCGGCGCTCTGCCTCCAGGCGGGCTCGGTGCCCCTCCTCCTCCAGGTCTCGCGAGGAGGACGCACCGGCGTCTCCCCCGGTGGGCTGGTCCGACGAGGCGGAGTCGTCGTCGGAGGAATCTGAGAGCACCACGGTGCCCTCGGGACGCCTCCGGCGGACCAGCCGCTCACCGGACTTCGCGTCGTCGTCGCCGCCATCTCCAGAGGCCGTGGGCCCCGTTCCCCTTGCTTCCGAGTCCTGCTCTGAGCTGGCCACAGGTGCGCTCGGGAGGGGACCAGGCACGACGCCGTCGGCAAGGAACGGGCCCTAGGCATTGAACTTCAGGATCCCCGCCGTAACGCGACTGGTCTCCCGGGCGCCCAGATTGTAGATCAGCAGGGCATTGCGCGGGATGGTGGGGATGGAAGCGGAAGAGAAGAAGGCTCTTATTACCTCCTCCCGAGCGTCGGCATTGAGCTCGCTGACGTGGAGCCTGAGGTCGTCCCCGGCCCTGTGCCTCCAGATCTCCCAGCGGTGGTCCTGCAGGGGGGCGATGCGTCGGGTAACGAACTCTACCCCGACCATGGTCCCTGTGACGCCGGCCTTCCGGAGATCTCGGATTCGCGGGCGGAGCGTCCTCAGGGCTTCCTCAGGAAGGGCCTCGCTAGCCCAGGTGGTGAGCTTGACGGGAGTGATCCCGGTGACGAGGAAGAGCTCCGATTCTTCGAGGATGTCGACGAAGAACCAGCGGCTCCGAAAGTCTTCAACTTTCTTCATCCACTTCAAGTCGATGAAGTCGCCCTCCGTCCCGGCGGTGGCGATGAAGGAAACGCATCCGGAACTCTGGTTCAGCCCAGAGGACCGGAGAGAGAAGAGGTGGCAAAAGTACGCCACCGACGGCTTGATGCCGATCCAGGCCTCGCAGGCGTAGGCGAAGACCGCCAGCAAGGTGACGGACTTGGGATGCAGGTGGATGGCCTGGATCCCGTAAGTCTCCAAGATCGCCAGGAAGAAGGGGGAGAACGGCGGCAGCAGGCCGGCGAAGACGGAGAAGAGGAAGAAAGGCTGCGCCGTCGCGGGCAGAGTGTCCCGCGGCGCGCGGCCGTGCCAGATGCGGGTGGCGCCCCACTCATTGTTCTTGCTCCCGACCATCTCTCGGACGGTCTGGAGCTCGCGGCTGCTCTTGATGCGGGAGTCGAGCAGGGGCGCCGCCGGCCGCGGCACAGCTTCGGAAGACCTCGCTGCTCCAACGGCCCTGCGCGGTGCCATGGCTCTGGGCGGGGGCGAGTTGCAGCGAGAAGATTGGAGGCTAGGAAGATTTGGATGCGCAAGATCTTCGGCAGGGAGGTGGCGGCGGCAATGTGTTGTGGGTAGGGGAAGAAGCCTTCTCTGCCAAGCCTTTAAAGGGGGGCCGGGGCGCGGTTTCCAAAACGTCGCCCTTGACGCGACGGTTCGAAAAACGCCCGTTACCCCACCCACTACGCACGATCCCCACGCCGCTTCGCTCCGCCAACTGCGAGGGTGCCACGCGCCCACGACCTCCGCTTCTTCACATGGTCCTCTGACCGCGCAGTTGACGCGTGCCATTAGAGGGCCCAGCAGCTTCTGGGGCCCCCGACCCTTCGCTCCCTCAAGAGGGCACGTTCGCGGGCCGGGCTCCCGGGGGCTACTGTCAGTGTTCTGGATACCGGCGTATCCCGGTCCACCTGCTCCTAGGCCCCGTCATCAGCCCATCTTCAGCCCAGGGGAGAACCAACGACCCAAGCTACGAAGAAGACCCTCACGAGGAGGCGCCTCGTGAGGAGAACGACGGCGAAAAACGCTAAGGACCAGAAGACCTCCTCACGAGCCCCCGCTGGTGAGGAGAGGGACCAAGTCCACGCCAGCTCAGCACGCTGGCATGGGGAGCAAGAAGATGAAGGACAGAAGACCGCGTACCGCCCACGCTACCCCCGATAGGGAGGAGACCAACTTTCGCTGTGCCTGCCCAAAGCGGCGCAGTGGTTGTTGGCCACCCCCCTAAAAATAGCGTGGACGGTGCAGGGCGCCAGAGGAAGACGTCAGCTTCCTCCACCCACTCCTGTGGACCGGCGCCACTACCCTACGAAGACCACGTCTACAGAAGAGGGTAGTCTACAGCTGTCCACCCTCCTTGGCCGTGTGTGTGGCAACCCCTTCCCCAAGAAGATAAGGGGAAGGAGGACCTTGGCGCTATAAAAGGAGGGGAGGCCACCCCTTAGAAGGGATCTGATCTTCTCCAAGTTGCTAGCTGGGCATGCAGGTTCTTCAACCTCTGGCCAGCTAGAACTTTGTAACCAAGACCTTGTACTCCTCGCGAGGTGTCGCGTCGCAATACAAGAAGGCAGGAAGTAGGGGTGTTACCTCACCACGAGGGCCCTGAACCTGGGTAAAGCTAGCGTCTCTCTCTGCAGTGCGTAGTGCGTTCGACAGCTCGAGGCTTCCGTTACCGTGCTTCGTTGCGATCCTAGATCTCACATGTTCAGCCCCCTGCGTTCGAATCTTTGGGTCCGTCGCGTGGTACCCCGTGTTCTTGCGACACAAAATCCATCGACAGAGCTCTCTCGGTGTGTCATTCGGAATAATTTACCATCATGTTGTCAAGTAGCTTTGTTGTGGCGCCCAAGGTAAGGGACATATAAGTGCCTCCAGCAGCTGAATCAAGTAGGTTCCTCGAAGAAAAATTCAGTCCTGCATAAAAAGTTTGAACAATCATCCAAGTAGTCAGTCCATGAGTGGGGCAATTCTTTATCATAGATTTCATTCTTTCACAAGCTTGAGCAACATGTTCATTATCAAACTGAGTAAACTTCATAATATTGCTACGCAAGGATATAATCTTAGCAGGAGGATAGTATCTACCAATAAAAGCATCCTTACACTTAGCCCATGAATCAATACTATTCTTAGTCAAAGACAGCAACCAATCTTTAGCTTTTCCTCTCAAAGAAAAAGGAAACAACTTGAGCTTAATAATATCACTTTCTACATCCTTATATTTCTGCATCTCACATAGCTCAAAAAAATTGTTGAGATGAGCTGCTGCATCTTCAGTACTAGCACCAAAAAATTGCTCTTTCATAACAAGGTTCAATAAAGCAGGCTTAATCTCATAAAAGTTTGCAGCAGGAGCAGGTGGTGCAATAGGAGTGCAGATAAAATCACTATTGTTCGTGCTAGTAAAGTCACACAACTTGGTGTTTTCAGGAGTAGTCATTTCAGCAAAACTAAAAGTAGATAAGTAAAAACAACTACCAAGGATTCTTATTTTTTTGGGTTTTTGATATAAAACGATGCAAGTAAAAATAAAGTAAAGCAAAACTTAAAACAAAGTAAAGGATGTGTGTGCGAAAAACTCCCCTTGCAGAGGTCTTCCACTTCTTCCCCGGCAATGGCGCCAGAAAACTTGATTGCTGTTTTATGGTGCCAAGTTGATGGGGGAAAATATAGTTGATGTAGGAGTGTCCCCGGCAACGGCGCCAGAAAACTTGATGGGGCCGAGTTGATGAAGTAAAATAACCGGCCGGTTGGAAACCCCCAAGTGAAGGTTTTGATGAATATAGCAGCAAGTTTTCCCTCAGTTAAGAACCAAGGTATGTCGATCAGGAGAAGAGCAGACAATACGACTGAAGGTGATGCTTGCTAGCTTGCGACGGCTTCGGTCAATTTATAGGGCGCCTCGTCCAAGCTTTGCTTGCTAGCTGCAACGCGGAACCTGCACACAACACAACCAAATACTTTGCTCCCAACTTGCGATGAGGTTGTCAATCTCACTGGTTTGCTTGAAACAAAGGGTATGAGCGTATCGAGTGGAAAACAGTAGAAGTATGCGAGTAAAGTAAACAATGCGAGTAAAGTAAACATGTGATAGCAATATGATGGAAATAGGACCGGGGTCCACAGTTCACTAGTGGTGTCTCTCCATAAGATAAATAACACATGCTGGGTAAACAAATTACAGTTGGGCAATTGATAGAATAAAGATAAACGTGATATGTCAAGAAGATCACTATGCGATTTACTCTGGGCATTACAACAAAATACATAGACCACCATCCATCTGCATCTATCTTATATTTACTAATTGGAGGCACTATACAAGCTCCCACGTTAATCCTAATCTGCTAAGATGGACAAACCTTCGATCTGTAATCAACGGACAGAAATAGTCCCGTCCAATGCGTAATCCACTTCATCTAACCATCAAAGTCTCTTGCCATCACGCCTGCCTTCCTTGCGTACTCCTGCGGCTCTTTCCTCGACGGCCGAGCCCAGGCCGAGTTGCCCTATCGCAGAACTCAGCCGCCGCCTCCAACTCTAGCTAGGATCCCTCACCATGCTGGAGTTGATGTTGAAAAGTTCAACGAATTTCTCTGCCGCCGGCGTTCCACTGTCCGAGGCCAAGCAGCAGAGGGCTCAAGATCCATGCCTTTAAAGGTACGACTCTTAATTCTAGATCCAAAATATGGCTTCCGTGTTTAACATGGCTAGAACAGTGATTAGCTATGTCTTCGTCTTGCTCTCTCTCCCAGTGCCCCCATGATATGAAACGTATGGCAAAAGCATAAGCCCGTAGAAAATACAGCATCTTGGTTTCTTGGTTCGACACGTAGCAGATGAGAAAAAAATACAAGATGATGCAATGACTTACTTGGATGCATGCGACCACGTGTGTGCAAGTTCATACATATTGAACTCGGATTTGGTCAGATGCTTTAAAACATTGATCATCTTGATTTCCGCTGTTTTTCAATGTAGTAACGGGAGATATATGACAGATCAATAAATTCAGTCCTAATGGATACATAGTTTATTGCATGTGCCTGGCTATGCCCTGGCTACATTCGTGTTGAACCAATTTGTTAAGCTACTCTCAACGAATTTCTAAGAGACAAGATTATAATCTTAATATCTTTCATATCTTTGAATAATAGATTCAGATTTGGTTACATATATATGTGATGCATTCTTCTCATCAGTCGGTTTAACAAGTTCCCAAATGGTGAGATTTACTAAGTGCCCATTTGTTTGACATGTTCCCAAACGATGAGATTTTATAATGTGTCATCTTCAGGTTGTCTTACAAGAAACAAATACCCTTTTGTTTCTGTTAAATAATGCTTAAGGGCATAAGTAGGTTCAGGTCACGCAAGTGCACTAGAGAGACATGTGTGTTCTTCCAATTAACAATACTTTCATATTAGTAATTTCATCTATGTTCTAGATTTGGCGACCATTATTGTGAGGTCATGTGGTTCAACATATATAGGAAACTACAATTAAATCAAAGTTTATACTGTCAGTAAAGAACTCCATCTCGACTATAAGAAAGCATATATGAGGTAAAGATCATTAACTAATTGTTACTGATAGCTTGCTTTTGCTGCATAGTAACTATTAGTATGATCTTCAAACACCAATATTAATTAATCAAAAATTTGCCTGCTAAGGATTGCGATTTCTGAATTTAATGGATATTGTCACATTATCCATACACCTCTAATATAACTGAATGGATATTAAATGATAATTGTGGCACAACCATGTATGGTCGAGGTGGAAATAATGAGAAGTTGGACAACACACCAAGTGGTTTCCTCTCTCAAGGTAACATCATATGATTTAATTCATAGTGACATTCTCATCTTCTTGGATATCAATATTGTTTCTCTCTAATTACTATACTTTTACTAATAAAACAACTTTATAATTTTCTTTTTTTCTTATGCACTCAATCATTACTACTACCGATTGAAATTTATGGTACCTCAAATCGGGATATCTTTGGTTATTACTCCCGATTTAGATTTGGTTACAAGATTATAATCTTATAATATTTCATATATTTGAATAATAGATTCAGATTTGGTTACATATATATGCAATACATTCTTTTCATTAGAATGTTTATTGTACACTTGCGTGAGTTATAACTTCAATCGGGAGTATAACTTCTCAGTTCTACAGAATCATATTAGTTAAGAAACACATGTGTTCTGCTAAATATGAGACAACGTCTATACATTTACAATATGTAGTTTCCATTATACATTTGATCGTGCCATAGTAACATCAATATGGGCATTTACATTTGAATTAATTAATAAGTTAAAAAGATGTGCACCAGTAATTAATTTGCTCTTTCCAAAATGGCAGGTCAAAACAACATTTGGAACGGCTATGATATTCGAGCTTCTCCCCCGTTAGTTCCGTTAGTTCCAAGTTGTTTAGGATGTGCAAATTCAGTGATAAGAAGCTTTTATTTTGGTTGTTTATGGATGTACGAGTCGATAGTTCTCATAAATTGTCTCTCTACAATTAAGAGAAAAATGTAACTATTCTGTGTTTCCTCGACACAATATACCTATATACATGTTCTGGATAGGGAGAAACTCCTGTGTTGGGGTCGAAAGTTTTGTACATATTTTTTCAACTAACATATGTAAGTAGCGTAGAATGTAATGGAAAATTCGCCATATTTACTTGGAAATATATATAGAACAAAATCACAGGTAGAGATATAACAACAGTCTGAAATAATGCAAATTAAAATGAGGGCAACGTGTGGCATATCACAAGTGAAAAAATATATATCCATAAATTGTTAGTATGTATAGTGAAGAAAATATATGTAATTTGCCCAACTAAAACCCAACTGAATGTTTATTTAATTTCTAATAGAATACCAAAGAAAATTACTTTGTTCAAAATAGTAGTAGTGTAAATTTACGATAAGTACCACTCAATCCATAGACATAGTTCTAATTACTAGCCCGTGTCGTTGCACGGGTTGATGACTAGTGACTAATAATCCACTTGTGGCGAATCAATCCGAGAACTCCACAAGTATTAAGTTGCGAACAACAGATAATTGCATTAAGCAAAGTGTGTAATGTAAACAAAGCATATGCCCTCGAGCATATGAATGTTGTTTTCTCCCTAGTAGCAACAGCACATCTACAACCTTAGAGGTTTCTGTCACTCCCCCTGATTAAATAGAGGCATGAACCCACTATAGAGCATAAATACCCCCTCTTGGAGTCACTAGCAACTACTCGGCCAAGATAGCTGCTAACAACGGAGAGCATGCAAGATCATAAACAACATAGAGATAACAAAAGATATATTTCAGTATAGCAACTCAATCATAACACCAATATTCATCGGATCCCAACAAACCAAACATGTAGAATTACATAACGATGATCTCAATCATGTAGGGCAGCTCATGAGATCTAAACATGAAGCACATGGTGGAGGAGACAACCATCTAGCTACTGCTATGGACCCATAGTCCAAGGTAGACTACTCACTCATCACTCCGGAGGCAAGCATGGCGATGAAGAAGACCTCCGGTGGCGATTCCCCTCTCCGGCAGGGTGCCGAGAAGAGCTTCTGGACCCTCCCGATCTTCGGGTCGACGGCGGCGGCGGATCGCGATGTGTTCTGGAAAATTGATCTGGTACTTAGGTTTTTTCCGTCGGGGGGTCTTTATAGGCGAAGGGGCATCGTCAGAGGTCGCCCGAGGGGCTCTCACACATAGGGGGCACGGCCAGGCCCCTGGCTGCGCCGCCCTGGTGTGTGGGGCCCTCGTGGCCCCCCTCCAACTTCTCTTCGGATCTCTGGAAGCTTCCGGGAAAAGTAAGACTTCAGGAACTTGTTTCGTCCAATTCCGAGAATATTTCCTGTGTATCACTTCTAAAACACAAAAATAGCAGAAAACAGGGAACTGGCACTGTGGCGACTTGTTAACAGGTTAGTTCCGAAAAATGCATAAAAGTGCCACGAAGTGTAATGAAACAGTAGGCAAATGGTGTAAAAACAAGCATGGAGCATCAAAAATTATAGATACGTTGGAGACGTATCACATGGCGATGAAGAAGACCTCCGGTGGCGATTCCCCTCTCCGGCAGGGTGCCAGGAAGAGCTTCTGGACCCTCCCGATCTTCGGGTCGACGGCGGCAGTGGATCGCGATGTGTTCTGGAAATCTGATCGGGCTCTTAGGTTTTTCTCGTCAGGGGGTCTTTATAGGCGAAGGGGCATCGTCAGAAGTGGACCGAGGCAGTCTCACACATAGGGGGCGTGGCCCAGCCCCTGGCCGCGCTGCCCTGGTGTGAGGCCACCTCGTGGCCCCACTCTGTCACCTCTTTGGTTCTCTGGAAGCTTCGGTAAAATTCTGGGCGACTGGCTTTGGTTTCGTCCAATTCCGAGAATATTTCCTGTGTAACTTTTCTGAAACACAAGAACAGCAGAAAACAGGGAACTGGCACTGTGGCGACTTGTTAGTAGGTTAGTTCCGGAAAATGCATAAAAGTGCCACGAAGTGTAACGAAACGCTAAGCAAATGGTGTAAAAACAAGCATGGAGCATCAAAAATTATGGATACGTTTGAGACGTATCACGTCCCTCAATTTTAGCAAGTCAAATTCCCTTTTGCAGGTTCAAAAATAACAGTCGAGTAGCCAGGATTCACGGGAAACAAAAATGAAATTCAGATAGCACACGTATTATTCAGATATTCTGACATCTGGGACCCACCCGTCAGCAGCTTCCCACAACCTTATCAAGTTCAAATTTTAGGGGCGGGTTCAAAAATAAAATCCAGTAGCCACCAGATAGCACACGTTTATTGTTTAGAGAGTCTGATATCAGAAACCCACCTGTCAGCAGCATCCTCGACCTTTAGAAATTCAAATTTCATGGGCGGGTTTGAAAATAACATCCAAGTAGCCAACAATCACGCTGAAGAAAATAACTCAACATAGCACATGTTTCTTGTTCAGAGAGTCTGATGATTGGTAGCGGTGCTAGCCGCCCAGTTGGGAACCCCAAGAAGAACGTATGATGAGCACAACAGCAAGTTTTCCCTCAGTATGAAACCAAGGTTTAATCAAACCAGTAGGAGAAAGAAACCACTTTTGAAGGTTGATGCTAGCTGGCTTGGCGACGGCTCCAGAGAATTTATTTATGGCGCCTATCAGGGCATAGCTTTGGCACTAGCAGCAACATGGAACCTACACACAACACAACCAAAGTACTTTGCCCCAACTTGCAGTGAGGTTGTCAATCTCACCGGTTTGCTATAAACAAAGGATTAAACGTATCATATGGTAAAAGATAATTGTTTGCAAGAAAGTAAATAATGCTTGCAGAAAGTAAACGGTAATATGAATGTAAAAGAATGGACCGGGGTCCACAGTTTACTAGAGGTTTCTCTCCATAAAGATAAATAACATGCTGGGTAAGCAAATTACAGTTGGGCAATTGATAGAATAAAGAATGCAAGCAATGCATGTACATGTCATGAGGATCACTATGAGATTCACTTGGGCATTACAACATAATACATGGACCGTAATCCAACTGCATCTATGACTAATAATCCGCCCACCGGATATCATCTGAACAACCGTTGGGTATTAAGTTGCAAGCAACAGATTATCGCCTTAAGCAAAGCGTGTGATGTAAACAATGCAAATGTCTTTGAACACAATAATGTTGTTTTCTCCCTAGTAGCAACAGCACATCTACAACCTTAGAAGTTATTGTCACTCTCCCAGATTACTAGAGGCATGAACCCACTATCGAGCATAAGTACTCCCTCTTGGAGTCACTAGCATCTACTCGGCCAAGATATCTACTAGCAACAGAAAGCATGCAAGATCATAAACAACATAGAGATGATAAATCACAAATCAACTTGACATAGTACTCAATATTCATCGGATCCCAACAAACACAACATGTAGAATTACATAACGATGATCTTGATCATGATAGGCAGCTCACAAGATCTTAACATGAAGCACATCGAGGAGAAGACATCCATCTAGCTACTGATATGGACCCGTAGTCCAAGGTAGACTACTCACACATCACTTTGGAGGCAGGCATGGTGATGAAGAAGGCCTTTGGTGGTGATTCCCCTCTCCGGCAGGGTGCCGGGAAGAGCTTCTAGACCCTCCCGATCTCGCATCGACGACGGCGGTGGCTTGCAGTATGTTTTCTAGAAAAGAGTTTGGGCCTAGGGTTTTCCCGTCGAGGGCATTAAATAGGCGGAAGGACAATGTCAGGGGGTGGACCAGGCGGTCACACCCCCTGGTGGCGCGGCCTAGGGCTGGCCCGCGCCACCAAAGGGTGTGGCTGGCCCCTGGTCTTTCTCCTACTCTCCTTTGGACTCTGTCTTCATGTCAGGTAATTAGGGACTTCAGCTTTTGTTTCATCCAATTCCAAGAATATTTCCTGTATAACTTTTCTGAAACACAAAAATAGCAGAAAACAGGGAACTAGCACTGGGGCATCTTGTTAATAGGTTAGTTCCGGAAAATGCATAAAAATGCCCGCGCCACAAAATGGTGCATAAACAAGCATGGAGCATCAAAAATTATAGATACATTTGAGACGTATCAAGCATCCCCAAGCTTAACTCCTGCTCGTCCTGGAGTAGGTAAGTGATAACAAAACAATAATTTTTTAGGTGACATGCACCAACACAATCTTGATCAAACGATGTAAAGCATTGAGTGTTGATATCAAAGTACTCTAAACATAGGCATAAGAGATATAATCTTGACAATAGAACTTAGCAACCATGTTATAACATGAAAAGTAACACAAACAAAAGATCATGAGTAATAATGCATTGAAAGTCAATTGTTTGTTTCGAGCATATAGAAAAACATAGCAAAGTGGTATTCAGCTTGTCCCTCATGGAATAGCGAAACATAAATGCATAGGACACCTTCAAGTTTAAGAGGGTGACTAGATACAAATAATTTGAGAACAAGCAATACCATAATTATGAATCAACCAATAATAAATTTTGGGACCATGCACATAATACTCAGAATGACAACTATGCTCTCTTAGACGGTGCATAAAGGTAGAAGGTGAAGACTCAACATCAAAATAAAAGATAGGCCCTTCGCAGAGGGAAGCAGGGATTGCAAGTTTTTATAAACCTTCCAAAAATTATGTACTTACTAGCTTTGAGCTCTCATTGCCCCCATCATAGGCATCTTGAGTGGTTAAGGTAAATGCGAGTACAAATATGAGATATATGCTTGACAAATCATAAGTTGAAAATCTCATGTCCCATGAATACGAGTACTTAAATAGTGCTAGTCGAATTAGGTCCCAAGCAAGTTCTTGTCATTGTAAGCATACATGTATCATCGAGAACGCCAACAGGGTACCTCCTGCCCGGTGACTTGGAAACTCGCCCACATCAAAATGACAAGACAAACAGAAAGTGCACACCTCGACATCTCTTTTATTTACCATTGGGTATAGCTTTTTTTTTAGATGTGTCGTCGAATGTGCACTATGGTTATGCTATAAATTTATACCATGAATGATGCATGGCTTAGATTAGCGGCCCAGGCGTTTCTCTAACACATATACAAACTCCATGAACTCCACAAGTTTCCAACTCCTTTCACACAGATAAGCATCCATAAACAAAAGATCATAATATCAACTTAAATAAAAATAAGTGCAATGTTGAAAGCGTTCCCCATGACATCATGGCTGAGCTAACTCCCAACTTACAACTTGCAAGCATATAATCAACATAAGAGAGCCACAATGGTCAAGTTTATTAAGTGCAAGAAATTAAATGTGCCGTCAGGTTCGTGAGAGCTTTACTGACTAATTTTCACATAACACAAAAAGTTTAATTTGAAGGATAGATAAAATCAAGACGAATGTACTTAGAATAGCAAATTGCTAATAGGTAGATACGGTGGATACATTGAAAAATTTTGGTTTTTGGGAGTTGGATGCATGAGAAGTATTCCCTCTTAGTACAGATGAAGGTTAGTAAAAGACTGGGAGCGACCAACTAAGAGAGCAATAACGGCCATAATCATGCATAGCGACAAAACATTATTAACCAAAGCATAAAGTGGTATCACAAGTCAAAAACCAAATGATCATAGAGGCTTGAGGCGACTGGTTTGTAGTCAAACATGGTGTAAGCATGCGCCAAGTCAAATCAAATAAAGCATCAAAGGAGAATACCACAATATTATGCTCCCATATAAAAAAACAACGCATGATTATTTCAAAGCTACATTAAGCAATCTCAGTCATTTGAGACAAGTCATGCTACAACAAAAACTACAAAGCATATAATCAAAATAACATCAAGCATGACATGCAAAAGTCTAAGCCACTGTCTAAACAAGCTCCCATTTGTACCACTATAAGCATGAAACTTTTTCTCTTTTCCAACACCAATCAACCTTTTTGAAACAACTCTTAAATATGAAAATCAACATAGACCAGAGGTCTAAACACATCTAGCTACAAAGAACTAATAAATTCTGAACAAAAATCAAGGCAAAAAATGAAAGTAAACACAATACTAGAAAAAGAGAACACTCGTTGAACGATAAGAGTGAAAACTAGAGTGTTCTAGTTAATGAAAAACGGAGTGTGTCTTCTCCAAGAGAAATATATTGGGGTCCAACCATTTATTACAGCAAACAAAACAAAAGAAAACTGAAAGCGAAAACAAATATGCTCCAAGAAAAACGCATAGAATATGAAGCAATAAAAATATAGTGTCTTGAAAGATGACCTGATATTTTGTCGATGAAGAAGGGGTGCCTCGGGGCAACCTCAAGCTTTGATGCTTGTACTTCTTAGATATTTCTTGGGGTGACATGGGCATCACCAAGCTTGAGATTTTGTCCATACTTCATCTCATTTCATCATTCTTCTTTCCCTACACTTGAAATCTTCCTTCATACAAAACTTCACACAATCCTTATTAGCAACATTAGTGTATGCAAGATAGTAAATCTACTTTTTGGTCAGTTTCGACTCAAGTATAGCATCCATTAAAGCATAAGCTACTGTAGCAACTCTCTCAAAAGTTTTGTGATCAAAAGAACTCAAAAAGAAAGAGATCAAGAGGCAAACACAAATAGTGGCAGAAATCTGTCAAAATAGAACAGCTGGTAAAGATCGATTTTTTTGAAACTCTTCTGTTGCTCAAATCGAAAAGTGCAAAAACTAATGAAAGTTAGACAACAACCTGGGTCATGTGCACAAGAAATCACAGATCAAATAGACGTTCCGAGAATTTTCACGAATTTTTACGGCATAGTATAGAAATCTGTTTCAGGACAGCAACTTCCACAAATCTTACCTTCCTCCAATTGGAGATTCTTCTTGGCACAAAAACAAAATAAAAATGATAAGGAGAGGTCATTACAGTAGTAATAACTTCCAAGACTCAACAAAAAGAAAAAGTACTAAAAACAAAACATTGGGTTATCTCCCAAGAGTGCTTTTCTTTAACGCCTTTGAGCTAGGCGCAAAAAGTGAGAATCAAGTATTTTCAAATGATGAAGAGGCATTAAGTTCACCGGATGCCTTACGTCTTCCTCTCTTACGTTTAATCTTACCTTTAGGGAACTTATGACGATTGCAAGGTGGAGAAGTGAATTTTATAGTGCCTTTTCCCACATCTATCATCGCGCCCAGGAGCTTTAGTAGAGACCTTCTAAGTGTGATTTGTCTCTTTCCTACACATTCAATAACAAGATAATCAGTAGATACCATTCTCCCTAGGATTTTTGTAAATACTCCTTCAGCTCCAATGGGAAATATTGTGGAATTATTGGTAAGAGATATTTCTTCTCCACCCTCAGAAAGTCCCCAAAGATTCAAAGATTCATAAACATCCTTAGGAATAAGGCAAAATTCAAACATAATATCACAACGACCATGAAAAGTTTCACCATTGATAGTAACTTTCACCGTAGGGAACCATCCTGAGGGTTCAGAATTTATAGGAACATAATCATGATGCTCACAAAGCATACCATAACATTCTTTTAAACAAGTAGTATTTGCCTCAAGAGTGTTTAATCTAGCAAAAATGCTCACGAGGGACGAATCAGATCTACTAGGTGAGCTATATATTGCAATCAATTTTTTTATAACATTAAAAGCTTGATCCCCATCACAATGAAGGAAATCTCCTCCTGCTATAGCATCCAAAGCATATCTATAACAAAGAACAAGGCCAAAATAAAAGCTACTAAGGAGCAGGCCTAGAGTCATTCTAGGTTCAGTTCTACCATGGGAATCATAAATTCTAGACCAGGCTTCTTCAAAAATCTCTTCACTCCTTTGTTTGAAAGTGAAGATCATCTCCTCCGGTGACATAGTAATAGGAACTAGACTAGTGTCGATGGATTTTGTGTCACAAGAACACGGGGTACCACGCGACGGACCCAAAGATTCGAACGCAGGGGGTTGAACATGGGAGATCTTGGATCGCAACGAAACATGGTGACGGAAGCCTCGAGACGTCGAACGCACAACGCACTGCAGAGAGGGAGACGCCGAGCTTTACCCAGGTTCAGGGCCCTCGTGGTGAGGTAAAGCCCCTACTTCCTGCCTTCTTGTATTACGACGCGATACCTCGCAAGGAGTACAAGGTCTTGGTTACAGAGCTCTAACTGGTCGGAGGTAGAAGAACCCACTTAGCCTAGCTAGGAGCCCGAAGAAGAAGATCGGATCCCCTCTAAGGGGTGGCCTCACCTCCTTTTATAGCGCCCTAGTCCTCCTTCCCCTTATCATCTTGGGGAAGGGGTGGCCACACACGGCCAAGGAGGGAGGACAGCTATAGACGTGGGTCTTCTGTGGATGTAGTCTTTGTAGAGTAGTGGCGCCGGTCCACGGGAGTGGGTGGAGGAAGCTGACGTCCTCCTCTGGTGCCCTGCACCGTCCACCCTATTTTTAGGGGGGTGGCCAGCAACCACTGTGCAGCTTTATGCAGGCACGGTGAAAGTTGGTCTCCTCTCTGTCGGGGGTAGCGTGGACGGTACGCAGTCTTCTGCTCTTATCTTCTTGCTCAGCACAGAAACGTGTCGAGCTGACGTGGATGTGGTCCTCCCCCTCACGAGAAACAGCTCATGAGGAGGTCTTCTGGTCCTTAGCCGTTTGGCCGTCGTTCTCCTCATGAGGCGCCCTGATACGTCTCAAACGTATCTATAATTTTTGATGCTCCATGCTTGTTTTTACACCATTTGCTTAGTGTTTCATTAAAATTCGTGGCACTTTTATGCATTTTCCGGAACTAACCTATTAACAAGTCTCCATAGTGCCAGTTCCCTATTTTCTGCTGTTTTTGTGTTTCAGAAAAGTTACACATAAAATATTCTCAGAATTGGACAAAACAAAAGCCGAACGTCCAGAAATTCACTGAAACTTCCAGAGAACCGAAGAGGAGAAGGAGTGGGGCCACGAGGGCCCCACACAATAGGGCAGCGCGGCCTGGCCCCTGGCCGCGCCCCCTATGTGTGATGGCGCCTCGGCCCACTCCTGACATTGCCCCTACGCCTATAAAGACCCCTCGACAGGAAAAACCTAAGTACCTGATCAATTTTCCAGAACACATCATGATCCGCCGCCGCCATCGACCCGAAGATCGGGAGGATCCAGAAGCTCTTCCCGGCACCCTGCCGGAGAGGGGAATCGCCACCGAAGGTCTTCTTCATCGCCATGCTTGCCTCTAGAGCGATGAGTGAGTAGTCTACCTTGAACTATGGGTCCATAGCAGTAGCTAGTTGGTTGTCTACTCCACCGTGTGCTTCATGTTTAGATCTCGTGAGCTTCTTTACATGATCGAGACTACCATTATGTAATTCTACATGTTGTGTTTGTTGGGATTCGATGAATATTTGTGTTATGATTGAGTTCAAGTACTGAATATTATCTTATGTTATCTCTATGTTGTTTATGATCTTGCATGCTCTCCGTTGTTAGCAGCTATCTTGGCCGAGTAGTTGCTAGTGACTCCAAGAGGGGGTATTTATGCTCGATAGTGGGTTCATGCCTCTATTTAATCTGGGGGAGTGACAGAAACCTCTAAGGTTGTAGATGTGTTGTTGCTACTAGGGGGAAAACAACATTCATATGCTCAAGGGCATATGCTTTGTTTACATTACACACTTTGCTTAATGCAATTATCTGTTGTTCGCAACTTAATACTTGTGGAGTTCTCAGATTGATTCGCCACAAGTGGATTATTAGTCATAGATGCAGTTGGATGGTAGTCTATGTATCTTGTTGTAATGCCCAGAGTAAATCTCATAGGGATCCTCTCGACATATGCACATTGTCTTTATTCTATCAATTGCCCAACTGTAATTTGTTTACCCAACATGTATTATTTTATCTTATGGAGAGACACCACTAGTGAACTGTGGACCCTGGTCCTATTTCATTTATATTGCTATCACCTGTTTACTTTACTCGCACTGTTTACTTTACTCACATACTATTATCACTTTCCACTCGATACGCTCATACCCTTTGTTTCAAGCAAACCGGTGAGATTGACAACCTCATCGTAAGTTGGGAAAAAAGTATTTGGTTGTGTTGTGTGCAGGTTCCACGTTGCTACTGGTTGAAGACGCGCTAACAAGAAATCGTGAACGGCGCCCTTGTTAGAGCATCACGCAGCTAGTGGGCATCACCTTCAGTCGTTTGTCTGCCTCCTCCTGGATTGATAACCTTGGTTTCATAACTGAGGGAAAACTTGCTGCTATATTCATCAAACCTTCTCTTGGGGTTTCCAACTGGCTGGTCATTTTTACTTCATCAACAAACGCCAACAAGCTTTCTGGCACCATCATCACCATGCCATCAACAAGTTTTCTGGCGCCGTTGCCGGGGAGGAAGAAGACTTCTGCAAGGGGAGTTTTCGCACGCACATCCTTTACTTTGTTTTAAGTTTTGATTTACTTTATTTTTACCTGCATCGTTTTATCAAAAACCCAAAAAAAATTAGAATCCTTGATAGTTGTTATTTCTTTACTTCTAGTTCATTATGTTGTTCCCTAAGTACATTTTGGAGGACCTCTCAGTAGGTAGTGGTTCAATTATTGGAAAAAGTAACATCAAGGAGTTCTTTAATCATATTAGTATGCATAAAGATGTTGAGAAAAAGTCTTTGGTTGAGCTTGCTCCTAGTTATGAAGTTGCTTCTGCTTATTTAATTCACATGTTAGAAGATAGGTTTGCTAGCCTTAATCCTTGTATGCAATACATGTTTCTTAAGCTTCATGATATTGAGGATCCTGAAAAGAAAGCTTTTATCCTTGAAACTTTGCGCATAGAATTTAGAGATGTTCCCATTGAAGCTAGGAAAGTTCTTAAGCGTTTTAATAAGCTTGGTTCACCTATAAAGGTTGTTAGTACAAACAATGAGGGAACCAAAATACCTATACCTAGCAAACTCTTGGGACTGTATGAAGCTTTTGAAAATAATTTTGATTGGATCTGTCCCAAAAATCTTCTTAGTGATTTGAGTGAACCAAAGCGTGATCACAAAGGGGCTTCAAAAACTTATGTGGATGAAATACAATGCCTTATTGAGAAGACCTCTTCAATGGATCTTAATGCTTCTTTTGAAAATACTAGATTCGCACTTTCTGCGTCTAGCTCAAAGGCGTTAAAGAAAAGCACTCTTGGGAGATAACCCAATGTTTTTATATTCAGTTATTTTTCTTTTATTTGAGTCTTGGAAGTTATTACTAATGTAATAACCTTTCCTTATCCTTTTTATTTCGTTTTTGTGCCAAGAGAAGCCTCTAATTTGAGCGAGGTAAGATTTGGGGATGTTGCTGTCCTAAAACAGTTTTTGGTGCTGCACCGTAAAAATTCGTGAAAATTCTCTGTACATCTTTTGGATCTTATATTTCTTTTGCATATGCCCCAGGTTATATCCAAACTTTCATTAGTTTAACACTTTTTGATTTGAGCAACAGAAAACCCTCTAAAAATTCGACCTTTGTCAGCTGTTCTGTGTTGACAGATTTCTGCCAAGCCGCTTTATCGCTTTCTTTTTGAGTTGTTTTGATCACGGAACTTTTGGGGAAGTTGCTACAGTAGTATATGCTCTATATGTTGTGGTTTTAGGTTGAAACCTAAAGCAAAAAAGGGTTGATTCAATGTTATGCTTACACTAATGTTGCTAATAGATTTGTGTTTAGTTTTGTATGAAGGAAGTTTTCAAGTGTAGGGATTGGAGAATGATGAGATGAGTTGAAGAATGGACAAAAGCTCAAGCTTGGGGATGCCCATGTAACCCCAAGAAATATCCAAGAAGTACAAGCGTCAAAGCTTGGGGATGCCCCCGAGGCACCCCTTCTTCATCGGCAAAAATCAGGTCACCTTTCAACGCACTATATTTTTTTTGCTTCATGCATTATGCGTTTTTCTTGGAGCGTCAGTTGTTTTTAGTTTTCAGTTTAGTTTAGTTTAGTTTTGTTTGCTGCAATAAATGGTTGGACCCCAACAAATTCCTTTTGGAGAAGTTGCCTTGCTTTTCATTTGCCAAGAACACTCCGTTTTTCACTCTATTCGTTTCAACAAGTGTTCTTTTTCTAGAACTGCGTTTAGTTTTCGATTTTCTCCTTGATATGTGTTCAGATCTTGTTATATCTTTTCATCAAGGTGTATTTTTGCCTCTGGTCCTTATTGGTTTTCATCAAAAGAGTTGGCTATAAAAAGTTTGAATGGTATTGGAAAAGAGAAAAAGCATTATGCAAAGAAGTGGTACAAGAAGGAGCTTGTGTAGACTGCGGCCTAGGATTTTGCATGTCATGCTTGATGTCTTTTTGATAGTATGCTTAGTGGTTTTGCTATAGCATGACTTGTCTCAAATAACTGAGATTGCTTAATGAGCCTTTGAAAAAAAATCATGCGTTGTTTTAATTATTTGGAAGCATTATTTTGGTTTTCTCTTTGATGCTTTATTTGGGTTGACTTGGTGCATGCTCACACATGTTTGACTCATACAAAGTCGCCACTGCCTCTATGATCATTTAGTTTTTGACTTTTGATGCCATCTTATGCTTCTTTTAATGTCGCTTTGTCGCTCTTCATGATTATGGCCGTTATTGCTCTCTTAGTTGGTCGCTCCCAGTCTTTTGCTAGCCTTCATTTTGTACTGAGTATGAGCTCTACTCGTGCATCCAACTCCTAAAAACCAAGTTTGCCAAAGTGTCCACCATACATACCTATTAGCAATTTTCTATTCCAAAGTACATTTGACTTGCTTTTATCTATCCTTCAAATTAAACTCTTTTTGGTGTTATGCGAAAGTTGGTCAGTAAAGCTCTCATAAACCGGATGGCACACTTTACTTTTCTCGCTTTAAAATTTTGACATTGTGGTCTCTTATGTTGAGTTGTTATGCTTGCAAGTTGTAAGTTGGAAATTAGCCCATCCATTCCGTCATGGGGCAAGCTTTCAACATTGCACTTCTTATTGTAGTTGATATCGTGATCTTTTGTTTATGGATTCTCGCGGTGTGAATTAAATTGGAAAGTTGTGGAGTTCCTGGAGTTTGTATATGTGTTAGAGAAACGCCTGGGCCGCCAATCTAAGCCATGCATAATTCATGGTGGAAATTTGCAGCATGCCCATAGTGGACATTCAACGACGCATCTCAAAATAAAAAGCTATACAAATGGTAAATAAAAGAGATGTCGAGTTGTTCATTGTCTGCTTGTCCTGTCATTTTGATGTGGGCCTGTTCCATGTCATCGGGCACGGAGGTACCCCGTTGGTGGTTCTCGATGATACGCGTATACTTACAATGACAAGAACTTGCTTGGGACCTAAGCAAAGTAGCACGAGGTTTGGGTACTCGTATTCACAGGACACGAGGTTTTCAACTCATGATTTGTCAAGCATATGCAGCATAAGTGTTCTCGCATTAACTTTAATCATTCAAGATGCTTATGATGGGGGCAATGAGAGCTCAAAGCCGGTAAGTACCATAATTTTTGAAGGTTTATAAAACTTACAATCACTGCTTCCCTCTGCGAAGGGCCTTTCTTTTACTTTTATGTTGAGTCACCACCTTCTATCTTTATGCACCGTCTAAGAGAGCATAGTTGTCATTCTGAGTATAATGTGCATTGTCCCAAAGTTTTCATTGATTGATTCATATTGTTGGTTTCACTTGTTCTTAAATTATTTGTATCTAGTCGCCCTCTTAAACTTGAAGGTGTCCTATGCATTTATGTTTTGCTCTCCATGAAGGACAAGCTGAAATCCATTTGTATGTTTTTCCTTATGATTTGAACACACATTTGGCTTTCATTGTTTCATTTTCATGATCTTTTGTTGTGTTCATTTTCATGTTATAACATGGTTGCTAAGTTTTTTCTATCAAGATTATATCTTTCATGCCCATGTTTTAAGTTCTTTTGATCCCAGCGCACAACGCTTACATAGATGATCAAGATTGTGTAGGTGCATGTCACCTCAAAAATTATTTCTTTTGTTATCACTTACCTACTCGAGGACGAGCAGGAGTTAAGCTTGGGGATGCTGATACGTCTCAAACGTATCTATAATTTTTGATGCTCCATGCTTGTTTTTACACTATTTGCTTAGTGTTTCGTTACACTTCGTGGCACTTTTATGCATTTTCCGGAACTAACCTATTAACAAGTTGCCACAGTGCCAGTTCCCTGTTTTCTGCTGTTTTTGTGTTTCAGAAAAGTTACACAGGAAATATTCTCGGAATTGGACGAAACAAAAGCCGAACGTCCAGAAATTCATCGAAGCTTCTAGAGAACCGAAGAGGAGACGGAGTGGGGCCATGAGGGCCCCACACAATAGGGCGGCGCAGCCTGGCCCCTGGCCGCGCCCCCTATGTGTGATGGAGCCTCGGCCCACTCCTGACGTTGCCCCTTCGCCTATAAAGACCCCTCGATGGGAAAAACCTAAGCACCTGATCAATTTTCCAGAACACATCGCGATCCGCCGCCACCGTCGACCCGAAGATCGGGAGGGTCCAGAAGCTCTTCCCGGCACCCTGCTGGAGAGGGGAATCGCCACCGGAGGTCTTCTTCATCGCCATGCTTGCCTCTGGAGCGATGAGTGAGTAGTCTACCTTGGACTATGGGTGAATAGCAGTAGCTAGTTGGTTGTCTTCTCCACCATGTGCTTCATGTTTAGATCTCGTGAGCTGCTTTACATGATCAAGACTACCGTTATGTAATTCTACATGTTGTGTTTGTTGGGATCCGATGAATATTCGTGTTATGATTGAGTTGAAGTACTGAATATTATCTTATGTTATCTCTATGTTGTTTATGATCTTGCATGCTCTCCGTTGTTAGTAGCTATCTTGGCCGAGTAGTTGCTAGTGACTCCAAGAGGGGGTATTTATGCTCGATAGTGGGTTCATGCCTCTATTTAATCTGGGGGAGTGACAGAAACCTCTAAGGTTGTAGATGTGATGTTGCTACTAGGGGGAAAACAACATTCATATGCTCAAGGGCATATGCTTTGTTTACATTACACACTTTGCTTAATGCAATTATCTGTTGTTCGCAACTTAATACTTGTGGAGTTCTCGGATTGATTCGCCACAAGTGGATTATTAGTCATAGATGCAGTTGGATGGCGGTCTATGTATCTTGTTGTAATGCCCAGAGTAAATCTCATAGTGATCCTCTCGACATATGCACGTTGTCTTTATTCTATCAGTTGCCCAACTATAATTTGTTTACCCAGCATGTATTATTTTATCTTATGGAGAGACACCACTAGTGAACTGTGGACCCTGGTCCTATTTCCTTTATATTGCTATCACCTGTTTACTTTACTCGCACTGTTTACTTTACTCGCATACTATTATCACTTTCCACTCGATACACTCATACCCTTTGTTTCAAGCAAACCGGTGAGATTGACAACCTCATCGTAAGTTGGGAACAAAGTATTTGGTTGTGTTGTGTGCAGGTTCCATGTTGCTACTGGTTGAAGATGCGCTAACAATAAATCGTTAATGGTGCCCTTGTTAGAGCATCACGCAGCTAGTGGGCATCACCTTCAGTCATTTGTCTGCCTCCTCCTGGATTGATAACCTTGGTTTCATAACTGAGGGAAAACTTGCTGCTATATTCATCAAACCTTCTCTTGGGGTTTCCAACTGGCCGGTCATTTTTACTTCATCAACAAACGCCAACAAGCTTTCTGGCACCATCATCACCGTGCCATCACGCCTCCTCATGAGGGTCTTCTCCGTTGAGCTTCAGTTGTCGCTCCTCCCCTGGGCCGATGTTGGGCCGTTGAAGGGGCCCAGGAGCAGGTGGACCGGGATACCCCAGTATCCAGAACACCGACATTAGCCCCCAGGAGCCTGGCCCGTGAACGCGCCCTCTTGAGGGAGCGAAGGGCCAGGGGCCCCCAGAAGCTGTTGGGCCCTCCAACGGCACGCGTCAACCGTGCGGTCAGAGGACCATGTGAAGATGCAGAGGCTGCAGACGCGTGGCACGACCGCAGCTGGTGAGACAAAATGGCGGGCGACGCTGCAGTCCCCGAGGCGTCAACCGTCATGATGGCGCGTCGCTTCGTTGCAGAGCGCTGTGCCAACACTTCGGTTCTCGCGCTGAGCTTTGACGCAACGACGCCGGCCGCGCCCCTTAAATACAGTCTCCTCGGGACCTCCGGCACCTCACCCTCTTCCTCTAGTGCCACTTCTTCCTCAATGCCCCCCAAGACAATGGACCCTTTCGCTTCCTCCGCCACCGTTGGAATGAGCTCGGGGGCGAAGCGCCGTGGGCACCCCCCGGGCAGTAGAAACAAGGCGAAGATCCCCGCCCGGTGGACGCCCGGCGCCGGCGGTCCCATGCGCCTTGGGGCGCCGATGCAGGGCGAGGCGAATCGCGCCGCCCCGGGGACCTCCTGCGCCCTGACCCTTCGGGGTCCAGCGCCTAGGGGCGCCCTGAACGCGCCGTCGCCCATGGCGGCGGTGCCAGCTCCCCGCGCCTCGGGGAGCATAGAACGCGTGCTCAGGGAGGTGGAGGCCGCCCTGGGCCCCCTTCCCCTGCTCGCGGATGGTCCGGGGCCACAGGAGGTGCCCCGCCGGTGACCGGGGTGGTCGCCACTCCCTGCCGCCTGGCAGCGGAGATGCTGGGTCCCCTGGTTGCCCCGGGGTCCCAGTTCCTGGAGCTCCTCGTCGCCTTCGATGTCCTGAGCTTCGACTCCCTCCGGCTGCCCAACGCAGTCCGAAGGGTGATCTACGCCCCCGGTGCTTCCTCCGGAGAGGTCGTGCTGGTGGAGCAGAGCAGGCCAGATCTCCTCTGGCCTGTGGACATCCTCCTCGGAGCGGGCGGCAATGCCGTCCTCTCCGGGCGCTGGAGGGCCTTCGCCCTTGGCCACCGCCTCCGCATCGGTGACCACCTCGTCTTCCGCTTCAAGATGGGGACGCTGGAGGCCTCGGTGTGGATCTTCGCCGCCGCCGGCATCCGCCGCACCTACCCCCAGCCCACAGCGGTGTAAAGGGGCGGCCTTGCCGTGGTAGCCTTCCGGGGAGGGGAGCTAGTCTCCTCCCCTCTTTTGTTATGTAGCTTGCGCCAGCGGGGTATGCCCCGCCGTGCCTCCGTTTCCTCCCTCGCTGGGGTTTATTAATGAAATCTTCTTCGCCTTTTGTTGTTCGCCGTAGTCCTGGTCGTTCGCACGCTCGAGAGCCCTAGCGAGATGTTAGCGCCGACGGGAGGCCTCCCTGCGCCTCAGAGCTCATGGCGGGGTCGGCACCGGCGACGGCATTGGACGATTCCTGAGACAAATAGTTGAAGAAAGAGTCGGAAAACAAAAAACCCCAAATCCCCGAAAATGAAAAACAAGTCGATAAAACAAACGAAAAAATAAGGTGATAAGATGCCCCTGTGACCGGCACAGGGACCTTCCTCGTCGTGAGGGAGCGCGGCACTATCTGTGCCCGCAGCTAACAGCAAATTGCCGCACGTGGTGATTCACGGGGCCTTCCTCGTCGTTGAGGGAAGCTGGACTCTCACGGACGTGAAAACATCGACGCTTAAGAGAGCCCAGAGGCCGTCGACACCTCGTTAAGGGTTGATCACGAGGTGAAGGGCCTAGCGCGGACCTCCGGATCTGCATCTCCTTCGCAAGATGATCGGAGCGGCCTTGGTCTTCAATAATCCTGCCGCGTTTGGCCTTCCTCAATAGAGGGAAATCTTCCCGTGGATGCTTTGTGCATCGACGCGTCCTTGCACCCTCGTGGGGGTTGCTCACGAGGTGCTGGTCTTCAATAATCTTGCCATGCTTGGCCTTCCTCGAGCGAGGATAATCTTCCTGCGGATGCTTTGTGCATCGACGTGTCCTTGCACCCTCGTGAGGGTTGCTCACGAGGCACTGGTCCTTAGCGGGTGCCTTGAGCACACCTTGGACTTTCCTCGAAGATTTCTTATTTTCTGGTGTACTTCGCGAGGAACCAAGCACCACGGGCACGAGGAGGTGATCAATAACAGGCCATTGCCCCTGATCAGAGCTCAGTCCCTTCGGGTTTTTCGGGCTTGCTGTTTTTCGGGCGAAGGCCCTAGCATAGACACCATGCCTAGCCCCCTTCCGCGTGGAGTACAACAGAAAATAAATGGACTTCATGCCATTTTAATATCATGCCGAAGCAGAGGCGCTTTAATGCGCTTTAACTTAATATCAGTGCTGAAGAGCAGTTTGAGCTGATACAAAGTGCCATGACAACGGTCTTATCTCCTCGTGAGGAACCTACGGGTAGAACTTTCGCAGATGAGCTATGTTCCACGGGTTCCCCACCGGTTCACCCTCCGCGGTCTCCAGCCGCGCCGAGCCCGGCCTGGCGATGTGCGTCACCTTGAAGGGGCCTTCCCACATTGGAGACAGCTTGTGCAGGCCCTCGCGAGAGAGTATTCTCCTCAGCACCAGATCACCGACCTCTAGGGTCCTTGCTCGAACATGGCGGCTATGGTAGCGGCGTAGTCCTTGCTGGTACCTCGCGGCGTGAAGCGCTGCTTGGCACCTAGCTTCTTCGAGCTGGAGGAGGCGATCCTTGATGAGGTCCTCTTGACGCACCTCGTTGAAGGCGAGAACTCTTGGCGACCCGAACTTGACGTCAGTGGGAAGAACAGCCTCCGCCCCATAGACCAAGTAAAAGGGAGTCTCCCCAGTGGGCTTGGTGGCTGTAGTCCGAATGGACCACGGTATGGATTGGAGGTTGTCTAACCATTTTTTGCCGCAGGCTTCAAGTTTGGCGTTGAAGCTCCTTGTTTTTAGTCCTTTGAGGACTTCGGCATTGGCACGCTCGGCCTGACCATTGCTGGTAAGCGACTGAGGCGAAGCAGATCTTGATTCCGGCCGATGCACAGTACTCCCGGAACAGCCCGCTGGTGAACTGGCTGCCATTATCGGTGATTATGCGATTGGGCACACCAAAACAGCAGACCAGCCCCCGGATGAACTTGACTGCGGACCTGGCCAGAATGGTGCACACCAGCTCCACCTGCACCCACTTGGTGAACTTGTCGATGGCGACGTAGAGGTAGCGGTAGCGGTAGCCCCCTTGCGCTCTAGGGAATGGACCGGGGATGTCCAGCCCCTAGACAGCAAAAGGCCAAGTGAGTGGGATGCTTTACAGCTCCTGCGCCGGCTGATGAATCTGCTTGGCATGGAATTGGCATGCCTCGCACCTCTTGACCATCTCATCTGCGTCCTCGCGAGCTGATGGCCAGTAGAAGCCGCTTCGGTACGCCTTTGCAGTGAGAGTAGAAGCAGAAGCGTGATGCCCGCACTCGCCGGCGTGGATATCCCGGAGAAGCTCTTGGCCCTGGTGAGTAGATATGCACTTCAGAGCGACGCCGTTTGGGCGACGCCGGTACAAGTCACCGTCCTTGACGCAGTATCCCGAAGCTTGGCGTACTATCCTTTCGGCCTCTGATTCGTCTTCTGGGAGCCTGCTACTGACGAGGAAGGCCTTGAGCTCGAGTATCCAATCAACTCCCTCCTGCCACGCCAATGCCAAAAGGACGCAGTCACCCGAAGGAGGCCCGCAATCCGGAGCCCCCTGCTCCGGTGGCGGTGGCAAGGCAGGCAGAGGGTCGGATCCTGTCGATGTTGGAGAAGCGGATGGCTTGAAGAGGTGCTCCTCGAAGACGCCGGCAGGTTGTGCCAGGCGATGAGAGGCGCGCTTGGCGATTTCGTACGCTTCCACATTTTCTCCTCTTGGAATGTCCTTCAGCTCCAATCCCTGGAAGCGTTTTTCCATCTTTCGGAGCTCCTCAAGATAAGCTGCCATGTGCTCATCCTTTGGAGTGTAGCTCTTGTTCGAGAAGTTCACGACCAGCTGTGAATCCCCCTTGACGATGAGGCACCTGATGCCCAAAGCATTTGCTGCCCTTAGGCCGGCGAGTAGCCCTTCATATTCCACGATGTTGTTGGAGACCTTGTGCTCTGGTTTAAAGCAGAGCTGGATGGCGTAGAAGAGCTTGTCCCCAGATGGAGAGGTAAGAACGGCTCCAGCCCCCGCGCCGGGAAGGTTGAAGGCGCCGTCGAAGTGCATGACCCAGAGGCCTAGGGCTTCCTCTCCTGGAAGCACTGACTCCACCTCTGGAGGCTCGTTGGCAAATGGATCAGTCCATTCGGCTGTGAACTCAGCCAAAGCTTTGCTCTTGATCACCTTGGTGGTTTCGAAGGAGATTTCCAAGGGCTGAAGCTCCACGGCCCACTCTGCCACCCGCCCGGTGACGTTTGGGTTGCATAGAATGGTCTCCAGAGGCCGATCAATGACCACCTTGATTGGGTGGCCCTGGAAGTAATGTCGTAGTTTCCTCGAAGCGATCAGCAGAGTGTAGAGCAGCTTTTGCTGCATGGTGTAGCGCTCCTGCACGGCGCGTAGTACCGTGCTGACGAAGTACACGGGTTTTTGCACCTTGGCGGTGCCCTCGGGAGTTTTCTTCTCGTGAGGCTCAGGAGCATTGCTCTGTGAGAGCAGCTCGGTCGGCGAAGTTGCAGCAAATAGCTCCTCTTGTGAAATAGAAGAAACTGCAGCTTTTTCCTCAGGAGGAGCCCCCGGGCAAGGAGGATCGATTCCCTCTTTGGCGATTACCTGGGCGTCCCGCTCCGTGACAAGGACAGCGCTTGCAGTTCTTGGATTTGCTGCGATGTAAAGCAGCAAGGGCTTGCAGAACATTGGGGCAACCATGATCGGTGGGCTCGTGAGATACCTCTTCAGCTCGATGAAGGCCTTGTCAGCTTTCGGAGTCCACTCGAACTTCCCAGTGCGCTTCATGAGCTTGAAGAAGGGTAAGGCCTTCTCTCCACTCCTTGCGATGAAGCGCCCTAGGGCTGCCATGCATCCCGCAAGGCGCTGCATTTCTTTGAGATTGCGCGGAGGACGTATTTCTTCGATGGCCTTGACTTTGCCAGGGTTTGCCTCTATCCCGCGATGAGACACAAGGAACCCTAGCAACTTTCCTGACGGTACGCCGAAAGCGCACTTGGCGGGGTTGAGCTTGATATTTACCTTCCTCAGGTTGACGAAGGTTTCCTCCAAATCCTCGATGAAGGTGTGACTCTCATGAGTCTTGACGACGATGTCGTTGATGCAGGCTTCCGCATTTCTTCCCATCTGAGTCCCCAAGGCCTTACGCATGAGCCTCTAGAATGTGGCCCATGCGTTCTTCAGGCCGAAGGGCATACAAACGTAGCAGTACACGCCGCAGGGTTTGATGAAGGCAGTCTTCTCTTTGTCCTCCCTTGCCATCTTGATTTGATGATAGCCGGAGAAGGCATCCAAGAAGCAAAGGAGGTCACAGCCGGCGGTGGAGTCGACTATTTGATCTATCCTCGGGAGTGGGTAAGGATCCTTGGGACAGGCTTTGTTGAGACTTGTGAAGTCCACGCAGAGTCGCCCACTACCATTAGCTTTTGGGACAACCACCGGATTGGCGATCCAGGTGGGGTGGGCTACCTCGCGTATCAACTTAGCCTTCTTCAGCTTCTCTATCTCTTGGACGATGAAGTCTTGCTTCTCTTGTGCTTGCTTCCTAGTCTTCTGCTTCACGGGGTGTGCCTGAGGGCACACGGCTAGGTGGTGCTCAATCACCTCCCTGGGAACGCCGGGCATGTCTGATGGTGTCCAAGCGAATATGTCAGAGTTTGCCCGCAGGAAGGTGACGAGCGTGCTTTCCTATTTGGGGGAAAGCCCTGCCTCAATGGTGACGAAGTTCTCGCAGTCCCTAGCCTGGAGTGGGACCTTCTTTGTAGCAGAGCGCTCTTGGGTGAACTGGGGCCTCCTCCCTGAGGGTACCGCAGCTTCCCCAATGCTCATGTCCAGCATCGGATGGACCAGGTCCTCGCTTGGGGTAGGCGATGCAGAAGCTGCGAACTTCTTCCCTGTCAAGCCCGGCAGGAGGGGCTCGAGAGAGGCCTTCTTTGCAGCAGCCCACTCTTGAGACATGAGCTGCTTTTTCTTCGTGAGGTCACCGGAGTGTTCCAGCAAATCTTTGTCGGTGGGGAACATGGTGACGGCCTCACGGTAGACATGCTCCACAGATCGGAGAGCGTCCTTTTCGTTGCAGCGCACGGTGATCATGCCATTGGCGCCCGGAATCTTGAGGATGTTGAAGCCATGATGCGTTGCCGCCATGAATCTTGCCAAAGCGGGATAGCCAAGGATGGCATTGTACGACAGCGCGATGTAGGCGACGTCGAAGTCGAGGCTTTCTATCCTGTAGTTGTCCCGAGTGTCGAAGGTGACGGGCAGGCACACCTGCCCGATTGGCGTTGTAGAACCCTCTGTTACCCCGAAGAACGGTCGGGTGGGCATTAGCCGATGGTACGGCACCTGCATCTTCTCGAACACCTCGACGGAGATGATGTTGAGCCCGGCCCCTCCATCAATGAGGGTACAGTTGACGGCGATGTTATTGATGGTAGGCGTGCACAAGAGAGGAATTGTGCCCATGGCCTTAGTGGAGGTCGGATGATCCTCCTCGTCGAAGCCGATCTTGCTAGTGGACCACTTCATCAAGCGATTGTTGGCGCTGGGCTGCGCTGCCACGATCTCTCGCGGCACCTGCTTGAAGTCACGATTAGACAAAGGAGCCTGGGCTCCACCCAGGAGGCAAGCGGCAAAGCCTCGCGGCTCTTGATAGCCCCTGGTTCTCTTCCCGATGATCATTTGTCGGTGGAGGCAGCGGTAGCGGCTCGGGATCTGCGCGAGACAGACCATCGCGGCGGCGACCCTCGTCCCGGTCGTCGTCGTGGCGATCGCCCCGGGATCCACCCTTGCCATTGCTACGGCTACTCCCACGGCGTTTGGTGACACCATTTTCTTCATGAAACATCCGGACAATCCAACAATCGTCGGTATTGTGGGTGTCCATTTTGTGGAGGATGCAGTAGCGACGACGCCGACCTTTATCACGCTCAGAGGGGTCCCCGCGGCGCTGCTTATGATCAGGCTCCACCGTGAGGACTGCAGCCTCCTTGCGCTTGGGGTCCTTAGACTTCGGCTTTGGGGGAAGCGCCTCTGGCAGGTTGTGCACGAAGAGCCTCCCCTCCTCGGCCTTGGCGCATCGGTCGGCGATCTCGAAGAGCCTGATGACGGAAGTCAGCTCATCATTCACGGACAGCTTCTCTCTCATCTTGATGTCGGAGACGCCCATGGAGAACGCGGAGATGACCTCCTCATTGGAGATCCTGGGAATCTTGTTCCTCATCTGGCTGAAGCGCTGGATGTATTGACAAAGCATCTCGCCCTTGTATTGACGCACCGCCTTGAGATCATTCTTGGTGGCGGGGCGCTCGTACGTGGGCATGAAGTTGGCGACAAACTGACGGCACAAGTCCTTCCATGAAGTCACGGATTCGTGGGGAAGATTCATGAGCCAAGTTCACAGAGCGTCTTTGAGGGCCATGGGGAACCAATTGGCCATCGCACACTGATCTCCATGCGCGGCCTGGACGGCGACGACGTAGAGCTGGAGGAACTCGATGGGGTTGGTGGTCCCATCGTAACGCGCGCCGATGTCCGGCTTGAACTTGTCAGGCCAGACCACATAGCGTTGCTGACGAGTGAGAGCAAGGCACCCGGGGTTGTAGATTGAGTCCCCGGGGGTCTTGACGTTCTTGCCAGCTTCGCCGATGTCATCGATGGCGCGGTCATGATTTTCGCGGCGGCGCTCAAGGGAGACGCGTGCGTCTTCCGGAGCGCGTTGGACGATTTGGCAGCTGGGCTCACCGCGCGGCGAAGATGCAGCGCGAGAAGCCACTTTCTTGGCCTTGGCGGCCTTCCCATCTCCGGCGCCCGGGGCGCGGCGGGATCTGGTTCTCCCGCGCCCTGGGCTCCTCCCTGGGCTGGGTCTTCATTGGCGATGGCGACGAGCTCGGCGATTCGAGCGTGCCACCCCTCACGCCCGTCATCAGTGGGCTGATAGCGCAGCAGCTCCTGCGCCATGGCGAGAGCCTGCGCAGGGGTCAGCAGACTCCCAGAACGAGCGCGAGAAGTGGCGGTGGCGGTGAAGGAGAGCGAAGGCTCTGTACGCCCAGACGAGAGGTAGGAGGACTCCAGGTCTTCCTCCTCTTCCTCCCCGGCCGAGGCATCTCGACGACGGAAGATGGGCTCGATCTGCCCCCGAACGGCGTTGCGGCGGCAAAGACGCTCGAGCCTTGCGTTGGCGTCGGCCATGTCAAAGCAGATCTAGAAGAAAACACACCACAACCCCCTACCTGGCACGCCAAATGTCGATGGATTTCGTGTCGCAAGAACACGGGGTACCACGCGATGGACCCAAAGATTCGAACGCTGGGGGCTGAACGTGGGAGATCTTGGATCGCAACGAAACACGGTGACAGAAGCCTCGAGACGTCGAACGCACAATGCACTGCAGAGAGGGAGACGCCGAGCTTTACCTAGGTTCAGGGCCCTCGTGGTGAGGTAAAGCCCCTACTTCCTGCCTTCTTGTATTACGACGCGATACCTCGCGAGGAGTACAAGGTCTTGGTTACAGAGCTCTAACTGGTCAGAGGTAGAAGAACCCACTTAGCCTAGCTAGGTGCCTGAAGAAGAAGATCGGATCCCCTCTAAGGGGTGGCCTCCCCTCCTTTTATAGCGCCCTGGTCCTCCTTCCCCTTATCATCTTGGGGAAGGGGTGGCCACACACGGCCAAGGAGGGAGGACAGCTGTAGACGTAGGTCTTCTGTGGACGTATTCTTCATAGAGTAGTGGCGCCAGTCCACAGGAGTGGGTGGAGGAAGCTGACGTCCTCCTCTGGCGCCCTGCACCGTCCACCCTATTTTTAGGGGGGGTGGCCAACAACCACTGTGCAGCTTTATGCAGGCACGGCGAAAGTTGGTCTCCTCCCTGTCGGGGGTAGTGTGGATGGTACGCAGTCTTCTGCTCTTATCTTCTTGCTCAGCACGGAAACATGCCGAGATGACATGGATGTGGTCCTCCCCCTCACGAGAAATAGCTCGTGAGGAGGTCTTCTGGTCCTTAGCCGTTTGGCCATCATTCTCCTCATGAGGCGCCTCCTCATGAGGGTCTTCTCCGTTGAGCTTCGGTCGTCGCTCCTCCCCTAGGCCAAAGTTGGGCCGTTGAAGGGGCCCAGGAGCAGGTGGACCGGGATACCCCGGTATCCAGAACACCGACAACTAGACATAAAAGCAACCTGAAATAGGAACTAATTTTTTTGTATTTTTGATAAAAAGATGCATGCAAAAATAAAGTAAAGAAAGTAAGCAAAACAATAACAAAGTAAAAGATTGGAAGCGAGAGACTTCCCTTGCAGAAATCCTCTTTCTCCCCGGCAACGGTGCCAGAAAAATGCTTGATTGGTAGCGGTGCTAGCCACCCAGTTGGGAACCCCAAGAGGAAGGTATGATGAGCACAGCAGCAAGTTTTCCCTCAGTATGAAACCAAGGTTTAATAGAACCAGTAGGAGAAAGAAACCACTTCTGAAGGTTGATGCTAGCTGGCTTGGCGGCGGCTCCAGAGAATTTATTTTTGGCGCATATCTGGACATTGCTTTGGAGCCACCAGCAACGTGGAACCTGCACACAACACTTTGACCCAACTTGCAGTGAGGTTGTCAATCTCACCGGTTTGCTATAAACAAAGGATTAAATGTATCGTGTGGTAAAAGATATTTGTTTGCAAGAAAGTAAATAATGCTTGTAGAAAGTAAACGGTAATATGAATGTAAAAGAATGGACCAGGGTCCACAGTTCACTAGAGGTGTCTCTCCATAAAGATAACTAACATGCTGGGTAAACAAATTACAGTTGGGCAATTGACAGAATAAAGAATACAAGCAATGCATGTACATGTCATGAGGATCACTATGAGATTCACTTGGTCATTACAACATAATACATAGACCGTAATCCAACTGCATCTATGACTAATAATCCACCCGCTGGATATCATCCGAACAACCGTTGGGTATTAAGTTGCAAGAAACAGATTATCGCCTTAAGCAAAGCGTGTAATGTAAACAATGCAAATGTCCTTGAACACAAGAATGTTGTTTTCTGCCTAGTAGCAACAGCACATCAACAACCTTAGAAGTTATTGTCACTCTCCTAGATTACTAGAGGCATGAACCCACTATCGAGCATAAATACTCCCTATTGGAGTCACTAGCATCTACTCGGCCAAGATATCTACTAGCAACGGAAAGCATGCAAGATCATAAACGACATAGAGATGATTGATACATCTCTAACGTATCTATAATTGTTGATGCTCCATTCTTGTTTTTACACCATTTGCTTAGTGTTTCGTTACACTTCGTGGCATTTTTATGCCTTTTCCGGAAATAACCTACTAACGAGATGCCACAGTGCCAGTTCCCTGTTTTCTGTTATTTTTGTGTTTCAGAAAAGTTACACAGGAAATATTCTCAGAATTGGACGAATCAAAAGATGAACGTCCAAAAATTTACCGAAGCTTCCAGAGAACCGAAGAGGAGACGGAGAGGGGCCATAGGGCAGCCACACCACAGGGCGGCGTGGCCTGCCCCTGGCCTGTGCCCCCTGGTGGTGAGGCCACCCTGGCCCACTTCTGACGCCGCCCCTTTGCCTATAAAGACCCCCCGACGGGAAAAACCTAAACACCCGATCACTTTTCAAGAAACATATCTCGATCCGCCGTCGTTGTCGACCCGGGATCGGGAGGGTCCAGAAGCTCTTCCCGGCATCCTGCCGGAGAGGGGAATCACCACCAGAGGTCTTCTTCATCGCCATGCTTGCCTCCGGCGCGATGAGTGAGTAGTCTACCTTGGACCATGGGTCCATAGCAGTAGCTAGTTGGTTGTCTTCTCCGCCATGTGCTACATGTTTAGATCTCGTGAGCTGCTTTACATGATCGAGATCACCATTATGTAATTCTACATGTTGTGTTTGTTGGGATCCGATGAATATTGGTGTTATGATTGAGTTGATGTGCTGAATATTATCTTATGTTATCACTATGTTGTTTATGATCTTGCATGCTCTCCGTTGTTAGTAGCTATCTTGGCCGAGTAGTTGCTAGTGACTCCAAGAGGGGGTATTTATGCTTGATAGTGGGTTTATGCCTCTATTTAATCTGGGGAGTGATAGAAACCTCTAAGGTTGTAGATGTGTTGTTGCCATTAGGGAGAAAACAACATTCATATGCTCAAGGGCATATGCTTTGTTTACATTACACACTTTGCTTAATGCAGTTATCTGTTGTTCGCAACTTAATACTTGTGGAGTTCTCGGATTGATTCGCCACAAGTGGATTATTAGTCATAGATGCAGTTGGATGGCGGTCTATGTATCCTGTTGTAATGCCCAGAGTAAATCTCATAGTGATCCTCTCGACATGCACGTTGTCTTTATTCTATCAATTGCCCAACTGTAATTTGTTTATCCAGCATGTATTATTTTATCTTATGGAGAGACACCACTAGTGAACTATGGACCCCAGTCCTATTTCCTTTATTTTGCTATCACCTATTTACTTTACTCGCACTGTTTACTTTACTCGCATACTACTATCACTTTCCACTCGATACGCTCATACCCTTTGTTCAAGCAAACCGGTGAGATTGACAACGTCATCGTAAGTTGGGAACAAAGTATTTGGTTGTGTTGTGTGCAGGTTCCACGTTGCTGCTCGCAAAGCAAAGCTTGGACGAGGTGCCCTATAAATTGTCTAAAGCTGTCGCGAAGCTAGCAAGCATCACCTTCTGGAGTATTGTCTTTTTCCTACTAGATTGACTACCTTGGTTTCATAACTGAGGGAAAACTTGCTGCTATATTCATCAAACCTTCTCCTGGGGTTTCCAACTGGCCGGTTATTTTACTTCATCAACTACACACCAACAAGCTTTCTGGCACCATCATCACCGCGCCATCAACAAGTTTTCTGGCACCGTTGCTAGGGAAAAAGAAGACTTCTGCAAGGGGAGTTTCGCACGCACATCCTCTACTTTGTTTTAAGTTTTGCTTTACTTTATTTTTACTTGCATCGTTTTATCAAAAAAAAACAAAAAAATTAGTATCCTTTATAGTTGTTTTTACTTGTCTGCTTTTAGTTTTGCTAGAATGGCTACTCCTGAAAACACCAAGTTGTGTGATTTTACTAGCACGAATAATAGTGATTTTATCTGCACTCCTATTGCGCCACCTGCTCCTGCTACAAATTTTTATGAGATTAAGCCTGCTTTGTTGAACCTTGTTATGAAAGAGAAATTTTCTGGTGCTAGTACTGATGATGTTGCAGCTCATCTCAACAATTTTGTTGATCTATGTGAGATGCAAAAGAATGAGAATGTTGATGGTGATATTATTAAGCTTAAGTTGTTTCCTTTTCCTTTGAGAGGAAAAGCTAAGGATTGGTTGCTGTCTTTGCCTAAAAATAGTATTGATTCATGGGCTAAGTGTAAGGATGCTTTTATTGGAAGATACTATCCTCCTGCTAAGATTATAGCTTTGCGTAGCAAAATTATGAAGTTTAGTCAGTTTGATAATGAACATGTTGCTCAGGCTTAGGAAAGAATGAAATATATGATAAAGAATTGTCGCACTTATGGACTGACTACTTGGATGATTGTCCAAACTTTTTATGCATGACTGAATTTTTCTTCAAGAAACCTACTGGAATTAGCTGCTAGAGGCACTTTTATGTCCCTTACCTTGGGCGTCGCAACGAAGCTTCTCGACAATATGATGGTAAATTACTCTGAATGGCACACCGAGAGAGCTCCACAAGGTAAGAAGGTAAATTCTATTGAGGAAACCTCTTCCTTTAGTGATAAGATTGATGCTATCATGCTTATGCTTTCTAATGATAGGACTCATGTTGATCCTAATAATGTTCCTTTGGCCTCTTTGGTTGCTCAAGAAGAGCATGTTGATGTAAACTTCATTAGAAATAATAATTTTAACAACAATGCTTATAGGAAGAATTTTCCTAGTAACAATTATAGGCTGTATCCTTCTACCAATGGTAATGGTTATGGTAACTCTTATGGTAATTCCTCCAATAACACTAGGGCTGCGCCCTCTGAGCTTGAGATAATGCTCAAGGACTTCATCGATAAGCAAAACGCTTTTAACAAGTCTGTTGAGGAAAAGTTAGGCAAAATTGATATTCTTTCTTCTAAAGTTGATAGCCTTGCTCATGATGTTGAACTTCTGAAATTAAAAGTGTTTCCTAATGATGTGAAAGAGAACAATACTTTTGCTACTGCTAATGCTATCCAAGTTAGAATTGATGAAAATGTTAGGATGCTAGCAGAATTGCATACCAGGTGGGAAAGAGAAGATGAGATGGCTAGAAAGATGAAGGTATGTACCATTACTACCTCTAATGATGTTATTCCAAATGCTAGCAATCCTCTTACTTTGATTGGTGTAGAGAAAACTCCTACTCCTAGTGTTAAAAAGCCCAAAATAGCTAAAATTTTTCTCAAAAGAGTGCTGAAATTTTTTGGAGTGTAGGAGATTATACCTCTATTTCCTTTAATGATTTTGATGTTGATGGCTATAATATATCTGAAGTTATTTTGTTCTTACAAAAGCTTGCTTTGACTCCCAATGCTAGTTCTTTAAATATTGCTTTTACTAAGCATATTACCAATGCTCTCATGAAAATTAGGGATGAAAAGTTCAAGCAAAAAGCTTCTATTCCCAAGAAATTAGAAGATGGTTGGGAACCCATCATTGATATGCATGTTAATGGTTTTGATTGACATGCTTTATGTGATCTAGGTGCTAGTATTTCTATCATGCCTAGAAAGATTTATGACATGCTTGATTTACCACCGCTTGAAAAGTGTTATTATGATGTTCCTATTGCTGATGTTGCTAAGAAGAAACCTTTGGGAAGGATTAATGATGTTCTTATTATGGTTAACAATAACCTTGTTCCCGTTGATTTTCTTGTCATGGATGTTGAATGCAATGCTTCATGTCCTACTATTTTGGGAAGACCCTTTCTTCGAACTGTAGGTGCCATCATTGATATGAGGGAAGGCACCATCAAATATCAATTTCCACTCAAGAAAGGTATCGAACATGTCCCTAGAAAGAGAAAGAAATTGCTTTTTGACTCTATTCTTAGAGCAAATTATGAGCTTGATGCTTCATCACTTGATATTACTTGATTCGCACTTTCTGCGCCTAGCTCAAAGGCGTTAAAGAAAAGCACTCTTGGGAGATAACCCAATGTTTTTACTTTCAGTTATTTTTCTTTTATTTGAGTCTTGGAAGTTATTACTACTGTAATAACCTCTCCTTATCATTTTTATTTCGTTTTTGTGCCAATAGAAGTCTCTAATTTGAGTAAGGTAAGATTTGGGGATGTTGCTGTCCTGAAACAGTTTTCGGTGCTGCACCGTAAACATTCGTGAAAATTCTCTGTATATATTTTGGACCTGCGATTTCTTGTGCATATGCCCCAGGTTATATAAAAACTTTAATTAGTTGAACACTTTTTGATTTGAGCAACAGAAAATCCTCTACAAATTCGACCTTTGTCAGCTATTCTGTTTTGAAAGATTTCTGCCAATATTTGTGTTTGCCGCTTTATTGCTTTCTTTTTTAGTTCTTTTGATCACGGAACTTTTGGGGAAGTTGCTACAGTAGTATATGCTTTATATGTGGTGGTTTTGAGTTGAAACCTGTAGCAAAAAGGGTTGATTCATTGTTATGCTTACACTAATGTTGCTAATAGAATTGTGTTTAGTTTTGTATGAAGGAAGTTTTCAAGTGTAGGGATTGGAGAATGATGAGATGAGTTCAAGAATGGACAAAAGTTCAAGCTTGGGGATGCCCATGTCACCCCAAGAAATATCCAAGAGGTACAAGAGTCAAAGCTTGGGGATGCCCCCGAGGCACCCCTTCTTCATCAGCAAAAATCATGTCACCTTTCAACACACTATATTTTTATTGCTTCATGCATTATGCGTTTTTCTTGGAGCGTCAGTTGATTTTAGTTTTCAGTTTTGTTTAGTTTTCTTTGCTGCAATAAATGGTTGGACCCCAACAAATACGTTTTGGAGAAGTTGCCTTGCTTTTCATTTGCCAAGAACACTCCGTTTTTTCCTCTTATCGTTTCAACGAGTGTTTTCTTTTTCTAGAACTGCGTTAAGCTTTCATTTTTCGCCTTGATTTGTGTTCAGATCTTGTTATATCTCTTTATCAAGGTGTATTTTGACCTCTGGTCCATGTTGGTTCTCATCAAAAGAGTTGTTTATAAAAAGTTCGAATGTGTTGGAAAAGAGAAAAAGCTTCATGCAAAAAAGTGGTACAAGAAGGAGCTTGTGTAGACTGCGGCCTAGGCTTTTGCATGTTGTGCTTGATATCTTTTTGATAGTATGCTTAGTGGTTTTGCTGTAGCATGACTTGTCTCAAATGACTGAGATTGCTTAATGAGCCTTTGAAAAAAATCATGCGTTGTTTTAATTATTTGGAAGCATTATTTTGGTTTTCTCCTTTGATGCTTTATTTGGGTTGACTTGGCGCATGCTCACACATGTTAGACTCATACAAAGTCGCCATAAGCCTCTATGATCATTTAGTTTTTGACTTTTGATGCCATCTTATGCTTCTTTTAATGTCGCTTTGTTGCTTTGCATGATTATGGCCGTTATTGCTCTCTTAGTTGGTCGCTCCCAGTCTTTTGCTAGCCCTCATTTTGTACTGAGTATGAGCTCTACTCGTGCATCCAACTCCTAAAAACCAAGTTTGCCATTGTGTCCACTATAAATTCCTATGCATGGTTTTTGTAAGCCATTCCAAGTAAATTTTCATGTGCTACCTTTTAAAACTTTCAACTACTTCTCGTTTTGTTCCACTGTTTTTAGCTCATGGGGATGTAGTGGTTGAAATTGCTATCTTCCATATTAAATTAAGTACCTCTCGACTAGGCAGCTTCATCTGCTCGTCATTAATTTTGCATGAGAGCTGGTCAGACCATTGCAATCTAATTCTAAAAAGAAAAAAAAGGCACTCCTCCATGGTATGTGAATGTTGGTGGGCACCCGATGGAATTGGTTAGCCATGTTTGAGAAAGGAAAAAAGGTGGGGAGGAGTGCCAAAGCTTTATAAAAGAGCACTAATGTGCCAAATTTTCAAAGAACTCGGAACCGCTCTCACTTTTTTATTATGGAAGATAGTCAGACCCCATTGCCAGTCGTTGACATGAAACAACTTCCTCTCAAAACCCAATTTTTATCTCTGTTTTACAAATGAAAAGCTCTAGCACATGTTTAATCACTGCTTCCCTCCGCGAAGGGCCTTTCTTTTACTTTTATGTTGAGTCACCACCTTCTACCTTTATGCACCGTCTAAGAGAGCATAGTTGTCATTCTGAGTATAATGTGCATTGTCCCAAAGTTTTCATTGATTGATTCATGATGTTGGTTTCACTTGTTCTTAAATTATTTGTATCTAGTCGCCCTCTTAAACTTGAAGGTGTCCTATGCATTTATGTTTTGCTCTCTCATGAAGGACAAGTTGAAAACCATTTGTATGTTTTTCCATATGATTTGAACACACGTTTGACTTTCATCGTTTCATTTTCATGATCTTTCATTTGTGTTCTTTTACATGTTATAACATGGTTGCTAAGTTTCTTCTATCGAGATTATATCTTTCATTCCCATGTTTTAAGTTCTTTTGATCCCAGTGCACAACGCTTACATAGTTGATCAAGATTGTGTAGGTGCATGTCACCTCAAAAATTATTTCTTTTGTTATCACTTACCTACTCGAGGACGAGCAAGAGTTAAGCTTGGGGATGCTGATACGTCTCTAACGTATCTATAATTTTTGAAGCTCCATGCTTATTTTTACACCATTTGCTTAGTGTTTCGTTACACTTTGTGGCATTTTTATGCATTTTCCGGAACTAACCTACTAACGAGATGCTACAGTGCCAGTTCCCTGTTTTTTGCTGTTTTTATGTTTCAGAAAAGTTACACAGGAAATATTCTCGGAATTGGACAAAACAAAAGCCGAACATCCAGAAATTTACCGAAGCTTCTAGAGAACCGAAGAGGAGATGGAGAGGGGCCACAGGGCAGCCACACCACAGGGCGGCGCGGCCTGCCCCTGGCCCGCGCCCGCTGGTAGTGAGGCCACCCTGGCCCACTTCTGACGCTGCACCTTTGCCTATAAAGACCCCCCGACGGGAAAAACCTAAACACTCGATCACTTTTCCAAAAACACATCACGATCCGCCGCCGCCGTCGACCCAAAGATCGGGAGGGTCCAGAAGCTCTTCCCGGCACCCTACCGGAGAGGGGAATCGCCACCGGAAGTCTTCTTCATCACCATGCTTGCCTCCGGCGTGATGAGTGAGTAGTCTACCTTGGACCATGGGTCCATAGCAGTAGCTAGTGGGTTGTCTTCTCCACCATGTGCTTCATGTTTAGATCTCGTGAGCTGCTTTACATGATCGAGATCACCGTTATGTAATTCTACATGTTGTGTTTGTTGGGATCCGATGAATATTTGTGTTATGATTGAGTTGAAGTACTGAATATTATCTTATGTTATCTCTATGCTGTTTATGATCTTGCATACTCTCCGTTGTTAGTAGCTATCTTGGCCGAGTAGTTGCTAGTGACTCCAAGAGGGGGTATTTATGCTCGATAGTGGGTTCATGCCTCTATTTAATCTGGGGGAGTGACAGAAACCTCTAAGGTTGTAGATGTGTTGTTGCTACTAGGGGGAAAACAACATTCATATGCTCAAGGGCATATGCTTTGTTTACATTACACACTTTGCTTAATGCAGTTATCTGTTGTTCGCAACTTAATACTTGTGGAGTTCTCGGATTGATTCGCCACAAGTGGATTAGTACTCATAGATGCAGTTGGATTGCGGTCTATGTATCTTGAGTAAATCTCATAGTGATCCTCTCGACATGCACGTTGTCTTTATTCTATCAATTTCCCAACTATAATTTGTTTATCCAGCATGTATTATTTTATCTTATGGAGAGACACCACTAGTGAACTGTGGACCTTGGTCCTATTTCCTTTATATTGCTATCACCTGTTTACTTTACTCGCACTGTTTACTTTACTCGCATACTACTATCACTTTCCACTCGATACGCTCATACCCTTTGTTTCAAGCAAACCGGTGAGATTGACAACCTCATCGTAAGTTGAGAACAAAGTATTTGGTTGTGTTGTGTGCAGGTTCCACGTTGCTGCTCGCAAAGCAAAGCTTGGACGAGGCGCCCTATAAATTGTCCGAAGCTGTTGTGAAGCTAGCAAGCATCACCTTCTGGAGTATTGTCTTTTTCCTACTGGATTGACTACCTTGGTTTCATAACTGAGGGAAAACTTGCTGCTATATTCATCAAACCTTCTCTTGGGGTTTCCAACTGGTCGGTTATTTTACTTCATCAACTACACGCCAACAAGCTTTCTGGCACCATCATCACTGTGCCATCAATGATAAATCACAAATCAACTTGACATAGTACTCAATATTCATCGGATCCCAACAAACACAACATGTAGAATTACATAACAATGACCTTGATCATGATAGGTAGCTCACAAGATCTAAACATGAAGCACATGGAGGAGAAGACATCCATCTAGCTACTGCTGTGGACCCGTAGTCCAAGGTAGACTACTCACACATCACTCCGAAGGCAGGCATGGTATGAAGAAGGCCTCTGGTGGTGATTCTCCTCTCTGGTAGGGTGCCGGGAAGAGCTTCTGGACCCTCCCGATCTCGCGTCGACGATGGCGGTGGCTTGCAGTATGTTTTCTGGAAAAGAGTTCGGGCCCCTAGGGTTTTCCCGTCGAGGGGATTAAATAGGCGGAAGGGTGATGTCAGGGGGTGGACCAGGCGGTCACACCCCCTGGTGGTGCGGCCTAGGGCTGGCCCGCGCCACCACAGGGTGTGGCTAGCCCCTGGTCTGTCGTGGTTTCGTCAACAGATCTGCCATAGAGGTAGGGGTATGGCGGTTTGTGGAAGGGGGTGAACACGGAGGAGCGATCCAGGACGGTGGTAGCACGAGTTTACCCAGCTTCAGATCCCGCGACGGTGGCGAGATCCTACGTGCTGCTATAATTCAATATATGGCAACAAGTGCTCGGTTACAATGATGAGGTTGGCTGTTTCGCTATGCGATTGGCCGTATGACTTGTCTCTTGCCTCAAGGGCTGCTCCACGCCGGGCTTATAAAGGCGCCTGGCGTGGGCTACACGTTGGTACCGGAGCGGATACAACTTGGAGTCCTAGACTAAGTCCTCTGCGTGTGCTACAGGGTAATCCGCCATGGGCCGTCTTCAAACCCGCCATGGGCCTGCAATCAGCAATCCGCCATGGGCCAGTCTCCGGATCCGCCATAAGCGCCTGCGTCCAGTACCGCCGTGGCAACTTCAGCAACTGGGCCGCCCGGTATAGCGAATCCGCCATACCACCCTTGATGGGCCACCCTGGCTTGCTGATTTAGGACTACGTCGCTGGTATACCTATTTGGTATATCCCCAACAGTAGCCCCCAGGGAACTTCAAGATTGCCATCTACATCCGCCATGCTTGTCCTTGATAGGTCATTTCCGCCATAGCTCTTCTTTGCTAGAATGGCGGTCATCTTGACGTTCCTTCTTCCATCTATCAATCCGCCGTAAATAACGGATCAAGCGACGTAGTTATCTTAGCGAGATTTTCGGGATCCAATGGATCATACCGTTGAAATCCGCCGTAAATTTCGGCACACAGTTCCTTCTAGGGCAAGATTCACAGTGCACGCACTGTTTTCACCAAGTTACTCTTTTACCCTTGGACACGTGTCACCAGATTAGGGTTTCTGCGATCAGGACGAGCGGTAGCGATGGCAGGCACGAATCTCGAGGCCCGGGGTCTATATATACCCCGGCCTCTCACCCCCGGCCAGTTACCACTCATTCGCCCCCGCCGCATTCTCTCTCCTCAGCGCCACCACGAGAGCTTCGCGATCTCCGACGAGCCACCGCGGAAAACCTCGCCGCCGGTAGCATTTTTCGCCGGACTAACTCATTCAAGTTCTTCAAGTGTTTCATAGTGAAACCTTCCCCTCGCCTGACGCCATGAACTCCGGATCACCAACCCGCCACCATTCTGATGCTGAAGAGGAAGACTCCCCTCTGCAACAATCAGTCCAAGGAGAGCGTCCCGAGATGGCGGATTTGGACCCAGAGGACAACCTGTCCGAAGCTGAAGAGGAGATGGTGGGTACCAACCCAGATGATCCTGCGGATAAAGAAGCAGATGGCGAGGCTGAGGAGGAAGATGCTGAGGACGAGGAAGAGCAAATCCCTCAGAACCTTCATGGGTATTGGCAGAAATCCCATGTTAAGGATTCTGACGTCCAAGCCATGGAAAGCGAGGGCACTATGGCTCCTCAAGCTGAATCCGGATGGCGGACTGACTTCAAGGCCCCAGTGCCTCTTCCTAACCCCTCCAAGATCGTGATGCTCAAATTTCACGTGGAGAGGGGTCTCAGTATGCCTCCATCTCTTTTCTTCACTAATTTTCTGAAGTTCTATGGACTGCAGCTCCACCACATATCACCAAATAGCCTGGTGTCTGTGGCGGGTTACGCAGCCTTGTGCGAGGGATACCTTGGGATCCGCCCCAGGGTGGACCTCTTCCAACTTTTCTTCTCTGTGCGGGCCAACTATGAAGATGACGGATCCCTTCGAACCTGCGGGACGGTTTGCTTTCTTCCACGAAGGTCGAAGGAATACCCCTTCATCATGCCACTGGATTCCGCCATAGGATGGAGAGGGTCCTGGTTCTATATGGCGGACAAGCCTGCGCCATCTCAAGCCCGCGGCCTTCCTCCATTTATGAACGTAGCTGCCGAGTCCCGCGACTCCTGGACGACTGTCAACGACGAATCCGCCACCCCCTATGTCAAGCTCTTGGCTCGGTGGATTGCCAAGCTATCTGTGGATGGCTTGAGGGGGATTGACACCATCAACTGCTGGATATCCCGGCGGATCCAGCCGCTGCAACACCGCGATCGCCTGATGCACGAGTATACTAGTGCAAATGATGGCATGCGTTGTTCAGACCAGGAGCTGGACCCTAAAATTGTCGAGAAGCGCATTCGTTCCTTGATGAAGTCTGCTAGGAAGAAGCCCTTGAAGTTTGGCATGGCTATGTTTGAGAATGGCAGCTGCCCTTTGGTAAGTTCCCATTCCGCCATCATACCTTTTGGTACTTTGACATTTCATAATATTTTTTCTTCTTATCAGCTCAAATCGCTTGGTCCTGTTCACTTTGCCCATCCCCTTCGCCGTTCCAACCTCAAATCCACCGCTAAGGAAGAAGTTGTTCATTCTAGCGGAAACAAAGAGGAGATGGCGGGGAATGTTGAAGATACAGCCCATACGACCCAGGAGAAGGTGGTTCCCAAGAAACGGGCTGGTAGTGGAAAAACTCGTGGTGGTGGCGGGAAATCTGCTGATTCCCGTCGTTTCGAAGCTCAACGCAGGGCGGAGCTAGAAACGCCATCCGAAAGTACCGCTACCATCAATCTGCCCAAGTCAAGGTAATCTTTAGACACCCTTTTTCATTGTTTTGCTGCTTTCCATCTCTAATCCCTTTTTTCTTAGAAGAAAGAAGCCTACTGTCAAGGAGCCGTCCTCCAAGCTAGCCAAGCCCTCCCCTGCGACTATCCCGCTCACCCCCGATGCACCAACTCCCTCCATTCGTATCGATATTGATATGGAGGATGCTGGTGGTCAGTTTGACCCTACGCCAGAAATCAACCCAACGACTGAAGCTGCGGCTAATGACGTCGTCCAAAGCGAAAAGGCTTCTGGCTCTCAGGGTCAAGTGGCGGATACTCCGTCTGGGGGCAGCCTATACTGGAGACAAAAGCAACTTGAGGTCGTCAATCTTATTTCTAGCCAGGAAGATGCCAGCAACCAGCTGTCCAGCGGCATTGCCGCTTTTGTTGAGAAAACATCGACTATGAAGAAGGTATGTACTCCCAGTAGCCCCCGAGCGCCATGGCGGATTACAGACTCGATCCGCTATGGGGCTTCAAGATTGACTTCTGTAAGTTTTTGAATATCTTAGCCCTCGAGCGCTGGTAATTCACACAGTGCTCTATAGAGAACTTTTAATTTTCATACTGAGTAGCCCCCGAGCGTTATGGCGGATAACTATCCGGCATAAAGCTCTTAGGAAGTCAAAAAATCAGCATAAGTAGCCCCCGAGCATCATGGCGGATAATCCTTACATCATGTTGCTCTTAAGAGTGACTAAAAAATCATCGTGAGTAGCCCCCGAGCGTTATGGCGGATATGTATCCGGCATGAAGCTCTAAGAGTAACTAACACTTCAACTTTGTTTTGCCAGAATTACAAGAAGGTAGTGGAAGACCTGGTCCAGGTTGTCAGCTCGCAGGAGAAGGAGCTGGCAGCTGAAAGCGCTCGTGTAGCGGATTTGCAGCAGCAGCTTGAGAATAGCGGTACTTAACCTTAAGTTTCCTTTCCTTTATGCTTATTCAATCAAACGCTGAGCTGACAAAATTCCACCATGCAGATGCTGCCAAGCTCAAGTCCACACTTGAGGGGATGAAGAAAGGCCACGCCATTGCGATGGATGGGCTGAATGAACAGCTCCGGAAATCGCTGGCTAAAAACGCCACCCTCAAAAGACAGCTGAAGGACCAGGAGAACCAAGGCAAGAAGAAGGACAAAGAGATAGCAGATCTCCGCAAAGCCGCCGCTGATTTTGAGAAGCGGCGTGAAGGCTTTAACGAGCTCCTCCATCACTTCCAGGACAACTTGCTAGGTACCGTTTCTTCGTATAACATAAGGTTTCTTCAATTTTCTGCTATGCCGTGCATGACGCATCTTCTTTTTCCGCTATGCAGTCGCTTTGGGGCAGGGGGAGATGGACACCGCTGAGGGCTTGCGCATGGCTACCGACGCAGCGAGGAAGGAGCTTGATGGCCTTCTCAGCGCTGGTCGCCAAGCGTGCGGGAGCCTACAGATAGCGGGTTCTTCCAACCTCTCCGCCATCGCGCTCACACAGAAGCTTCTGCTGGTGCCGAGGCTGGTGGCGGACTGGAAGCTGTCCTCCGCTCGGGGTGGTGCCAGAACGGCATTGACCTTGGCAAAGGCCCACTATCCCGAGATGGACCTGGACCAGCTCACCTCCGGCATCCCTGAGAGCGGCGAGGACGGCGCGCCGGTGGACGAGGCCGCCATCCGGCAGAGCGTGCTTGGATACGATCAACTGTGTGCTCTTGGCACTCAGTTGAACGTATACTATGAAGCATACGAGCTGCCAGGGTCGCCAAGCCAAGCTTCGGCGTCCGCCTCTGCGGCAACTGCAGGTGGTGATGGCGGTGACGAGGTGTCCTCCAAGGTTCCGCCATCTTCTTGAGATGTGCCCTGCGATATGGCAAGAAAAATACTTTGCATTAATTCGGCCCCTGAGTGGGTCTGTAATCTTAAACTTAAACTGCGTGTGATGTGTCTGCACTATGACTGATCTGCTTGTGGCGGATCAATGGAATGCTTGTGAACTTTTGCAGTTTGTTTTTTTATGAAGTGGTTTTGATTGCGCGAAGAAACTGCCAGGCCTAATTTTATGCAACTTGCAGTTTTTTGCCATGCCCAAAAAACAACACTTTGAAATTTTTTCACGCATAGGATTATGCGATCCGCCATCCGGCTTTCTGTGCTTGACTTTTTGTGAGATGGCGAAATCTTCGCACGAACAATCCGCTAGGGCGACGATACTTAATAGCAACCGTCCAAAACCCTAGGCAGATGGCGGCTCAGATCGTCAAAAAGTCACTACTCTGGAATCCACACAGAAAACATCGGATGAAGATCAAAACACAAAAAAGCTACGTGGACCGCTTATGGCGGATTTAAAAGAGACGCAAGTGCAAAGCACAATTGCGCAAAAAGGTTCTATACGATCTAAATGAACAATAAAGGAGGTAAAAGACTCAGAAAAAATCAAGAGTGAACCAAATGCTTTATTTCATTGATCATATAGAGGTGCCTATTACATAGCTAGAGAAGTGCTAAGTGTAGAAAGGACGTAGCTGTGCGATGTTCCATGGACGATCTGTCTCGTCGTAGATATCGTCAGGGTCTCTTCGTTTGCGCTTCTTACTTGGTCGCTTATCTAGCTCGCGAATATCAACGAGGTAGTAGGAACCATTCAGTAGAGCTTTGCTGATGACGAAGGGTCCTTCCCAAGGCGGGGATAGCTTGTGGGACTTCTGCTATTTCAGACATAGCACCAGGTCACCTTCTTTAAACGAGCGTTGGCGAACTCACCTGCTGTGATAGCGGCGGAGATTCTGCTGGTAGATGGCGGATCGCTGGGCTGCTAGGTCTCCTTCTTCTTCCAGCAGGTCCACAGATAGTTGTCTGGACGCTTCTGCATCTTCTTCCTCGTAGGCCTCTACTCTTGGAGAATCGTACTGAACATCGCTTGGCAAGATTGCCTCTGCTCCGTAGACTAAGAAGAAAGGGGTAAGGCCAGTTGATCTGTTTGGTGTGGTCCGTAGACTCCACAGCATAGATGGCAACTCCTCTGCCCAGGCTCCAGCTGCTCTGTGCAACGGTGCTTCTAGGCGTGGCTTGATCCCTGGCATGATTAGTCTGTTGGTCCGCTCAACTTGGCCATTAGACTGTGGATGTGCCACAGATGCTAGGTCAAGGCGGATTCCATTGTGATGACAGTATTCTTCAACTTCTCCCTGAGACAGATTAGTGCCATTATCGGTGATGATGCTATGTGGGATGCCGAATCTAACCACAATGTCCTTGACAAATTTGAGGGCAGTTTTGCCATCAAGTTTTCTGATGGGCTTAGCTTCCACCCAGTTCGTGAATTTGTCTACCGCTACCAGAAGGTGCGCAAATCCCGAAGGTGTTGTTTTTAGCGGACCCACCATGTCTAGCCCCCAGACTGCAAAAGGCCAAGTTATGGGAATTGTATGCAGTGATGTGGCGGGCATATGGGTTTGCTTGGAGTACATCTGGCAACCATGGCAGAGCTCCACAATGCGGTCTGCATCTGCCTTGGCTGTTGGCCAGTAAAATCCATGGCGGAATGCTTTAGCTACGAGGGATCTGGCGGCAGCGTGATGCCCACATTCGCCTTCGTGGATCTCTCTTAGTATTTCGATTCCATCCACTTGGGATATGCACTTCATGAAAACTCCCGAGATGCTTCGTTTGTAGAGTTGGCCATCTATGATGGTGTACGCTTTGGCTCTACGCTCGACCTGTCTTTTTTCAACTTCGCCCTCGGGGAGCTTCTTGTTCGTCAGATATTCCAGGAAGGTGTAACGACCCGCCTTTTACTAAAGGCAAATCTCCTGTGTATCTGTGCCATTCCCTGGATCAGTAGATAGCACCACAGTACAAAATATAGTAATCATTGCAATAGCATCAATATTACATCGTAAATCCAGTTACATAGGTCTTCTACCTTATGAGTACACAGCATAAAGCATAGTTGCAGTGAGCTTCCATCTTCATCAAGTGCCACAGGCAGACGTGTTGGAATGTAAGCTCGAGATCCTACTCCTGGTTCCTTACTCGAAATAAAACCTGCACGTTTGAATATGCAGCCCCAAAGGGGTCAGTACAATGATGTACTGGCAAATGACACTTATTTGGTGGCATTTTTGTGGAAAGACTATACTATATGACATTTGGCTGGTGGATCTCATAGGCTAATTTGCATAAAGCCAACTTTATCCTAAAAATCCATTTTATTACTTTCTTTCAACAAATTTTATTTTTCAAGGGTCAAGACAACCCCCATACACTACATACTGGCCGGTATGTAGTTCTGGGCGTAACTCAACAAAGTTGGAACCTCAGGCACCACCACCCCTCGGAGTGTATGGTCCTTAGTTCCTACCTAGGGGTTTCTAGACAAATTTTAATAATTCAGAAACGGTGATGAGATTCTTCCGTACATTCCATGTCTAGAGACTCAATTGTCCATAACCGAGGACACGGCTAATCGATTAGATTTAAAACACCTTGCAAGGGTTGTGCACTTTCACCTTACGATTCATTTTATGCCCATACATAAAATGAAACGAGACCTTTTAGAAGGAGAGGACAACTAACTTGGCAAGCACCGTTCCCAACCTATAATTTGACTACCACCTCTTCTTGCCGACAAGTTGCACTCCCAGATTCTAATCAGTCAAGACAGAGCCCATAATGTCATAAGGCTGCACTGGAAGTACACTAAGCATGGAAGACATAGCCATCTCTTTATTCCTGGGTGGCCATCCCGAGCGGCATTCTGTTCCCACATCCTCTTATGAGGCTTGCGTCCTAGAACCCACCTACCTTGCCTCATCTTATCAAACCATTCCACCCAGGTGTTTCATTTTAGTTGAAGTTCTTAACTTTTCACAAAACACTTTTCAAGTGATCTTAGCATGGCATCAGTATTAACAAAGTACTTGGCATCCTAACAGGTGGGGTTTGAGGGAATTGCTACACACTACTAGGATCTAAGCAGTTGATAAAACAGTTGAGTAAAACACCTATCATGCATACTACAAGAGGTGAATATACTAATGCATAAGTAAAATGGGTAGGGAAAATGTGTGTCACTTGCCTTTTTTGAAGATCACGATGTTTCGCTTCTCTCAACTAAGCACGTAGCTCTTCGCACCAACTATAGCACAGAAATAACATAACATAAACAATCCATACAAAACACAATCAAACAAATCAAACAATTGAAATGGGTTTGTTTAACAATTTAGATTTATTGAGATGTTATGACAAGAAGGATATGATAAAGGATCATGATTTGGGAGATATGAATTTAAGAGCTTAGTTGAGAAAGATTAATATGATTTGAGAGAGAATTGGATTAGGCAAGGTATAGTTGATGAAGTCTTTATGATTTACTAAAGCATATAAGAGTTTTAGGAAAGGTTCATGTGAAATAAATTACACATGGGTCCATTTGTGCAACTACACACTATTGAGTAAATGTGACAACAATTACTCTTGAATAGTATCTGTTGCACTTAGGAATTTGGCTAGGTTTTAAGAATGCTTGAAGTACTCAATTTGCACATTTGTAATTTGAATAGTTCAATACATGTGAACACAAACTAGGTAGGCATTGGATTGGGATGGTCAAGTGATTGGAAAAGATTGATCCTCCAAGATTACGATGTAAGGATAATAATCCTGGGCTTTGTATAGGCATGAATAGAGTTTAGAATAACTCATGTGAATATATTCACATAGGTATAGGATAGTGTAACAGAACACTACTGAATAAAGTGTGACAACACTTAGTCATAATAGTATAAGTTACACATAGAATTGGGTGTGAATGATTGATATTTGAGGACATGGCTCAAATGGTTCATTGATCAACATGGTGTATAACACATGCTACGGTATGGGTTATAACAACTCCACATTAATAGAACCTAAGTTTGAGATGAATTCATATTCTACTCAGGTAGCATAATTGCAATTTGAGTACATATATGAATTAGGCAAAACATAATGAGTGAGATCTTTGTGCTTTATCAAAGCATATTGAATCTTGGAATATCTCATATGGGTAAATCACATAAGAGACAAAATAGTGCAATAGCAATACTATTGAATAAGTGTGATAACAATTATTCTTAAATAGTATATATTACACTTAAGCAATGGGCTAGGATTCATGAAGCATTGAGTTACTCAATTAACTCATTTGTTAATTGAATAGTTCTACACATGAAGTCAGGATCAAGTGGACAGAGGATTGAGTATGGGTAGATAACATTTGGGATTATGGTTTAAGGTTTCTATTGGGTACATGGAGTATTGGATAGATGCTATAATGTTGATTAGATCAACACCACAAAGATAGCAAGAATGGAATTCTATGATTGAGATGTATCACACTTTACTCAAACAACACAATTGTAATTTGAATATGTGTGAACTAGATAAGATAGGTCTAAGTAGATATGATCTTGATCAAGATGTTGTTTAGATAGACATGACGTTGGATGAAAGTGATCTCAAGATGATATTTGATAGCTAGGTATGATCATAGGATTTTCTAAAGTAGAAGGGATCATTGATTGAAATAGAAATAAGATTAATCCATATAGGAATACTCAAATTCTCATATTAGAATTTGAATAATTGCGAAGTGGTTCAAGAAATTATGGGAGTGATGCTACTGGATAGCTTACAGTAAAACAAGGTCACTGCAATTGGTTTCACTCCAAAATAAGTTATAGAATTTGAATTATCACCAAAATAGTGATTTGGACAAATTTGAATACACAAAGTGTGTGCACGTATCAAATTTGGATTTTCTTGATCCTATGATGTTCTACAAGTTGAGAGGAATCCAAGGACTACAAATTTATAATTTTTGGATTAACAGAACTAAAGATATGAATTAGATCAGCTAACAGATGGTTTGAATCCAATTTGCAAATAGTTTCAAATTGAACCCATAAAATATAAGATTTTATGGTACTGATGGATTCTAGATTTCCTAAGGATTCCAACGGTATCTCATTTGCTATTTTTGGATACATAGATCAAAAGATATGATTTCCTGAAGATTTGGATCAAATCTGATTTCAAATACTAATTCGAAATTCTGTTTAACCCGGAAGCGGCCACGTGCTCTTTTCTGATTGGCTGATACCCTTTCGGGTGGATCACGACTTGAAGCCGTTGGATTAAAGCAGATCTGAACGGTCTAGATCGACCGTACCGGTTCGTTTTAAGTGGATCTGTCCGATCCACTGGATCTCGATCGGATGGTTCTGATTGGATCTGGGGAAGGTCCTCACCTAGGGTTTGACCTCCGGCCACCGGCGGCGAGGTACGGCACTGGACTGGGCGACGGCGTCGAAGCAGAGGCTCCCGGAGGCGATGGAGAGGTCGACGAGGCACGTCTGGATGCGGGGAAGTCGATGGTGTCCTTTAATAGCTCGATTTTGTCCCCGAGAGTTTGCAGGGCCTAAACGGAGGGTTCCAGGCGGCGGTATCCTCCTGGCCACGTTGAGGTCGTCAATCTGCCTCGGAATAAAAGGGGAAACAAGGTCAGGGAGATGCTACAGGTCTTGGGGAAAGGTTTGGGAGAAGGAGGAGGGCGCGGACCTTCTGGGGAGCGTCGGATTCGACCGGGACGTCCGCAGGAGTGGCGGAATTCCGACGAGCAATTTCGTCGCTCTGGGGCGATTTGAGCAGGGGGAAAAGAGGGGGAAGAGAGAGGAGCGTGGGGGCTTTATAGACCGGGGTCTTGATGGCCATTACTGTGAGATATTACCGGGGGGGAGTAACGCCGGCGGTTACTGGCGTGGATTCGGGCTGGAGGTGGAAGAAGGCGTCGGTGCTGACACACGGGTCCCGTCCGTCGGTGAGAGAGAGGGGAAGAGGTAGGGGAGCTGGGCTGCCGGGCTGGCTCTTGCCTTGCTGGGCTGGATTGGGTCCCGGGCACGGCCCAAGTTGGGCTGCTGGCTTTCTCTTCTTATTTTTTTGTGCTGTTTCTTTTCTTATTTTCTGTTTTCTTATTTCTTTCATAGATTTTGCATATTGAATCCAAATCAAGCCAAACCAATTTGTAAAATTTTCTAAAAATCAGAGGAACAAACTAGGGCAGTAATAAACAGGTTTTCAGAACCAAAACAAGATTTTTAATAAAAGATCTCAATTAAGCCTAAAGGCTTTGCTTGCATAGAAGGATAGAAATAGAGTTTGAACTCGATTCTTTCTAAAATAGTAAAATAATAGTTTATAAAATAATGATTGAGAAACACACTCAAATATGGTTTGAAAAATCAACCTTTATTGAATAAAGTAAACTTTGTAAAACAATCTTTTGCAAGCAAGCTTGCATAAAGCTGAATAGGGTTTGAATAAAGGAGAATGAAAATAACATTTTAATACTTGTTCTTTCTCAAAGAAGTTCTTCAAGAAAAATAATAGAAGTTTAAAATAGTTTTCTAATAAAGCCTTCAAATAGACTCAAAAGTTTTTAAATCCCTGTGAAATTCCAATCATCTCAAGCAAAACAAAAGAAAAAAAATTTCCCCCAAAATTTGATAAAATCTTGGGTCGTTACAGACTACCACCCTTAAAGAAATCTCGTCCTCGAGATTGAAGAGGCTAGAAAGAAAGTAGGTATTAGGTTATCTGGGTTTAGGTATCTGGGTGGCTACCACCCTTAAAAGAAAATTCCTCTTGGTGGTATCTTGATGCTTCCTTAGGCACTTGCATTTTGTTCCCAGCTTGCATTCACTGTTGTGTCATTTTCCTTGAATTCGCTCTTCTCGGAAGTTTTGATATCCACAACTATGTTCAAAAGTGGGCACACCAAGGGTTCCATCCAATTCTGGTGATAAGCAGATATCATCCATCGCGTTGTCATCAACAAGGTAGTCCACATCTTCATTTACAATAGGTGGGTGTCTATTCACAAATCCGGGCACCAACCTTCCTTATGGGGTTGCTTGAGGTAACCTTACTCTATTGTAGAGCTTTCTATCCAACGGGGTAGTTGTTGAACTACTTTGGACACTGAGGAGTCACTCTTTGGTTTAATCAGAGGACCAAGATGAGTTGTCTCCTCTTTGGGTCATTCAGAAGGCCAAGCTGAGAGGGTATCCTCTCATCTCTTCAACTTCCTTATCATCATCCTTAGAGGTTCTTCATCTCATGGTTGCTTCCTTATACCATTCTGCTCTTCAATTATCCACGATACTATTTTGTTCTGGTAACCTTCCTGGTTGTTGTACATTTTCCAAGAATGTGTATCTAGCCTTTTCTTGGTCGGTCCTCACCAAGGCCAAGATTGCATACAGGCTATCGCCATACTCCTTGTTGCTTTTTAGCTGATTTTTGTTCCAAGAATCTCAAAAGATAATTCAGTGCCAAGTGCTGCATGCTTGTCCCACGAACATGATGAGACCACACATCCCAATGAATTAGGATGGCATCTCTCTGCAGTCTTCTCATGCATTTCATAGGGGTAAACAAGGTGGACTTTGTAAGACGTACTTGCACCTTTAAGGGACGGAAAGTCGCCTTATAACCAGCATTGTTGAACCCATTCAAGTTACCGGAGCAAGTCGTGCTACTTGCCACAGGTACCAGATGGTCCTTAAGAATTCCTTTAGCAACCGTCTTCATAGTTGTTGAAAGGCGCTGAACAACTTGATCATATCTCGAAGATGAATTCCTTGCAAGAATATAGGGATCTAACGAAGCTCTCATGGGCAGGAAAATAGTTCCATGGATTTGGAGAGTTGCTTCATAACATCGCAGGTCGGGATGGGGTAGACTTCGGTGGCGTAAAGCTTTGAAATCAGGAGGCAATCGCATAGGTAGTGGTGGTTGTCTTTGTTGTGATTCTCTGGAGAGGAGTGACTTCTCTTTTATAGGCTCAGGGATGTAGTCAAACGAAGAGTCGAGAAGGTGAATCGAACAGGCAGCAGCCAATTTGAACAGTCTTCATATTCAAAGTCCACTGAGCAAAACGCTTCTGATTAATGTGTAGTCGTTCAAAAACCAAATCCTCACCGTATTCCTACGTTTTGGCCACACTGGCTCATTATAAGGGATGTAACATATTATCTTCCTAAGGTCATGGTTTAACATCGTCGTCTCTTAGGTAGGTATGTCTCTCTAGATTCACCATTCCTCATACAAGAGCGAACAATATGAGTAGTCGTCATGGGCGCGAATCCATGTCGTACTCAATCATTACTTTGTATTTGGTTTGGTGCATCTCGCATTCTAACTCTTGGTCAACCTCACTAGCTTTTAAACAAGGTTTTGTTGAGATTGGAACCAAGTTCCCAAATCTTATTTTGAAAACAAAATCTATCGTTCCTAGCTAGAGGTTTTCGACAAAGCTCACGGCAATAATCCTTAAGTTGTAGATCCTTTGGTTTGCCATTTGAGAGGAAATAAAATCCTTTCCATCGCTCTGTTTGCTCTTTCCATCCTTTCTTGCATGAGGTGGTTGAATATTATTACTTCCACATTAGCTACACCTTGGGGTGTCTTCTTATTGTTTCCGTGGTATCCTTCAGTTATCCTAGCTTACTAGCATCTTGGGGTGTCATCCTTTGTGCACTCTCTTGCGTAATGTTCCAGTCTCTTGTACTTGCAACACTACCTCTTGTTGTTGTACTCTGCATCCTTATCTCCAACTGAGGGTCATTGTAGTTGTTCTGTCATGGAGAAAGCTTTGGTTTTGGGGTTTTTAGGACAAGTTTAGGTCTTAGCATAGATGAGAATTAGATAGAAGGGATCTAAAGAAGAAAATCTTACCCAAAACAAAACAGATCAAAACAATTTATCCTACCAGCAATATCTAACAAACATTCATCAAATCAAGCAAACTAGTTTTCAAACAAACGAGAAGGTACGATCATCCACAAGTCGGTATGACCATAACGTTTATTACACGTTGTTGCTTATTAAAATTTCCTAAATGGAGGTCCAACTAAGGCTTCTTGGTACTCTTCTAAGCAATTCCATTGTTCTGGTCCAGCTGCTTCAGTAGATTGGTAATTTGCTCATCCTTGGTTTTGATAAGGTCTCCTTGATCACCAAGTTCAGATACCATCTTTTCCATGTCACCTTGAAGTTGGCTTATGGTTTCCTTCAATGTAGTAGTGTCTTCCTTTTCTTCTTTGAGGTCTTGCTGAGTATTATGAAGTCTCCACTTGAGTCTTTCTCTAGGTTCTTCGTTTGGCCTTCAATGTAGTTCTTCATGTTGAGTCAAGAAAAATATATGGAGTATCAGTCTCACACTTCTGGCACATTGTGATCTTCTATCCTTTGTTGATGATTTCAGGGTAGGGTCAGCTATAGTATTAGGAAACATTTGGAGAGGAAGTAGGAGAGAATACAAGGAGTTCAGAATGCAAACATTTTTCTTTAATAAATAGAAGTAAGATGAGATAGAGAATTTTATCCTAGGGTCTTCCTATTTCTAATTCCAAACCTAGGGTCTCGATCCTACAGGCAACACTATGCTCTGATACCATTTGTAACGACCCGCCTTTTACTAAAGGCAAATCTCCTGTGTATCTGTGCCATTCCCTGGATCAGTAGATAGCACCACAGTACAAAATATAGTAATCATTGCAATAGCATCAATATTACATCGTAAATCCAGTTACATAGGTCTTCTACCTTATGAGTACATAGCATAAAGCATAGTTGCAGTGAGCTTCCATCTTCATCAAGTGCCACAGGCAGACGTGTTGGAATGTAAGCTCGAGATCCTACTCCTGGTTCCTTACTCGAAATAAAACCTGCACGTTTGAATATGCAGCCCCAAAGGGGTCAGTACAATGATGTACTGGCAAATGACACTTATTTGGTGGCATTTTTGTGGAAAGACTATACTATATGACATTTGGCTGGTGGATCTCATAGGCTAATTTGCATAAAGCCAACTTTATCCTAAAAATGCATTTTATTACTTTCTTTCAACAAATTTTATTTTTCAAGGGTCAAGACAACCCCCATACACTACATACTGGCCGGTATGTAGTTCTGGGCGTAACTCAACAAAGTTGGAACCTCAGGCACCACCACCCCTCGGAGTGTATGGTCCTTAGTTCCTACCTAGGGGTTTCTAGACAAATTTTAATAATTCAGAAACGGTGATGAGATTCTTCCGTACATTCCATGTCTAGAGACTCAATTGTCCATAACCGAGGACACGGCTAATCGATTAGATTTAAAACACCTTGCAAGGGTTGTGCACATTCACCTTACGATTCATTTTATGCCCATACATAAAATGAAACGAGACCTTTTAGAAGGAGAGGACAACTAACTTGGCAAGCACCGTTCCCAACCTATAATTTGACTACCACCTCTTCTTGCCGACAAGTTGCACTCCCACATACTAATCAGTCAAGACAGAGCCCATAATGTCATAAGGCTGCACTGGAAGTACACTAAGCATGGAAGACATAGCCATCTCTTTATTCCTGGGTGGCCATCCCGAGCGGCATTCTGTTCCCACATCCTCTTATGAGGCTTGCGTCCCAGAACCCACCTACCTTGCCTCATCTTATCAAACCATTCCACCCAGGTGTTTCATTTTAGTTGAAGTTCTTAACTTTTCACAAAACACTTTTCAAGTGATCTTAGCATGGCATCAGTATTAACAAAGTACTTGGCATCCTAACAGGTGGGGTTTGAGGGAATTGCTACACACTACTAGGATCTAAGCAGTTGATAAAATAGTTGAGTAAAACACCTATCATGCATACTACAAGAGGTGAATATACTAATGCATAAGTAAAATGGGTAGGGAAAATGTGTGTCACTTGCCTTTTTTGAAGATCACGATGTTTCGCTTCTCTCAACTAAGCACGTAGCTCTTCGCACCAACTATAGCACAGAAATAACATAACATAAACAATCCATACAAAACACAATCAAACAAATCAAACAATTGAAATGGGTTTGTTTAACAATTTAGATTTATTGAGATGTTATGACAAGAAGGATATGATAAAGGATCATGATTTGGGAGATATGAATTTAAGAGCTTAGTTGAGAAAGATTAATATGATTTGAGAGAGAATTGGATTAGGCAAGGTATAGTTGATGAAGTCTTTATGATTTACTAAAGCATATAAGAGTTTTAGGAAAGGTTCATGTGAAATCAATTACACATGGGTCCATTTGTGCAACTACACACTATTGAGTAAATGTGACAACAATTACTCTTGAATAGTATCTGTTGCACTTAGGAATTTGGCTAGGTTTTAAGAATGCTTGAAGTACTCAATTTGCACATTTGTAATTTGAATAGTTCAATACATGTGAACACAAACTAGGTAGGCATTGGATTGGGATGGTCAAGTGATTGGAAAAGATTGATCCTCCAAGATTACGATGTAAGGATAATAATCCTGGGCTTTGTATAGGCATGAATAGAGTTTAGAATAACTCATGTGAATATATTCACATAGGTATAGGATAGTGTAACAGAACACTACTGAATAAAGTGTGACAACAGTTATTCATAATAGTATAAGTTACACATAGAATTGGGTGTGAATGATTGATATTTGAGGACATGGCTCAAATGGTTCATTGATCAACATGGTGTATAACACATGCTACGGTATGGGTTATAACAACTCCACATTAATAGAACCTAAGTTTGAGATGAATTCATATTCTACTCAGGTAGCATAATTGCAATTTGAGTACATATATGAATTAGGCAAAACATAATGAGTGAGATCTTTATGCTTTATCAAAGCATATTGAATCTTGGAATATCTCATATGGGTAAATCACATAAGAGACAAAATAGTGCAATAGCAATACTATTGAATAAGTGTGATAACAATTATTCTTAAATAGTATATATTACACTTAAGCAATGGGCTAGGATTCATGAAGCATTGAGTTACTCAATTAACTCATTTGTTAATTGAATAGTTCTACACATGAAGTCAGGATCAAGTGGACAGAGGATTGAGTATGGGTAGATAACATTTGGGATTATGGTTTAAGGTTTCTATTGGGTACATGGAGTATTGGATAGATGCTATAATGTTGATTAGATCAACACCACAAAGATAGCAAGAATGGAATTCTATGATTGAGATGTATCACACTTTACTCAAACAACACAATTGTAATTTGAATATGTGTGAACTAGATAAGATAGGTCTAAGTAGATATGATCTTGATCAAGATGTTGTTTAGATAGACATGACGTTGGATGAAAGTGATCTCAAGATGATATTTGATAGCTAGGTATGATCATAGGATTTTCTAAAGTAGAAGGGATCATTGATTGAAATAGAAATAAGATTAATCCATATAGGAATACTCAAATTCTCATATTAGAATTTGAATAATTGCGAAGTGGTTCAAGAAATTATGGGAGTGATGCTACTGGATAGCTTACAGTAAAACAAGGTCACTGCAATTGGTTTCACTCCAAAATAAGTTATAGAATTTGAATTATCACCAAAATAGTGATTTGGACAAATTTGAATACACAAAGTGTGTGCACGTATCAAATTTGGATTTTCTTGATCCTATGATGTTCTACAAGTTGAGAGGAATCCAAGGACTACAAATTTATAATTTTTGGATTAACAGAACTAAAGATATGAATTAGATCAGCTAACAGATGGTTTGAATCCAATTTGCAAATAGTTTCAAATTGAACCCATAAAATATAAGATTTTATGGTACTGATGGATTCTAGATTTCTTAAGGATTCCAATGGTATCTCATTTGCTATTTTTGGATACATAGATCAAAAGATATGATTTCCTGAAGATTTGGATCAAATCTGATTTCAAATACTAATTCGAAATTCTGTTTAACCCGGAAGCGGCCACGTGCTCTTTTCTGATTGGCTGATACCCTTTCGGGTGGATCACGACTTGAAGCCGTTGGATTAAAGCAGATCTGAACGGTCTAGATTGACCGTACCGGTTCGTTTTAAGTGGATCTGTCCGATCCACTGGATCTCGATCGGATGGTTCTGATTGGATCTGGGGAAGGTCCTCACCTAGGGTTTGACCTCCGGCCACCGGCGGCGAGGTACGGCACTGGACTGGGCGACGGCATCGAAGCAGAGGCTCCCGGAGGCGATGGAGAGGTCGACGAGGCGCGTCTGGATGCGGGGAAGTCGATGGTGTCCTTTAATAGCTCGATTTTGTCCCCGAGAGTTTGCAGGGCCTAAACGGAGGGTTCCAGGCGGCGGTATCCTCCTGGCCACGTTGAGGTCGTCAATCTGCCTCAGAATAAAAGGGGAAACAAGGTCAGGGAGATGCTACAGGTCTTGGGGAAAGGTTTGGGAGAAGGAGGAGGGCGCGGACCTTCTGGGGAGCGTCGGATTCGACCGGGACGTCCGCAGGAGTGGCGGAATTCCGACGAGCAATTTCGTCGCTCTGGGGCGATTTGAGCAGGGGGAAAAGAGGGGGAAGAGAGAGGAGCGTGGGGGCTTTATAGACCGGGGTCTTGATGGCCATTACTGTGAGATATTACCGGGGGGAGTAACGCCGGCGGTTACTGGCGTGGATTCGGGCTGGAGGTGGAAGAAGGCGTCGGTGCTGACACACGGGTCCCGTCCGTCGGTGAGAGAGAGGGGAAGAGGTAGGGGAGCTGGGCTGCCGGGCTGGCTCTTGCCTTGCTGGGCTGGATTGGGTCCCGGGCACGGCCCAAGTTGGGCTGCTGGCTTTCTCTTCTTATTTTTTTGTGCTGTTTCTTTTCTTATTTTCTGTTTTCTTATTTCTTTCATAGATTTTGCATATTGAATCCAAATCAAGCCAAACCAATTTGTAAAATTTTCTAAAAATCAGAGGAACAAACTAGGGCAGTAATAAACATGTTTTCAGAACCAAAACAAGATTTTTAATAAAAGATCTCAATTAAGCCTAAAGGCTTTGCTTGCATAGAAGGATAGAAATAGAGTTTGAACTCGATTCTTTCTAAAATAGTAAAATAATAGTTTATAAAATAATGATTGAGAAACACACTCAAATATGGTTTGAAAAATCAACCTTTATTGAATAAAGTAAACTTTGTAAAACAATCTTTTGCAAGCAAGCTTGCATAAAGCTGAATAGGGTTTGAATAAAGGAGAATGAAAATAACATTTTAATACTTGTTCTTTCTCAAAGAAGTTCTTCAAGAAAAATAATAGAAGTTTAAAATAGTTTTCTAATAAAGCCTTCAAATAGACTCAAAAGTTTTTAAATCCCTGTGAAATTCCAATCATCTCAAGCAAAACAAAAGCAAAAAATTTCCCCCAAAATTTGATAAAATCTTGGGTCGTTACAGAAGGGCTCTGCCCATGGCGGATTGCTTGGCAAAACCGCCATAACAGGGGAGCTTGCTAACTCCGGATTTTCTGGATCAACCATCTTGACTGATGGTACTCGCAGATGCTCAAGGAATACGCCTGGCGGAACCGCCTTACGGCTAGATCCCAATTTGGACAAGGTATCGGCCGCCATGTTATCTTCTCGCCGTACGTGCTTTATGTCGTAGCCGAGGAAACTTTTGGCCATCTCGTCCACTTCGTCTCTGTACGCCGCCATGACTTCATTCCGAGCTTTGTATGTGCCAGCCACCTGCTGAGCCACAAGGTCAGAGTCTCCACAGCACATGATGTGTTGTGCGCCGATCTCCTTTGCGACACGTAGCCCGTGTAGTAGCGCTTCATACTCCGCAATGTTGTTGGTGGTGGGGAAGTGGATCTGGAGAACGTAGCTTAACTCATCTCCCTTGGGAGATTTGAGTGTCACTCCAGCTCCCGAGCCATGTAGCAACTTTGAACCATCAAAGTGCATCACCCAATGCTCTGGTTCTGGGATGGGCGTAGTTTCCTGCGCTTCCTTCCAATCCGCCATAAACTCCGCCAAAGCCTGAGACTTGATGGCGGTGCGAGGCTTGTAGTCGATGTCGAAAGAGGCCAATTCAATGCCCCACTTCGCAACTCGTCCTGTTGCGTCGCTGTTGTTGATGATGTCCTTCAGTGGGGCTTTGCTCACCACTGTGATCTTATGGTCATAGAAGTAATGCCTTAACTTACGAGAAGCTAGGAAAACTCCGTATGCCAATTTTTGGTAGTGAGGGTAGCGCTGCTTGGATTCCGTCAGGACCTCGCTGACATAGTACACTGGTCGCTGTACGCCATACTCATGCGCTTCTTCCTTACGCTCTACCACCATGACGATGCTGACCACCCTATTGGTTGCCGCCATGTATAGTAACATGGGTTCCTGGTCTTCGGGAGCCGCTAGGACTGGTGCAGTGGATAACACTCTCTTCAGATCCTTTAGTGCAGCGTCTGCCTCGTCGGTCCAGACGAATTCGTCTGATTTCTTCATCAGCTTGTAAAGTGGCAAAGCCTTCTCGCCAAGACGACTGATGAATCTGCTCACTGCTGCCACGCAGCCTGTGAGTCGTTGTACGTCTTTTAGGTCGATGGGCCGGGAGATGTCGAGGATTGCCTTGATCTTCTCCGGGTTAACCTCAATTCCGCGGTGGGAGACGATGAATCCTAGGAGTTGTCCAGCTGGGACCCCGAAGATGCACTTCGTTGGGTTAAGCATCATGTTGTACTTCCTGAGATTGTCAAAGGTCTCTTGCAAATCCGCTATAAGGCCATCTTGCTTCTTAGACATAACTGCGATGTCGTCCACGTATGCGTGGATGTTTCGTCCAATTTGATCCGCCAGGCACTTTTGCATAGTGCGCTAATACGTTGCTCCTACGTTTTTCAGACCGAATGGCATTGTGACATAGCAATATGTGCCATAAGGTGTTACGAACGACGTAGCGAGCTGATCGGACTTTTTCATCTTGATCTGGTGGTACCCTGAGTAGGCATCTAAGAAACACAGCAGCTCCGATCCCGCCGTCGAGTCAATGACTTGGTCAATGCGAGGCAAGGGAAAAGGGTCTTTTGGACATGCATTATTCAGGCTAGTGTAATCTACACACATGCGCAGAACTTTTGTGTTTTTCTTAGGAACTAGCACCGGATTTGCCACCCACTTAGTATGTATCACTTCCTTGATGAAGCCTGCTTTCAACAGCTTGGAAATTTCCTTTGCTATGGCGCGGCGCTTTTCATCTCCGAAGCGTCTCATGGCTTGTCTTACTGGCTTTGAGCCAGGAATTATCTGCAGAGCGTGCTCGGCGAGTTCCCTGGGTACACCCGTCATGTCAGATGGCTGCCATGCGAAGATGTCCCGGTTCTCACGGAGGAACTCGACGAGCGTGCTTTCCTATTTGGGGGACAAATTTGTCCCAATGGCGGTGGTCTTGGCGGCATCGCCAGCGACAAGTTCCACCTGTTTTGTATCGACTGTAGGCTTGAAGGTGGGCGGGGTGGCGGAAACCTCCTGCTTGGATGCCGGCATCTCCGCGGGGTTCGTAGCGGCATGGATTTCTTTGAACTCCTCGCCGAAGAACACTGCTTCCGCGAAGGCGGCTTCTCCTTCCTCGCACCCCTTTGCCTTTCTGAAGCTGCCATAAACAGTAATTATGCCATCCGGTCCTGGCATTTTCAGCTGATTGTAGATGTAGCATGGCCTTGCATGGAAGCTGTGGAAGGCAGGGCGACCGAAGATCACATGGTATGTGCTTTTGAACGGGACAACCTCAGAGGTTATGGGCTCTTCTCTGTAGTTTTCTTCACTACCGAAGGCAACCTTGAGTGTGATGGACCCGAGGGACTTGGCTTGGCGACCAGGGACCACCCCATAAAAGGTGACCGCGCTATGGCGGAGTTGGGTCTTGGTAAGGCCGAGCTTTGTCAAAGTTTCCACGTACATGATGTTCAGGCTGCTGCCGCCATCCATTAAGCATTTGGAAAACTCATAGCCATGGATTACAGGGCATACCACCATGGCATAATATCCCTCAGGGATGTGCTCTGGATGATCATCACGGCTCCAGTGCACCGGTACTTCGGACCATCGGACGTACTGGCGGATTTTAGGCACGGTGGCATTGAGGGAGCGCATAGCGGCTCTCTGTGCCTTTGCCGTGGGGGGTCCAAGGAATGTGTGAAAGGCACCTTTTTTGTCCTTGATTGGATTTCCCTTGCCAGCACCACCCTCTGCCTTTTCGGCGGGTTTGGGCGCAGGGTCTTCATCCATATCACTGCCATCCCTAGACTCCTTGTCTTTGTCCGCTTTTCCTTTGCCACGAGGCCGTTGTCGCCGGCTGCGCTTGAAGCCAGCTTCTTGATCCGCCTTGAGGTCATTGACAAACTTGCAGTTCCAGTTGGTATGGTTGCATTTTCCTGAAACATCGCGATGGGCAAAACATGGCATATCGCGGTATTCGTCGTAAGATACGGGAGCGGATGGCGCCGAAGCGGGATTTGCAGAACTCCGCGGCTGGCCGCCGCTACCTCCGCGTCCTCTGCCGCGCTGGCTTCTTTGGCCCTTATCAGCAAAGGTTGTGGCTACCATGTCTGGAGCCTGCGGCTCTTCTGGCGGATTCTTCCGTTTATTGCTGCTATTCCGCTTTCCAGTGTTCTGGATGGCGGAAGCCTTCAGAGATTCGCGGGCGTCGTCGTCGGCGGCCGCGTAGTTGCTTGCGATGGTGATCATGGAATTTAGGGTCAACTTCCCTTCGTTCCTTTCCCGCAACAGGCGATGGCGGAGCAGTTGGCCTCTCTCCAAACTGTCAATAAACGCGAGGATGGCGGATTCGTCAGTAACCCCTTCACAGGAGTTCTTCATATCCAGCCATCGCGCAAGGAAAGTTCGGGAGGTCTCGTCGTCGGCGCGTCGGCACCGTTGGAGGTCACCAATGTTATGGGGTCTCTTGTAAGTCCCCTCGAAATTTTCGGTGAACGCAGTTTGCATATCGAACCAGGTTTGGATAGAGTTTTCTGCCAAGTCGTTGATCCACTGCCTCGTAGTGCCGGATAGCATCAGGGGCAAATAGCGGACAGCAACATTGGGTGACCCCCCGGCGAACTGTACTGCGTTGAAGTAGTCTTGTAGCCAAGTTAAAGGCCTATCGACTCCATTGTACTGGCGGATATTTTTCTCGATTTTGAACCCATGCGGAATGGGCTCATCACGAATCCGTTGTCCAAAGCATTTTGGGCCGAGGAAGAAGGCTGTTTGAGACTTGGCAATCTCGTTTAGATGGGTACGGGCGTCGTAGGGCTTCTGATCTGGCGGATCCTTGCGAGAGTTGCGCGACCTTGCTGGCCCGCCGCCACCACCGCCGCCACCATGGGGGCTTCCTGGTGGGGATGGCGAAGGGTCCCGCCGTCTTTTACTCTCGCCGTCCTGCGACTGATCTTTGCAGTTACGACAGCTTCCTTCTGTTCTTCGTGGAGATGGATCGTCGTCATGGCGGCGGGAACCTTGCCCTTTGTCATCGTGACGGTGAGTGGAGCGATGCTTGTCTTTATCGCCGCCGCGATGCGCATCATCGTCATGGCGAGACCGGTCCCTTCTCTTGGATCCGCCATCCCTGCTGTTTTCCCATCGTGGCGGATCGTCTCTGCGTCCAGCGTCACGGCTTCGCCCTCGCTTGCCATCATTGTCGCGTATGACAATTCCCCCCTTTGGGACTTCGAACGTCTTATGCTTTGGTGGCGGCATGTTGGTCTTATGGCGAGGGGCAGCATTGTCTTGTTGGTATCCGTAAGCAGGGTAATTCTTGTGGGGTGGCGATGGATTTCTCTGCGGGCCTTTGCCATTTGGTTTGTCATCGGAGGATATTGGGATGGCGTTCGCCCGGTTACGAGCTTCTCTTCTTCGGATTTCCGAGGATCCGGTATGAGACTCGTTGTTGGGGCGCGTACCATGGTTGCCAGCCCCCTGAGCCTTAGAGGCAATACTGGACCTGCATAACGCAGGATCAGATTCGAGCCGTCGTGACGACGTAGCCTTCTCCTGGTGCACTAACGCTTTGGTCATCAGTTTAACCGCCGTCTCTAGGGCTGTTGGGCTCTTGTTATGTTCCAATAGCTCCTTTGCAGCCACGATGTTCTCGATGGGCGTAGCCCTAACTTCATCGCGGTTTTTGTCCACGTATGGCGGACTCTTGATGTACATCTTGGCCAGAGTTTCCGCTGTTGGTATGGTGAACTCAAGGTTTCGTACCAGCTGCGGGTCGCCTCCCTCGTTAATCTGGTTCTGGATGAGAGTGGCATACTTCTCTTCCATGTTCCTTGCACGTTTCAGCGTGTCTTGAGCTTTAGCAATGTCGTCATCAACCTGCTTGCCCATCTTCTCGACTCGCTTTGCTTCCTTGAGGAGTGCTCGCCTCTTCTTCTCGAGATCGTTCACATCTCTGACATAGTCAGGGGTGATTGGATCTACTAGAGTTCCATAGACGACTTTGTCCAGCGGGGTCGTGAAGTCTTCCGGGTGCTGGTCCACGGGGATGGCGGGTTGCAGAGGCCTGGGTCCGCCGTGGATCTCAGGAAGTTGTTCCGCGGCGGGATCGGCGGCTGGTGGTGGGTTACCCTGCTCATTGCCGGCATCTCCGTCGTGGACTGCCTGAGATGGCGGATCACCGGTTGTCTGCCCAGCATCATCTCCTTTGTTGGTGACAAACACCTGCTTGGCCGCTGCTTGTTGCTCTTCAAGTGCCTGCTGCGCCAATTCCGCCTCGAGTTTCCTCATGGCGGCATCGTAGTGGTCAGAATCATAGCCTTTGCTGTCCCAGTCATCCGATTCACCACTTTCGTTAAGTGCCTCTAGGATGGATTCACCTGGGCTATCTTCTCCATTGGAGGTAGATCCCGAAGTGATACCTGCGAAGGCAACAAGGCAGTACCGCGGTGTCTCTAACGCCAGATTACTCATGGCGGATTCACTGCGGTCTTCCACCACTTCCTCTACCTGTAGGGTGGGCTGGGTGGGATTACTTTTCAGATCCGATCTGGGCAACTTGGAAAGTTCCAGATCAGATGAATCCTCCTCCGTGTCCAGCTCGAAAGCGGTCCGTTTGGGGATTTCAGCCATACCAATCCGCCGGAAATTGGTTTCCGTAGCGGGGGTAGGGTTTGTCTCTCTAATGAAGATATGGATATCTCCAATCGGGACGACGGTGAATCGAGCAGGGTCTTCTCTAGCCGGCACCCAGAGGCTATCCGCTGGGACAATGGGGAAGCCGGAATCGTAGAGGACGCGCCCGATGGCGACGGTGTCACCGATGCCTGCGAAGGCGGATCCCGCCTGGATCCGCGCTCCAGACGCGCTAAGCCCCACGGTGGGCGCCAACTGTCGTGGTTTCGTCAACAGATCTTCCATAGAGGTAGGGGTATGGCGGTTTGTGGAAGGGGTGAACACGGAGGAGCGATCCAGGACGGTGGTAGCACGAGTTTACCCAGCTTCAGATCCCGCGACGGTGGCGAGATCCTACGTGCTGCTATAATTCAATATATGGCAACAAGTGCTCGGTTACAATGATGAGGTTGGCTGTTTCGCTATGCGATTGGCCGTATGACTTGTCTCTTGCCTCAAGGGCTGCTCCACGCCGGGCTTATAAAGGCGCCTGGCGTGGGCTACACGTTGGTACCGGAGCGGATACAACTTGGAGTCCTAGACTAAGTCCTCTGCGTGTGCTACAGGGTAATCCGCCATGGGCCGTCTTCGAACCCGCCATGGGCCTGCAATCCGCAATCCGCCATGGGCCTGTCTCCGGATCCGCCATAAGCGCCTGCGTCCAGTACCGCCGTGGCAACTTCAGCAACTGGGCCGCCCAGTATAGCGAATCCGCCATACCACCCTTGATGGGCCACCCTGGCTTGCTGATTTAGGACTACGTCGCTGGTATACCTATTTGGTATATCCCCAACATGGTCTGTCTCCTACTCTCCTTTGGACTCCATCTTCATGTCAGGTAATTAAGGACTTCAGCTTTTATTTCATCCAATTCCGAGAATATTTTCTGTGTAACTTTTCTGAAACACAAAAACAACAGAAAATAGGAAACCGGCACTGTGGTATCTTGTTAATAGGTTAGTTCTAGAAAATGCATAAAAATGCCACGAAGTGGAAACAAAACAGAAAGAAAATGGTGTATAAACAAGCATGGAGCATAAAAAATTATAGATATGTTTGAGACGTATCATCTGACATCAAGGACCCACCCGACAACAGCGTCCATGAACATTATCAACATATATAGCATGGGTTTTTGTTGTTCAAAAAGGCTAACATCAAGGACCCACCCGACTGCAATGACTATGAACATTATCTAAAAATATATATGTAGCACATGTTTGTTGTACAGAGAGGCTGACATCGAGAACCACCCGACAGCAGCGTCCATGAACATTATGAACATAGCAGAGGTTTCTTGTTCTGACAGGCTAACATCGAGGTTCCACAACACTGCAGCGTCCATGAACATTATCAAAGCGAGCGGTTCGAAAAATAAAAGCAAGTAGCCAACAACCGTGTGGAACAGATAATCAAACGGAGAGGCTGACATCAGGGACCCACAGTCCAGACCATAGATTGTTGCATCAAGCAACATGAGCTAGGTCACGGGGACAAAAAAAAGTGTGCTAGAGACACTGACCATGGGCCCACAGCCTAAAAAGGTCGGTCAGAGTCCAAAATCGAAAGCGAAATCAAAAAACATCTACCATGCACTGGACAACCATCTACCATGATTTGCCCTAATCCATGGTAGTAGAAGGCCTTAGAAACGAGAAAAAAGTTTTTCCATCTACCACGAAACTGACCAAAATCGTGGTAGAAGGGGGGTCTTCAGCAACGACCAAAAGTGCCAGTCGTGGTAGATGGACACTTTTCTTCTAGTGTAACTTAATCCTTAGACCATGAGGTTATATTTAATCACTATTTGACAAGGGTATAGTTAATAGAGCTCATTAGTTGGGTACCCCTGAGGCCCGTTAAGCTAGGCCCAACTGTAATGATAGTCGAGATACGAGTTCTTACCGTATGTCGATGTTGTAATCTGTATCGGACCCTACCCGATCCTCGAGACCTGGCTACCTATATATAGGGGCCAGGAGGGGACGGTGTAGGGCAGATTGAAAGCAAGCCAGGTTCAATACCCAAGTTTACTTTCGATATACACATATTTCGACTAATCTTACCTTCGAGTTCATCCGACGCCCTATCTCCCTAATCCTAAGTCCTTCATTTAGGACATTTGTCGAGTTAAGCCTCGTCACTATTTCTGAAGGAAGCTTTGATTGCATCAATTATCACACCATAGCAGGTGATACGTCTCAAACGTATCTATAATTTCTGATGCTCCATGCTTGTTTATGCACCATTTGCTTTGTGTTTTGTTTACACTTCGTGGCATTTTTATGCATTTTCCAGAACTAACCTATTAACGAGATGCCATAGTGCCAGTTCCCTATTTTCTACTATTTTTGTGTTTCAGAAAAGTTACACAGGAAATATTCTCGGAATTGGACGAAACAAGAGCCGAAGTCCCTAATTACCTGACACGAAGACAGAGTCCAAAGGAGAGCAAGAGGTGGACCAGAGGCCGGCCACACCATAAGGTGGCGCGGGCCCCCCTTGGCTGCGCCACCAGGGGTGTGACCGCCTGGTCCACCCCTTGACATCGCCCTTCCGCCTATATATTCTCCTCGACAAGAAAACCCTAAGGGCCCAAACTCTTTTCCAGAAAACATACTGCAAGCCGCCGCCGTCGTCAACGCGAGATCGGGAGGGTCCAAAAGCTCTTCCCGGCACCCTGCCAGAGAGGGGAATCACCACCGGAGGACTTCTTCATCACCATATCTGCCTCCAAAGTGATGTGTGAGTAGTCTACCTTGGACTACGGGTCCATAGCAGTAGCTAGATGGATGTCTTCTCCTCCATGTGCTTCATGTTTAGATCTTGTGAGCTGCCTATCATGATCAAGATCATCGTTATGTAATTCTACATGTTGTGTTTGTTGGGATCCAATAAAATATTGAGTACTATGTCAAGTTGATTTGTGATTTATCATCTCTATGTTGTTTATGATCTTGCATGCTCTCCGTTGCTAGTAGATATCTTGGCCGAGTAGATCCTAGTGACTCCAAGAGGGAGTATTTATGCTCGATAGTGGGTTCATGCCTCTAGTAACTTGGGGAGTGACAAAAATCTCTAAAGTTGTAGATGTGCTGTTGCTACTAGGGAGAAAACAACAATCTTGTGTTCAAGGATATTTGTATTGTTTACATTACACACTTTGCTTAAGGTGATGATCTGTTGCTTCCAACTTAATACCCAACAATTGTACGGATGATATCCGGCGGGTGGATTATTAGTTATAGATGCAGTCGGATTACGGTCTATGTATTATGTTGTAATGCCCAAGTGAATCTCATAGTGATCCTCGTGACATGTACATGCATTGCTTGCCTTCTTTATTCTGTCAATTGCACAACTATAATCTGTTTACCTAGCATGTTATTTATCTTTATGGAGAGACACCTCTAGTGAACTGTGGACCCCGGTCCATTCTTTTACACTCATATTACTGTTTACTTTTCACAAGCATTATTTACTTTCTTGCAAACAACTATCTTTTACCACACGACACGTTTAATTCTTTGTTTACAGCAAACCGGTGAGATTGACAACCTCACTGCTAGTTGGGGCAAAGTACTTTGGTTGTGTTGTGTGTAGGCTCCACATTGCCGCTGGTGCAGAGCTTCACCCAGATAGGCGCCATAAACAAATTGTCTGGAGCATCGCCAAGCCAGCTAGCATCAACCTTCGGAAGTGGTTTCTTTCTCCAACTGGTTCGATTAAACCTTGGTTTCATACTGAGGGAAACTTACCGCTGTGCTCATCATACCTTCCTCTTTTCATTCCCAACTGGGTGGCTAAGCACCGCCAAGCAAGCATTTGTCTGGCGCTGTTATCGGGGAGAAAGAGGATTTCTACAAGGGGAGTCTCTCGCTTCCAATCTTTTACTTTGTTATTGTTTTGTTATTTTCTTTACATTATTTTTGCTTGCATCTTTTTATCAAAAAGACAAAAAAAATAGTTCCTATTTCAAGTTGCTTTTATGTCTAGTTTAGTTCCTATTACTATGTCTCTTGATGAAATGATCTTTACTTTCAAGCAAAAGAATGAAGAGAGTTTTAAAGAAGCTTGGTCTAGAATTTATGATTCCCATGGTAAAACTAAACCAAAAATGACTTTGAGCTTGCTTCTTAGTAGCTTTTACTTTGGTCTTGCTCTTCGTTATAGATATGCTTTGGATGCTATAGCAGGAGGAGATTTCCTTCATTACAATGGAGATCAAGCTTTCAATGTTATAAAAAAGTTTATTGCAGTATATAGCTTACCGAGTGATTTTGATTCTTCTCTTATGAGCATTTTTGCAAGATTAAATACTCTTGAGACTCATACTGCTTGTTTAAAAGAATTTCATGGTATGTTGCGCGAGCATCATGATTATGTGCCAATAAATTTCGAACCCTCAAGTTGGTTCCCTACGGTGAAAGTTACTATCAATGGTGAAACTTTTCATGCTCGTTGTGATATTATGTCTGAATTTTGCCTTATGCCTAAGGATGTTTATGAATCTTTGAATCTTTGGGGACTTTCTAGGGGTGGAGAAGAAATATCTCTTACCAATAATTCCACTATATTTCCCGTTGGAGTAGTTGAAGGAGTGTTTACAAAAATCCTAGGAAGAATAGTATCTACTGGTTATCTTGTTATTGAATCTGTAGGAAAGGGACGAATCACACTTGGAAGGTCTCTACTACAGCTCCTGGGCGCAATGATAGATGTGGGAAAAGGCACTATAAAATTCACATCTCCACCATGTAATCGTCATGAGTTCCCAAAAGGTAAGAGCAAAGGTAAGAGAGGAAGATGTAAGGCATTCAGTGATATTAATAATCCTTCATTTGAAAATACTTGATTCTTACTTTTTGCGCCTAGCTCAAAGGCGTTAAAGAAAAAGCACTCTTGGGAGATAATCCAATATTTTCTTTCCAGTACTTTTTCTTTTTGTTGAGTCTTGGAAGTTATTACTACTGTAATGACCTCTCCTTATCATTTTTATTTTGTTTTTGTGCCAAGACGAAACTCTAATTGGAGGAAGGTAAGATTTGGGGAAGTTGCTGTCTTGAAACAGATTTCTGCGTTGTACCGTAAAAATTCGTGAAAATTCTCGGAACATCTTTTTGATCTGCGATTTCTTGTGCACATGCCCCAGGTTGTTGTCTAACTTTAATTAGTTTTGCACTTTTTGATTGAGCAACAGAATATTTTCAAAAAAAATCAATCTTTACCAGCTGTTCTGTTTTGACAGATTTCTGCCACTATTTGTGTTTGCATGTTGATCTCTTTCTTTTTGAGTTCTTTTGATCATGGAACTTTTGGGAGAGTTGCTATAGTAGCTTATGCTTTAATGGGTGTTATACGTCAGTTGGAACTGAACCAAAAAGTGGATTTACTATCTTGCATGCACTAATGTTGCTAATAAGAATTGTGTGAAGTTTTGTATGAAGGAAGTTTTCAAGTGTAGGGAAGGGAGAATGATGAGATAAGATGAAGTATGGACAAAAGCTCAAGCTTGGGGATGCCCATGTCACCCCAAGAAATATCCAAGAAGTACAAGCATCAAAGCTTGGGGATGCCCCGAGGCACCCCTTCTTCATCGACAAATATTAGGTCACCTTTCAAGACACTATATTTTTATTGCTTCGTATTCTATGTGTTTTTCTTGGAGCGTCTTTATTTTCCCTTTCAGTTTTCTTTTCTTTTGTTTTCTAAAATAAATGGTTGGACCCCAACATATTTCTTTTGGAGAAGACGCACTCCGTTTTTCATTGCCAAGAACACTCTAGTTTTCACTCTTATCGTTTAACGAGTGTTCTATTTTTCTAGTACTACGTTTAGCTTTCATTTTTCACCTTGATTTTTTTTCAGAACTTGTTATTTATTTGTAGCAAGGTGTGTTTAGACCTCTGGTCTATGTTGATTTTCATCTTTAAGAGTTGTTTCGAAAAGGTTGATTGGTGTTGGAAAAGAGAAAAAAGTTTCATGCCTATAGTGGTACAAATGGGAACTTGTTTAGACTGTGGCTTAGAATTTTCAAGTCATGCTTGATGTTATTTTGATTATATGCTTAGTAGTTTTGCTGTACCATGACTTGTCTCAAATGACTGAGATTGCTTAATGTGCCTTTGAAAGAATCATGCGTTGTTTTTATTATATGGGAGCATATTATTGTGGTATTCTCCTTTGATGCTTTAATTAGGTTGACTTGGCGCATGTCACACCATGTTTGACTACAAACCAGTCGTCTCAAGCCTCTATGATCATTTGGTTTTTGACTTGTGATACCACTTTAAGCTTTGGTTAATAATGTTTTGTCGCTATGCATGATTATGGCCATTATTGCTCTCTTAGTTGGTCGCTCCCAGTCTTTTGCTATTTGTACTGAGAGGGAATACTTCTCGTGCATCCAACTCCCAAAAACCAAAGTATTTCAGAGAGTCCACTATAGATTCCTATGCATGGTATTTTCAAGCCATTCCAAGTAAATTTTCATGTGCTACCTTTCAAAAAAAATCCTTCAAAATACTTCTCATTTTGTGACACTGTTTTCAGCTCATGGGGACGTAGTGGTCAGATTTGCTATCTTCCATATTGTAATATTTCAAAAAAAATAAAAATAAAAGGAAAAAATAAAATAAAAAAGGCAGTCCTCCATGGTATGTGAAAGTTGGTGGGCACCCGATGGAATCGCTTAGCCATGGTTTGTGAAAGGAAAAGTAGGCAGGAGTGCCAAGCTTTATAAAAGAGCACAAATGTGCCAATTTCTCTCAAAAACTTGTTTAGTATGGAAGATAGTAAGAGCCCCATTGCCAGTCATTGACAAGAACAACCACCTCTCAAAACAAATTTTATCTCTGTTTTACAAATGAAAAGCTCTAGCACATGCTAAATCACTACTTCCCTCTGCGAAGGGCCTATCTTTTACTTTTATCTTGAGTCTTCACCTTCTACCTTTATGCACCGTCTAAGAGAGCATAGTTGTCATTCTGAGTATAATGTACATGGTCCCAAAATTTATTATTGATTGATTCATGATTATGGTTTTGCTTGTTCTCAAATTGTTTGTATCTCGTCACCCTCTTAAACTTGAAGGTGTCCTATGCACTTATGTTTGCTACTCCATGAGGGACAAGATGGATACAACTTTGCTATGTTTTTCTATATGCTCGAAACAAACAATTGACTTTCATTGCATTATTACTCATGATCTTTTGTTTGTGTTACTTTTCATGTTATAACATGGTTGCTAAGTTCTATTGTCAAGATTATATCTTTTATGCCCATGTTTAGAGTACTTTGATCTCAGCACTCAATGCTTTACATCGTTTGATCAAGATTGTGTTGGTGCATGTCAATTCAAAAATTATTGTTTCGTTATCACTTACCTACTTGAGGACGAGCAGGAGTTAAGCTTGGGGATGCTTGATACGTCTCAAACATATCTATAAATTTTGATGCTCCATGCTTGTTTATGTACCATTTGCTTTGTGTTTTGTTTACACTTCATGGCCTTTTTATGCATTTTCCGGAACTAACCTATTAACGAGATGCCACAGTGCCACTTCCCTGTTTTCTGCTATTTTTGTGTTTCAGAAAATTTACACAGGAAATATTCTCGGAATTGGACGAAACAAAAGCCAAAGTCCGTAATTACCTGACACGAAGACTGAGTCCAAAAGAGAGCAGGAGGTGGACTAGAGGCCAGCCACACCGTATGGTGGCGCAGGCCCCCCTTGGTCGTGCCACCAGGTGGTGTGACCGCCTGGTCCACCCCCTGACATCGCTCTTCTGCCTATATATTCTCCTCGATAAGAAAACCCTAACGGCCTGAACTCTTTTCCTGAAAACATACTGCAAGCCACCGTCTTCGTCGATCTGAGATCGGGAGGGTCCAAGAGCTCTTCCCGACACCCTGCCAGAGAGGAGAATCACCACCGGAGGCCTTCTTCATCACCATGCCTACCTCCGGAGTGATGTGTGAGTAGTCTACTGATGTCTACGCATGCTTCTATCCTTGTAGATAGTGTTGGGCCTCCAAGTGCAGAGGTTTGTAGAACAGCAGCAAGTTTCCCTTAAGTGGATCACCCAAGGTTTATCGAACTCAGGGAGGAAGAGGTCAAAGCTATCCCTCTCAAGCAACCCTGCAATTATGATACAAGGAGTCTCTTGTGTCCCCAACACACCCAATACACTTGTCAGATGTATAGGTGCACTAGTTCGCCAAAGAGATAGTGAAATACAAGTAATATGGATGATTATAAGTAGCAATCTAAAATAAATATCGTTGCAAGCAAACATGTAACAAAACTAAATCTAAATTGCATTTCAATTCTTAGAAACAAGGCCTATGTCGATGGATTTCGTGTCGCAAGAACACGGGGTACCACGCGACGGACCCAAAGATTCGAACGCAGGGGGCTAAACGTGTGAGATCTTGGATTGCAACGAAACACGGTGACGGAAGCCTCGAGTCGCCGAACGCACCACCCACTGCAGAGAGAGACACTGAGCTTTACCCAGGTTCAGGGCCCTCGTGGTGAGGTAACACCCCTACTTCCTGCCTTCTTGTATTACGACGCGATACCTCGCGAGGAGTACAAGGCCTTGGTTACAAAGGTCTAACTGGCCAGAGGTTGAAGAACCTGCGTGCCCAGCTAGTAGCTTGGAGAAGATGAAGATTCGATCCCCCCTAAGGGGTGGCCTCCCCTCCTTTTATAGCGACAAGGTCCTCCTTCCCCTTATCTTCTTGGAGAAGGGGTTGCCACACACGGCCAAGGAGGGAGGACATCTGTAGACTATATTCTTCCGTGGACGTAGTCTTCATAGAGTAGTGGCGCCGGTCCACCGGAGTGGGTGGAGGAAGCTGACATCTTCCTCTGGCGCCCTGCACCGTCCATGCTATTTTTAGGGGGTGGCCAACAACCACTGTGCCGCTTTGGGCAGGCACAGCGAAAGTTGGTCTCCTCCCTGTCGGGGGTAGCGTGGGCGGTATGCGGTCTTCTGTCCTTTATCTTCTTGCTCTACACGCCAACGTGCTAAGCTAACGTGGACGTGGTTCCTCTCCTCACCAGCGGGAGCTCGTGAGGAGGTCTTCTGGTCCTTAGCAGCTTTAGTCGTCGTTCTCCTCATGAGGCGCCTCCTCATGAGGGTCTTCTCCAATAGCTTCGGTTGTGGTTGCACCTTGGGCCGAAGCTGGGCCGTTGAAGGGGCCCAGGAGCAGGTGGACCGGGATACCCCGGTATCCAGAACACCGACAGTAGCCCCCGGGAGCCCGGCCCACGAACGCGCCCTCTTGAGGGGGCGAAGGGCCAGGGGGCCCAGAAGCTGCTGGGCCGGCACGCGTCAACCGCGCGGTCAGAGGACCATGTGAAGATGCAGAGGCAGCAGACGCGTGGCGCGACCGCAGCTGGTGAGGCGAAACGGCGGGCGACCCTGCAGTCCCCAAAGCGTCAACCGTCATGATGGCGCGTCGCTTCACTGCAGAGCACCGCGCCGATGCTTCGGTTCCCGCGCTGAGATTTGACGCGACGACGCCGGCCGCGCCCCTTAAATAGAGTCTCCTCGAGACCTTCGACACTTCACCTCCTTCCTCCAGTGCCACTTCTTCCTCCACGCCCCCCAAGCTGATGGACCCCTCCGCCTCCTCCGCCGTCGCTGGATCAAGCTCTAGGGCAAAGCACCGTGGACGCCCCCCGGGCAGCGGGAACAAGGCGAAGATCTCGGCCCGGTGGACGCTCGGCGCCGGTGGCCCCCTGCGCATTGGCGCGCCGAGGCAGGACGAGGCGAATCGCGCCGCCACGGGGACCTCCGGCGCCCTGACCCTTAGGGGTCCCGCGCCTGGAGGCGCTCTGAACTCGCCATCGCCGCTGGCGGCGGCGCCTCCTCCCCACGCCCCGGGGAGCATCGACCGGGTACTTCAGGAGGTGGAGGCCGCCCTGGGCCCCCTTTCCCCTGCTGCAGATCCTCCGGCCCCGCCGGTGAACGGAGTGGTCGCCACTCCGCACCCCTTGGCGGCGGCGATGCTGGGACCCCTCATCGGCCCGGGGTCCCGCTTCCTGGAGCTCCTCGTCGTCGTCGATGCCCTGAGCTTCAACTCCCTCCGGCTGCCCGACGCAGTCCGGAGGGTGGTCTACGCCCTCGGCGCGGCCTTCGGGGAGATCGTCCTGGGGAGCAGAGCAGGCCAGATCTCTTCTGGCCTGTGGACATCCTCCTCGGAGCGGGCGGTCACGCCGTCCTCTCCGGGTGCTGGAGGGCTTTTCCCCTCGGCCATCGCCTTCACGCCGGCGACCACCTCGTCTTCCGCTTCAAGCTGGGGGCGCTGGAGTCCTCGGTGCGGATCTTCAACGCCGCCGGCGTCTGCCGCACCTACCCCCAGCCTGCGGCGCAGTGAAGGGGAACTCCTGGCGCGGTAGCCTCCTGGGGAGGGGAGCTAGTCTCCTCCCCACTTTTGCAATGTAGCCTGCGCCGGCGGGGAATGCCCCCCCGTGCCTTTGTCTTCTCCCCCGCAGTGGGTTAGTAATGAAAATCTCCTTGCTTTTCTGCTTCTTGATTTTCGTCGTCATCCTGTTCGTCCGAGCGCTCGAGAGCCCTAGCGAGTTGTCAACGCCGACGGGAGGTCTCCCCGCGCCTCAGAGCTCATGTCGGGGTCGGCGCCGGCGACGACGTCAGGCGATTCCTGAGATTAGAAGTTGAAGAAAGAGTTGGAAAACAAAAAACTACAAATCCCCAAAAACAAAAAAACAAATCGGTAAAACAAACGAAAAAAGAAGGCGAATAAGATGCCCCTGTGACCGGCACAGGGACCTTCTCCGTCGTGGAGGAGCGCGGCACTATCTGTGCCAGCAGCTAAGAGCAAATTGCCGCGCGTGGCGATTCACGGGGCCTTCCTCGTCGTTGAGGGAAGCTGGACCCTCACGGACATGAAAACGTCGACGCTTAAGAGAGCCCAAAGACCGTCGACACCTCATTAAGGGTTGCTCACGAGGTGAAGGGCCTGGCGCGGACCTCCGGATCTGCGTCTCCTTCGCAAGATGATCGGAGCGGCCTTTGTCTTCAGTAATCTTGCCACGTTAGGCCTTCCTCGATAGAGGGAATCTTCCTGCGGATGCATTGTGCATCGACGCGTCCTTGTTCCCTCGTGAGGATTGCTCACGAGGCTCGTGAGGGTTGCTCACGAGGCGCTGGTCCTTAGCGGGTGCCTTGGGCACACCTCGGACTTTCCTCGAAGATTTCTTATTTCCTGGTGTACTTCGCAAGGAACTAAGCACCATGGGTACTTGGAGGTGATCGATAACAGGGTCGTCGCCCCCGACCAGAGCTCATTCCCTTTGGGTTTTTCGGGCTTGGTATTTTCCGGGCGAAGGCCCCAGCATAGACACCGTGTCTAGCCCCCTTCCGCGTGGAGTACAACAGAAAATAAATGGACTTCATGCCATTTTAGTATCATGCCGAAGCAGAGGAGCCATATTGCGCTATAACTTAATATCAGTGCTTAAGAGCAGTTTGAGCTGATACAAGTGCCGTGACAATGGTCTTTATCTCCTCGTGAGGAACCTACGGGTAGAACTTTCGCAGATGAGCTATGTTCCACGGGTTCCCCACCGGCACACCTTCTGCGGTTTCCAGCCGCGCCGAGCCCGGCCTGGCGATGTGCGTCACCTTGAAGGGTCCTTCCCACATTGGAGATAGCTTGTGCAGGCCCTCGCGAGAGAGTATCCTCCTTAGCACCAGGTCGCCAACCTCCAGAGTCCTTGCTCGAACATGGCGGCTATGGTAGCGATGTAGTCCTTGCTGGTACCTCGCGGCGCGGAGCGCGGCTTGGCACCGAGCTTCTTCGAGCTAGAGGAGGCGGTCCTTGATGAGGTCCTCTTGGCGAATTTCGTCGAAGGCGAGCACTCTTGGCGATCCAAACTTGACGTCGGTGGGAAGAACAACCTCTGCCCCATAGACCAAGAAGAAAGGGATCCCTCCAGTGGGTTTGGTGGCGGTAGTCCTGATGGACCACAAGATGGATTGGAGGTTGTCTAACCATTTTTTGCCGCAGGCTTCGAGCTTGGCGTTGAAGCTTTTCGTCTTGAGTCCCTTAAGAACCTCGGCATTGGCACGCTCGGCTTGGCCATTGCTCCTGGGATAGGTGACGGAGGTGAAACAGATCTTGATGCCGATCGATGCGCAGTATTCTCGGAACAGCCCGCTGGTGAACTGGCTACCGTTGTCGGTGATGATGCGGTTAGGCACACCAAAGCGACAGACCAGCCCACGGATGAACTTGACTGCGGACCTGCCCGGGATTGTGCACACTGGCTCCACCTCCACCCACTTGGTAAACTTGTCGATGGCGACATAGAGGTAGCGGTAGCCCCCTTGCGCTCTGGGGAATGGACTGAGGATGTCCAGCCCCCAAACTGCAAAGGGCCAAGTGAGTGGGATGGTTTGCAGCTCCTGCGCCGGCTGATGAATCTGCTTGGCGTGGAATTGGCACGCCTCGCACTTCTTGACCATCTCTGTCGCATCCCAGAGCGCCGAAGGCCAGTAGAAGCCGCTTCGATATGCCTTTGCGACAAGAGTTGAAGCAGAAGCATGATGCCCACATTCGCCGGCATGGATGTCCCTTAGAAGCTCTTGGCCTTGGTGAGTAGATATGCACTTCAGAGCGACGCCGTTTAGGTGACGCCGGTACAAGTCACCGTCTTTGACGCAGTAGCCTGAGGCTTGTCGCACTATCCTCTTGGCCTCCGATTCATCTTCGGGAAGCCTGCTGCTGACGAGGAAGGCCTTGACCTCCAGGATCCAATCCACTCCCTCTTGTCGTGCCAACGCCACCAAGACGCGGTCACCCAAAGGAGGCCCGCAGTCCGGAGCACCCTGCTCTGGTGGCGGCGGCAGTACAGGCGGAGGGTCATACCCGGACGATGACAGAGAGGCGGACGGTTTGAAGAGTCGCTCCTCGAAGACGCCGGCAGGTTGTGCCAGGCGATTTCGTCCGCCTCCACGTTTTCTCCCCTTGGGATGTGCTTCAGCTCCAAGCCTTGGAAGCGTTTTTCCATCTTTCGATGCTCCTCGAGATAAGCCGCCATGTGCTCATCCTTTGGAGTGTAGCTCTTGTTGGAGAAGTTCACTACCAACTGTGAATCTCCCTTGACGACGAGGCGCTTGATTCCCAAAGCGTTCGCTGCCCTTAGGCCAGCGAGTAGTCCTTCATACTCCGCGATGTTGTTGGAGACCTTGTGCTCAGGCTTAAAGCAGAGTTGTATGGCGTAGTAGAGCTTGTCTCTAGAGGGAGAAATCAGGACAGCACCAGCTCCCGCGCCGGGGAGGTTGAAGGCGCCGTCGAAGTGCATGACCCAGAGGCCTGGGGCCTCCTCTCCTGGGAGCATTGACTCCACCTCTGGAGGCTCGTCGGCGAACGGATCAGTCCATTCGGCAGTGAACTCAGCCAAAGCCTTGCTCTTGATTACCTTAGTAGTTTCGAAGGAGATCTCAAAGGGTTGAAGCTCCACGGCCCATTCTGCCACCCGCCCGGTGACATTGTGATTGCGTAGAATGGTCTCCAGGGGACGATCAGTGACCACCTTAATCGGGTGACCCTTGGTGATGCCCTCAGGAGTTTCCTCCTTGGGAGGCTCGGGAGCGTTACTCTGAGAGAGCGGCTCGGTCGGTGAAGCCGCAGCGGGCGGCTCCTCTTGAGGGACGGGAAGTATAGCTGCCTCCTCCTCGCGAGGAGCCCCCGGGCTCGGAGGATTGACCTCCTCTTTGGCGATTATCTTGGCGTCTCGTTCCGCGACGAGAACGGCGCTTGCAGTCCTTGGAGTTGCCACAATGTAGAGTAGCAAGGGCTCGCGGAATGTTGGGGCAACCATGATTGGTGGGCTCGTGAGATACCTTTTCAACTCAGCGAAGGCCTTGTCAGCTTCCGGAGTCCACTCTAACTTCCCAGTGCGCTTCATGAGCTTGAAGAAGGGCAAAGCCTTCTCCCCGCTCCTCGCGATGAAGCGCCCCAGGGCTGCCATGCATCCCGTGAGGCGTTGCATTTCCTTGAGACTGCGTGGTGGATGCATTTCTTCGATGGCCTTGACTTTGTCAGGGTTCGCCTCTATCCCGCGATGAGATACGAGGAACCCCAACAACTTTCCCGACAGCACACCGAAGGCGCACTTGGCGGGGTTGAGCTTGATGTTCACCTTTCTCAGATTGGCGAACGTTTCCTCCAGATCCTCGATGAAGGTGCGACTCTCGCGAGTCTTGACGACGATGTCATTGACGTAGGCTTCCGCATTTCTTCACATCTGAGCCCCCAGGGCCTTACGCATGAGCCTTTGGAAGGTGCCCCTGCATTCTTCAGGCCGAAGGGCATGCAGACATAGTAGTACACACCACAAGGCGTGATGAAGGCGGTCTTCTCTTCGTCCTCCTTTGCCATCTTGATCTGATGATAGCCGGAGAAAGCATCCAAGAAGCAAAGGAGGTCGCAGCCGGCGGTGGAGTCAACGATTTGATCTATCCTTGGGAGCGGATAAGGGTCCTTAGGACAGGCCTTGTTGAGACTGGTGAAGTCCACGCAGAGGCGCCCACTGCCATTAGACTTTGGGACGACCACCGGATTTGCAATCCAGGTGGGGTGGGCTACCTCGCGTATTAGCTTGGCCTTCTTCAGCTTCTCTATTTCTTGGACGATGAAGTCTTGCTTCTCTTGCGCTTGTTTCCTAGTCTTCTGCTTCACGGGGTGTGCCTGAGGGCACACGGCTAAGTGGTGCTCAATCACCTCCCTGGGAACGGCGGGCATATCTGACGGAGTCCAAGCGAACATGTCAGAGTTTGCCCATAGGAAGGTGATGAGCGCGCTTTCCTATTTGGGGGAAAGCCCTGCCCCGATGGTGACGAAGTTCTCGCAGCCCCCAGCCTGGAGCGGGACCTTCTTGGTTGCAGAGCGCTCTTGGGTGAACTGGGGCCTCCTCCCTGAGGGTACCGTAGCTTCCCGAATGCTCATGTCCAGCATCGGATGGACCAGGTCCTCGCTTGGAGTAGGCGATGCAGAGGCGGCGAACTTCTTCCCTATCGAGCTCGGCAGATGGGGCTCAAGAGAGGCCTTCTTCGCAGTAGCCCACTCTTGGGATACGAGCTGCTTCTTCCTCGTGAGGTCGCCAGAGTGTTCCAGTAGATCTTCGTCGGCGGGGAACATGGTGGCGGCCTCACGGTAGACATGCTCCACTAATCGGAGAGCATCCTTCTCATTGCAGCACACGATGATCGTGTCGTTGGCGCCCGGAATCTTGAGGACGTTGAAGCCATGGTGCGTTGCTGCCATAAACCTTGCCAAGGCTGTGTAGCCGAGAATGGCATTGTACGGCAGCGCGATGTAGGCGACGTCGAAGTCGAGGCTCTCTGTCCTGTAGTTGTCCCGGGTGCCGAAGGTTACGGGCAGGCGTACCTGCCCAATTGGCGTTGTAGACCCTTCGGTTACCCCAAAGAATGGTCGAGTTGGCATGAGCCGGTGGTACGGCACCTGCATCTTCTCGAAGATCTCAACTGAGATGATGTTGAGGCCCGCCCCTCCGTCGATGAGAGTACGATTGACGGCGACGTTATTGATGGTGGGCATGCACAAGAGGGGAATTGTGCCCATGCCCCTGGTGGAGGCCGGATGGTCCTCCTCGTCGAAGCCGATCTTGCAGGTTGACCACTTCATTAGGCGGTTGCCGACGTTGTGCTGTGTCGCTGCGATCTCTCGCGACAGCTGCTTGAAGTGACGATTAGATAAAGGAGCCTGAGCTCCACCCATGAGGCAAGCGGCAAAGTCTCGCGACTCTTGATAGCCCCCCTGGTTCTCCTCCCGACGGTCGTTTGCTGGTGGAGGCAGCGGCAGCGGCTCGGGATCTGCTCGAGACAGACCTTCGCGGTGGCGACCCTCCTCGCGGTCGTCGTCGCGACGATCGCCCCGGGATCCACTCTTGCCGTAGCTGTGGCCACCCCCACGGCGCTTGGAGACACCATTTTCTTCATGAAACTTTCGGACAATCCAACAATCATCGGTATTGTGGGTGTCCTTCTTGTGGAGAATACAGAAGCGGCGACGTCGACCTTTATCGCGCTCGGAGCGGTCCCCGCGGCGCTGCTTATGATCAGGCTCCGCCGCGAGGACAGCAGCCTCCTTTCGCTTGGGGTCCTTGGACTTCGGCTTTGGGGGAAGCGCCTCCGGCAGGTTGTGCACGAAGAGCCTTCCCTCCTCAGCCTTTGCGCAGCGGTCGGCGATCTCGAAGAGCCTGACGACGGAAGTCAGCTCATCATTCACAGACAGCGTCTCCCTCTTCTTGATGTCGGAGACGCCCGTGGAGAATGCGGAGATGACCTCTTCGTTGGAGATCCTGGGGATCTTGTTCCTCATCTGGCTGAAGCGCTGGATGTATTGACGAAGTGTCTCGCCTTTGTACTGACGCACCGCCTTAAGATCGTTCTTGGTGGCGGGGCGCTCATACGTGGGCATGAAGTTGGCCACGAACTGACGGCACAAATCCTTCCATGAGGTCACGGATTCATGAGGAAGATTCATGAGCCAAGTCCGCGGAGCATCCTTGAGGGCCATGGGAAACCAATTAGCCATGGCACGCTGATCTCCACGCGCGGCCTGGACGGCGACGACGTAGAGCTGGAGGAATTCGACGGGGTTGGTGGTCCCGTCGTAACGCGCGCCGATGTCCGGCTTGAACTTGTCAGGCCAGACCACGTAGCGTTGCTGGCGAGTGAGAGCAAGACAACCGGGGTTGTAGATAGGGTCGCTGGGGGTCCTAACGTTCTTGCCAGATTCGCCGATGTCGTCGATGGCGCGGTCATGATTTTCGCGGCGGCGCTCCAGGGAGACGCGTGCATCTTCTGGAGCGCGTTGGACGATTTGGCAGCTGGGCTCCCCGCGCGGCGAGGATGCGGCGCGGGAAGCCACTTTCTTGGCCCTGGCGGCCTTCCCATCTCTGGCGCCCGGGGCGCGGCGCCCCGCCACCGGATCTGGTTCTCCTGCGCCCTGGGCTCCTCCCTGGGCTGGGTCTTCGTTGGCGATGGCGACGAGCTCGGCGATTCGAGCGCGCCACCCCTCGCGCCCATCATCAGTGGGCTGATAGCGCAGCAGCTCCTGCGCCATGGCGAGAGCCTGCGCAGGAGACAGCTGACTCCCAGAACGAGCGCGAGAAGTGGCGGTGGCGGTGAAGGAGAGCGAAGGCTCTATACGCCCGGACGGGAGGTAGGAGGACTCCAGATCTTCCTCCTCTTCCTCCCCGGCCGAAGCTTCACGACGATGGAAGATGGGCTCGGTTTGCTCCCGAACAGCGTTACGACGGCGAAGACGCTCGAGCCTTGCATTGGCGTCGGCCATGTCGAAGCAGATCTGGAAGAAAACACACCACAGCACCCTACCTGGCTTGCCAAATGTCGATGGATTTCATGTCGCAAGAACATGGGGTACCACGCGACAGACCCAAAGATTCGAACGCAGGGGGCTGAACGTGTGAGATCTTGGATCGCAACGAAACACGATGATGGAAGCCTCGAGTCGCCGAACGCACTACCCACTGCAGAGAGAGACACTGAGCTTTACCCAGGTTCAGGGCCCTCGTGGTGAGGTAACACCCCTACTTCCTGCCTTCTTGTATTACGACGCGATAGCTTGCGAGGAGTACAAGGCCTTGCTTACAAAGCTCTAACTGGCCAGAGGTTGAAGTACCTGCGTGCCCAGCTAGCAGCTTGGAGAAGATGAAGATTCGATCCCCCCTAAGGGGTGGCCTCCCCTCCTTTTATAGCGCCAAGGTCCTCCTTCCCCTTATCTTCTTGGGGAAGGGGTTGCCACACACGGCCAAGGAGGGAGGACAGCTGTAGACTATATTCTTCCGTGGACGTAGTCTTCGTAGAGTAGTGGCACCGGTCCACCGGAGTGGGTGGAGGAAGCTGACGTCTTCCTCTGGCGCCCTGCACCGTCCACGCTATTTTTAGGGGGGTGGCCAACAACCATTGTGCCGCTTTGGGCAGGCACAGCGAAAGTTGGTCTCCTCCCTGTCAGGGGTAGCGTGGGCGGTACGCGGTCTTCTGTCCTTTATCTTCTTGCTCTGCACACCAACGTGCTGAGCTGACGTGGATGTGGTTCCTCTCCTCACCAGCGGGAGCTCGTGAGGAGGTCTTCTGGTCCTTAGCATCTTTAGCCGTCGTTCTCCTCATGAGGCGCCTCCTCATGAGGGTCTTCTCCAATAGCTCCGGTTGTGGTTGCACCTTGGGCCGAAGCTGGGCCGTTGAAGGGGCCCAGGAGCAGGTGGACTGGGATACCCCGGTATCCAGAACACCGACAGCCTAGGGATCATACTTTCACTAGTGGACACTCTAAACAAAGATAACATAATTGAACACATAAATATCTATCTTCACTATGCTACTCTAAACTATTCTCCAATGGATAACAAACACTAATCATGTGTAGGGCTACGAAGCACTCCTCAAAGTTCGCATTTCCCCAAACTAGATTGCCCCACACGATCACCTTGAGTGCACTAGATGGTTCCAACAAACACCAACAATTCATAGAGACACTAGCCAAAGAGACACATATAATGCGCACACTGTCACCTTCACATCATGGTACAAGGTGTCTCTGGAGATTACAATAATAAAGCACTAGAGTAGCATAATATATGAAGAATAGCATCTACCAGTTCAACTAGATACAAAGCTCATGATCACAAATAGATCATATCATGGGAGAGAGAGGTGAACCACATAGCTACCGGTAGAGCCCTCAGCCCCTGGGGAGAACTACTCCCTCCTCATCATGGGAGACAGCAACGTCGATGGAGATGCGGTGAAGTCGATGGAGATGGCGGTGGAGGCGATGGAGTCGATGGAGATGGCTCCGGGGGCACTTCCCCCTCCCGGCATGGTGCCGGAACAGAGACTTTTGTCCCTCGAAATTGGTCTTCGACGGCAGCGGCGCTGCAGAACTTTACTAGGAGAAATGCTGATTGATTTAGGGTTTTCACGTCGGAGACCTTTTATAGGCGGAAGGCCGATGTCAGAGGGCAGCCAGAGGCCCCACACCTGGTGGTGGCGCAGCCGGGGGCACCCGCGCCACCCTATGGTGTGCCAGCCTCCTGGCCCCCCTCCGGCTCTCCTTCGGACTTCATCTCGTGTCGAGAAAAATAGGAGGTTCGGGCTTCATTTCGTCCAATTTCAAGAATATTTCCTGTGTAACTTTTCTGAAACACAAAAACAGCAGAAAATAGGGAACTGGCAGTGTGACATCTCGTTAGTAGGTTTGAAAGGACATTTGTCCGTTTCTACTTTTTTGATTTACAATGACATGACTATGCTTTTTTGTGAACTAATATTTGAAATGTATGCATACAGGTTTAAGTTCACAGGTGAAGGGGTTTTCATGCACAAAAAGAAAGATGGTGGAATCGCCTGCCAAAAGTGGCCTAGTTCGGTCTGGCCGGTCCCCTGGCCGGACCATCTGGTGGCAGACCGGGCCAGTCCGACGGAGCCACCGGACTGCTATTCTGAACTGCTTTTCGGCAGGTCGCCGAATCCGCCCGGCGGGCCGCCGGACACCCAGCGAGCAGTCCGGTCCCGCTGGACTTACCGCCGGAGCGTCCGGCCCAGAGGCCGGTGCCGCCGAACTTATCGCCGGACTGCGGCTCGGGCTGCCTCCAACGGCCAGATTTCCACCCACCTATAAATACCCCTTCTTCCAGCTGGGGTAGGGTTAGAACTTCACCAACCATTGTTCATCCTTGAAGCTCTCACCTACCCCCATTGCAAAAACACCAAATTCCATAGATCTCCCCTTCTAGCCAACCAAAGCTCTTGATCTTTGGAGGATTGAAGGAGGAGGCACCGATCTACATCTTCACCGAAGGAATTTCATTTCCCCCTCCATTTTCTTGGAGGATTTGCACCTAGGGGATCTTGTGACCCTAGGTGTTGTAATTGGTTGATTAACTCATCTTTGTGGTGATTCTTGCCTCCGTGGCTTTCTTGGGAGCCTCCAATTGAGTTGTGGAGTTGTGCCCCAAGCTCCATGTAAGGGATTCATGGTTCCCCCAATACCACCGCTTCGTGGAAACGAGCCAGCCTCCGTGGCTTGCTCACCGGAGAACAAGGTGAGCCTTTGTGGCGTTGGTAGACTCCGTGTCACCACATCTCTCCAACGTAGACGTACTTCCCCTCAAAAGGAAGGAACTATGGGAATACATCCTTGTGTCTCCGGTCTCCACTCTTCGGTTATTTCTTTCCCTTACTTGTATCTTGCTAGTTACTTGTTTACTTGCATGCTTGCCACTCATAGGAAATTCACCTAGTTGCACATCTAGTGAATTTACTTTGTGTCAAGCCTTAAATTTGAAAAAAGATTAAAAATTGACTTAGCGCCTATTCACCCCCCCCCCCCTAGTCGCCCATACCGATCCTTTCAATTGGTATCAGAGCCTAGTGCTCTTGGACTGGGCTTAACCGCCTAAGAGATTATGGGCAACGAGGATCCCGCCACTAAGGCGGATCTTAATAGCATAATAACACGAATGGATGCTATGATGGCATCCATGGAAAGCCAAAAATCTCAACTTGATGCTCTCACTAGTGGAACGTCTAGTACCACTCCTCCAACCTCGGTTGAAACCCCGGATAAGGATAAGCCATCCTTAAACGAGGATGATCCGGGCAAGGATGGGGATGAGTGCAACGAGGACCCACCAAAGAAAGATGACACCTCTCGGGGACATAGCACGGAAGTTCCACATCCTACGAGCTATGTCTCCGGAAGACACCTTCAAATGCCACACCTTGCTTCTTGCGGCCCACCGCCACCACTTGATGCTTCTAGCTTTGCCAATTGGCAAGATAACATGCGCTCTCACATAAACTTTGTGTCTATTGAGCTTTGGAGGATCATTGAGCAGGGTTTCCATCCAACCTCCAAGGACTTGACCAACTTGCTACCTTGGGAGCAAATCGACAAGCAACTCAATGCCTCCGCCTTGCATCTAATTCACATGTCTCTTACCGAGAAGGGCAAGGCATTCGTCCGCAACATCACCTCTGCCAAGGAAGCTTGGGATGTTCTCACCAACCTCTTCATTGGGAATGAGAGCATTCAAGAATCCAAGTTTGATGAAGCCTCCAATGAAGCGGACAACTTTGCCATGCTTGATGGCGAAACTCCCGAAGAACTCCATAGGTGTCTCTCGGCACTCCAAGTGAAGCTAACAGATCATGGCTCCTCCCAATGTGATTGAAAGTGGATGAAGAGGAAGTTCATTCAAGCTCTCTTGCCCTTCCACAAGGAGACCGTGAACTCTATCAAGGGAAATGCCAACTTCCGGTTGATGTCCGCACATGATATCTTGCAAGAGATAATGGTAAGAAAGATCTCCGAGAAGAATGCGAATGATGCTCTTGCACGAGCTCGTGGTGTTCATGCTCCTAACCTTGCTTTGAAGGCCAAAGTCACATACCATGAAGAATCAAGTTTGGTGGAAGAGGAAGAGATTTTGAGCAGAAGTCCCGAGGACATGAAGTATGCTCATGCCGAGCATATGGCTCTTGCTCAAAGGGCATTCATGAAGAAGTGGAAGTCATCTAGCCCTTCCAAGCCCAAGGCTACTAGTAGAGTGAGAACTTTCTACAATTGTGGTAACCATAACCACTTCATTGCGGAGTGTCCTTATGAGAGAGTGGAAGATCACAATGGAAGACTTGTCCGCAAGGAAATGAAGACCAAGTCATATCCAAGGAACTCCGACAAGAAGAGAGATCTCCCAATTCATGCTTTGACAACTCAAGAAGAGTACCCCCTCCAGGGATGTTGCAAGTGATGATGAGGAAGTAGGAAGGGCCGCCATCGCCATTGCCCAACCTACCCCTTCATCATCTCTTTTCGCTTCCGCAAATGAATCAAAGTGCACCAACCACAATGCGACATGTCTTATGGCTCACGCTACAAAGGTATCACCCCCTCTCACACCCATCATACCTAAAAGCTTATCTTTGATGGATTGTGTTGAACTATGTGGTGATAATGATGATCTAAATGAAATGGACATTTTCATGTCAATTTTCCATGGGGAGACCAAAGTTCGCTTTGATATTCTCCTAGATCAATGTAATGAGGCCCTCCAAATAAATGATAAAAATGATGAACGCATTTTTGATCTTGAGGGGCATACACATGACTATGCCGATGAAATTTCTTATCTTACTCAATCTCTTGAGGAAGAGCATGACCTAAGGGTAGCACTTGAGACATCCAAGTTGTGCCTTGAAGAATCTCACAATTTGGATATTGCTAAACTTAAAAGTGATCGTGATATTGCTCAATCCGTTGCTAATGAACTTAGGTTGCAAAATGAGAAACTAAATCTTATAATTGCTAATGAAGCAACCAAGTCTCTTTCTAGCACCTTTGTTGCAAGTTCATGCTCAACTAACCCCTCTTGTGAGAAAGTTCCCCTAAAGGGAAATGAGAAGCTTGATGAGCTTTTGAATGCTCAAAAGCAACATGGTGACAAGACGGGACTTGGATATGCTTCCAAGTCCAAGAAGAACAAGAAGAAGAAGAACAAGAAGAAGAAGAACAAGAAGAAGAAGAAGAAGAAGAAGAAGAATAGTGTCCCCGCGCCTCCTCCCTCATTAAAGAAGCATGCTTCAAATGAAATATGCTATGATGAGAATGGTAATGTATTTGAGGAGGAGGTGAGGGAAGTTATTGGGAATGCCAAGAAGGCTATGCCTAATCATAATAACTTTGCGGGAAAATATAATCCTTCGTATGTTCTTTGTCGTGCACGTGATGGCCATGTTAATTGTAAATTTGTTGGTTCATCAAATGAATATGTTGCATGGTCTATTTGGGTTCCAAAGACCCTTGTCACTAACAAGAAAGGACCCATTGAGAAATGGGGACCTAAAATCAAAACTTGATCTCTTGTAGGGCTTTGCTTCCGGTGGTGGTCAATGGATAATTGATAGTGGTGCTACCAATCATATGACTGGGAGCAAAGAAATGGTGACGGAGCTTCGCACCGGTTCATCCCATGCGGGCTACGTCACCTATGGGGATTCTTCAAGGTCAAAGGTATTGGGTCTTGGCAAGGTTGTTGTCTCTCACAACGTTACCGTGGAAGATGTCATGCTTGTTGAGTCCCTTTCATATAATCTTCTTTCAGTTGCTCAACTTGCTAATATGGGCTTTGCAACCTTCTTTGATGTTGGGATTATGGTTCTTTTGTGGAGAAAGTCTCTTAATGTAGCTCATGTTGGGCATGTCGAAAATGACTTATATGTGATCGACTTCTCGAAGGAGACCACTAAAGCCGCGACTTGTCTCATGGTTAAGGTTGACGTGGGATGGCTTTGGCATCGCTGGCTAGGCCACATCAATATGAGGACTTTGCAAAGTCTCCACAAAGGCAACCACATCCTAGGACTAACCGATCTAACCTTTTCAAAAGATCGTGTGTGTAGAGCTTGCATCCTAGCAAGACCATCATTTCATCTAAGAGGGTCCTAGAGCTCCTTCACATGGATCTCTTTGGCCCTCCCACTTATGCAAGTCTTCGAGGAAAGAAGTATTGCTTGGTGATTGCCCATGACTATTCAAGATACACTTGGGTCTTTTTCTTGGAACACAAGAGTGAGACTCAACAAACTGTCAAAGACTTCACCAATGTGCAACGCCAATATGGTCAAGACATATTGATGATCCGAAGTGAAAATGGCACCGAGTTCAAGAACTACACCTTAAATGATTTTCTCAGTGATGAGGGAATTCGTCATCAATACTCATCTCCCTACACTCCCCAACAAAATGGTGTAGCCGAGCGGAAGAACCGGACTCTTATTGATATGGCTAGGACCATGTTAGTGGAATTCAAGTCTCCGTATAACTTTTGGGCCGAAGCCATTAATACCGCATGTCATGCGTCAAACCGGTTATATCTCCGCAAGGGCTTGAACAAGACTCCTTATGAGATCCTCATTGGAAAGAAGCCTAATATCAAGTACTTTCGGGTACTCGGTTGTAAGTGCTTCTATCTTAAGAAAGGTGTCCATTTGTCCAAATTTGATACAAAAGCTCTTGAGGGTACCTTTCTTGGCTATGCCGCTGAATCTCACGCCTTTAGAATCTTTGACAAACTCTCCGCTCAAGTTGTTGAAGTTTCTAACGTGAGATTCGACGAGAATGACGGCTCCCGTGTGGAGCAACGTGGTGTTTTTGATGTAGGTGACGAAATACCTCCTCTTGCCATAAGAAGAATGGGTGTGGGACATCTCATACCCATTGAGGGACACCTTTTGGCGGAAGGAGAAGGACTATGCTCTACTCAAGTGGAGCCTTCACCCTCTCAAACACAACAAGCTCCACAAGGTCCCTTTGATGCTAGCCAAAGACAAGCTCAAGCCCCTCAACCAAGTGAGCATGATCAAGATCAAGACCATGAGCATGATGGTGATTCTTCACCAAGTGGTGATCAAGATCAAGCTTAAGATGAAGATGAAGAGCAAGCTCAAGTTGAAGAGCCTGCTCGGTTTGAAGGTCAAGGCGAGGACCAAAACCGTGGTGATGACCAAGTGGCTTCTCAAGAATCTCTTGAAGAAGCTCAAGCTCGTCGTGCTATGAAGATAGCATCAACTCTCCGGAAAGGTAGCCACACCTTGGAGAGTGTGATTGGAAGTGTGAGGAAAGGGGTGTCCACAAGGAGGCAATTGGCAAACTTTAGTAGCCACCATGCCTATATCTCTTGTGTGGAACCTCAAAAGGTGTTTGAAGCGCTTGAAGACCCGGATTGGGTAGAGGCCATGCATGAAGAACTCAATTACTTCGAGCGCAACAAAGTTTGGTCATTAGTGGAGAAGACCAAGGATTGTCGCAATGTCATTGGAACCAAGTGGATCTTCAAGAACAAGCAAGATGAAAATGGGATTGTTGTAAGGAACAAGGCTCGTTTGGTTGCTCAAGGGTACTCTCAAATTGAAGGCATTGACAATGGAGAGACCTTTGCACCCGTGGCTCGCCTTGAGTCCATTCGTACCCGTCTTGCTTATACATCACATCATAATTTTAAGTTGCAACAAATGGATGTGAAGAGTGCTTTCTTAAATGGTCCTTTGCATGAGTTAGTGTATGTAAAGCAACCCCCGGGTTTTGAGGATCCTAACTTTCTGAACCATGTCTACAAGCTCGATAAGGCACTCTATGGCCTTAAACAAGCCCCACGTGCGTGGTATGAGCATCTTAGAGAGCTTCTTGTAGACCGTGGGTTTGAGATAGGCCTCATTGATCCCACTCTTTTTACGAAAAAAGTCAATGGGGAGCTTTTCATATGCCAACTTTATGTAGATGACATCATTTTTGGTTCTTCTAACAAATCTTTCAATGATGAATTTGCAAGGCTAATGACCGACAAATTTGAGATGTCTATGATGGGGGAGTTGAAATTCTTCCTAGGTTTTGAAGTGAAGCAATTGAAGGGTGGCACCTTTATTAATCAAGCCAAGTACACCCAAGACATGCTCAAGAAGTTCAAGACGAACACCGGAGTAAAGGGAGCCAAGACTCCCATGCCTACAAAGGTTACTCTTGATCTCGATCCTAGTGGTAAAGAAGTGGATCAAAAACTTTATCGCTCTACGATTGGTTCTTTGCTCTATCTTTGTGCATCCAGACCGGATATCATGCTTAGTGTGGGAATGTGTGCACGATATCAAGCCGCCCCTAAGGAAAGCCATTTAATGGCGGTCAAAAGAGTCTTTCGATATTTGATTGATACCCCAACTTTTGGCCTTTGGTACCCAACGGGTTCAAGCTTTGAGCTTGTTGGGTACTCGGACTCGGATTGGGTGGGAGACAAAGTGGATAGGAAGTCAACCTTCGGGGCTTGCCAATTTCTTGCTAGGTCTTTGGTTAGTTGGTCTTCCAAGAAGCAAAATTGTGTGTCTCTCTCCACTGCCGAAGCCGAGTATGTGGTGGCCGCGAGTTGTTGTGCTCAACTTCTTTGGATGAGGCAAACCATGGAGGATTATGGTATTCACTTCGACAAGGTGCCACTCTTGTGTGACAATGAGAGTGCCATCAAGATCGCTCATAATCTGGTTCAACACAACAAGACCAAGCACATCGAGATCCGCCACCACTTCATCTGTGACCATGTCAACCGAGGTGAGATTAACCTATCTTATGTAGGTACACAAGACCAACTCGCCGACATTTTCACAAAGCCTCTTGATGAAGCAAGATTCCGAGAGTTGAGGCATGAATTGAATATCCTAGACTCTTGCAATGTGGCTTGATCGTCTGCACTCATTCCCATATTATAGTGTGTTTCTCTAGTCTAGATGCGCATAGTTGAGGATAGTCATCGTGTCAATTAATGGCACGATGCATACTCAAGTGTGTGACATCATAAGACCGCTAATGTCACTTGAGCCCAAGCATGTCTCTTCGCGGTGTCACGACATTGGTGGTCACACATAGGGGGAGAAATCCTCCACCATTGCATGTTTTCAAATCTCGTGTTTTGATGCTTTTCTTTGTGAGGCATGCAATCTAAGTTGATTTTCTTGCAAACAAATTTGATGGTTGTTGATTTCTTCCACACCATGTTTTTCTCGTTGATACATGTCACATCTCTTCTTGATGAACTTACATGCCTTTTTCCAAATCTTTCAAGTCTTTCGGCGGTCTGCCCGGCAAAACCGGACCTGGCGCCAGACCATCCGGCGGCTGGCCGGACCATTTTGGTGGACCCACCGAACTGGTATTCTGAATGCCAGTTTGGTGCATCGCCGGAATGGCCCAACGGCCCGCCGGACTATCCGGCCTACGGCCCGGTCCCACCGGACTTCGCGGCCTTTATAAACTCGTGGGGGGAGGCCTCCCGAACAGTTTTTCCTCCTTCTCCTCCTCCCCCACGCCCGCCCCCAACTCCATGGCCGCCGCCTCCTCAAGCTTCCCCTCCTCCTAGCCTCTCCACCCAACCAATCTCTTCCAAATTTAGATCGGGTGTAGATCGGGTGGTTTTGAGGCTTTCCACCGAAGATCTTTGCGTTTCGTCAACCGCATTGGGAGATCGGGACTTGTCCTCTTCTTCTTGTGCACCATGTCTTCGGGTAACTCCCTTCTATCTACTCCTTCCTCTAGCCCTTGTCTTACACTTGGTTTGTTCATGCTATTGTATGAGTAGATCTAGGGTGTATCTAGGGTTAGATCCTTTCGTCTAGGGATAGATTGGATGGGGTTTCGTCTTGTGTTGGGCTTGTACTTGTTCCTTGGCATCCCTGTATCCTTAAAGTTTGTAGGGACAAGTTATTTGAGTCATGATTGAAGGTTAGTATGATTTTTGTGGTTTTGGCGAGATTTCCGGCGGCCGCCGGACCTAGCGTCGGACCGCCCGGCGGACAACCGGACCGTTTCGGCGGACTCACCGGACTGGTGTTCTGAATACCAGTTTGGCGCGTCGTCGGAATGGCCCGACGGCCCGCCGGACAGTCCAGCCCCCAGTCCGGTCCCACCGGACCTGGCGCCGAACCACACTATCAAACTTCCTCTCCATCTTGCACTTGTTCCTGCCCAACTTTGAGTTCCTTTTTCCGTGACATGTATCTTTATCTGGTGTTGTTTCTTTTTGCTTGCGTTTTCAGACTCTTTCTCGACTGAGGACAGTGACTACCGGATTGACAATGAAGAAGATGCTCGAGCCTTTGAGATAAAGAAGAGGAAGCTAGATGATGCTGGGGGGCGCCCTCTGTGTTGTACCCATCAGACAGGGAAGACAGCAGCTGAAGATAGCAGTTCTGCAGCTGCAGGGCAGCATTTGAGGACCAAGGTTATTCAACCTCGTGGGCCTCCTCCATCCCGGAGGGGCAAGGGTACTCACCGTGGCCCGGTGGACGTGGAGGAAAAGGAGATCACGGAGAACTTGGGTTCAGCTCATATCAATACTTGGTGTAACCTTCGGCTTGAGAACCCGTAAAGCTTTCATGAGAGGCAGTACACTGGCAGTGACAAGAAGTTCTGGACTGATTCTCAGCGAGCTATGTGGGATGATTACTATGATGCGTCTGAGCACATGAAGAGTGGGTTCTATGTGGTGCCTAAATCCCTCAATGTCGAGCACTTTCAGCAGTATGTCTCCAAGGACTTTCGCTTCATAAATGAGGCTCTTCTCAAGATGGATATCTTTGACCTTGTCACCCTCTCGGAGCCTATTCAGCCTTTGGTGGTCCGTCAGTTCAGTTGCACTATTTTTTTCCATAATGATCCTGAGGAGTCTTTTTCTTGGATGACTGGCCAAGATGTGTTCACCGCCAACTTTGCTGATTTCTGTGAGGCTTTGGGCTATGGTGGTGGTAGGGCTCGTGGTTTCAAGATTCACTCTGAGGCGCCCTTTACCACGGAGAAGATCTCTCGCATTTGCTATCCAGATGAGCCATCTCTACCTGCTCTTGCCATTTCAGGGATGTACTACTACTACAACGCTCTTGCCAAGCTCCTCCGTCAGAATCTTGTGAGTAAGGCTGGAGATGATGCTAGTCTCAGGGGCTATCACGGGAATCTGCTGTACTATTGCCAGCCCGAGAAGCTTCGGAAGATTGATGGATGTGATTTCATTTTTCAAGAAATCAAGCGAGCTACTCTGAAGCGCATGACTCCCAACTATTGCCAGTTTGTGCAGCGTTTGATCAACAGACAGCCCAGGACTCTGACTGCTCAGGTGCGTGGACAGATTCTTGACATGGAAACATTCACTGTGGGTTTCCAGGGCTCTTTTGAAGAGGCTCCCAGTTTGCTCCGTGCCAGGGCTAGAGGTCACACCATGGATGCTCATGATCCTCACCATGCCTCGGGCTCTGGATCTCGTCATCGTCGCCACCGTTGCCACCATAGGTCCTCTCGCAAGAAGGGCGTTGCTGCCTTCTTCAAGAATTTGTGGGATATGTGTCACAGCTCTTATGATGTGGCTCACAGGAGCATGGAGATGAGTCAGGAGACTCGGAAGAGGCAGAATGACTTCTTGGCTGCTAGAGGAAGTGTTGTTCCTCATGTTGGAACCAAGTTGGATCCGGTCCCGTATGTCAACTTTGTCTTGCCCCCCTTGATGATGACATGTTTGTCGGTGTTGAAGACTTTGAAGACTTTGAGCCACCCTCTGAGCCAGAAGGTGCTGTTGGAGATGAAGATGCCCGTGGAGAAGAAGAAGATGAAGGCTCTCCTGTTCCGAGTGAAGATTTTTGAGCTCTAGCATCTTCTACTCTCTTGTCCCTTTTTGGTGTTTCGATGCCAAAGGGGGAGAAGAGTGTAGAGTCTCTAGGAATAATGTTGCATGACACAAGCCTAGCTTCTTTTTCCTTGGTTCTTAAGTGGCTTGTGTCCATTTGCGTATTTATTTGCCGTTTTATCTCTCAAACTCCTTGGAACCTTATTTTGTGTGTGGACAAGTGTGTACCTTAATTATGCTCTATGCACTCTATCTTTATGTTTGGATATATCTATGCTTGCGTATATTCTTAGCTATCCATGATATTATCTTGTCCATGCCATGCTTGGTTCCTAATGATGGTGGGGGAGCTCCTTATAATTTAAATTTTGCACCTTGCATTCCAAAAGCAAATTCTACCGTGTGCATATGTTATGGGGGAGCACTTTCACTATTCCTTAGTTACCATGCTATGTCATTCCTATGTGACTCTATCATAGTTTGTCATCGTAAATCAAAAAGGGGGAGATTGAAAGGACATTTGTCCGTTTCTACTTTTTTGATTTACAATGACATGACTATGCTTTGTGTGAACTAATATTTGAAATGTATGCATACAGGTTTAAGTTCACAGGTGAAGGGGTTTTCATGCACAAAAAGAAAGATGGTGGAATCGCCTACCAAAAGTGGCCTAGTTCGGTCTGGTCGGTCCCCTGGCCGGACCATCCTGCGGCAGACCGGGCCAGTCCGGCGGAGCCGCCGGACTGCTATTCTGAACCGCTTTTCGGCGGGTCGCCGAATCCGCCCGGCGGGCCGCTGAACACCCGGCGAGCAGTCCGGTCCCGCCGGACTTACCGCCGGAGCATCCGGCCCAGAGGCCGGCGCCGCGAACTTATCGCCGGACTGCTGCTCGGGCTGCCTCTAACGGCCAGATTTCCACCCACCTATAAATACCCCTTCTTCCAGCTGGGGTAGGGTTAGAACTTCACCAACCATTGTTCATCCTTGAAGCTCTCACCTACCTCCATTGCAAAAACACCAAATTCCATAGATCTCCCCTTCTAGCCAACCAAAGCTCTTGATCTTTGGAGGATTGAAGGAGGAGGCACCGATCTACATCTTCACCGAAGGAATTTCATTTCCCCCTCCATTTGCTTGGAGGATTTGCACCTAGGGGATCTTGTGACCCTAGGTGTTGTAATTGGTTGATTAACTCATCTTTGTGGTGATTCTTGCCTCCGTGGCTTTCTTGGGAGCCTCCAATTGAGTTGTGGAGTTGTGCCCCAAGCTCCGTGTAAGGGATTCGTGGTTCCCCCAATACCACTGCTTAGTGGAAACGAGCTAGCCTCCGTGGCTTGCGCACCGGAGAACAAGGTGAGCCTTTGTGGCGTTGGTAGACTCCGTGTCACCACACCTCTCCAACGTAGACGTACTTCCCCTCAAAAGGAAGGAACTACGGGAATACATCCTTGTGTCTCCAGTCTCCACTCTTCGGTTATTTCTATCACTTACTTGTATCTTGCTAGTTACTTGTTTACTTGCATGCTTGCCACTCATGGGAAATTCACCTAGTTGCACATCTAGTGAATTTACTTTGTGTCAAGCCTTAAATTTGAAAAAGATTAAAAAATGACTTAGCGCCTATTCACCCCCCCTCTAGTCGCCCATACCGATCCTTTCAAGGTTAGTTCCGGAAAACGTATAAAAACGTCACGAAGTGTAAACAAAACACAAATCAATTGGTGTAAAACAAGCATGGAGCATCAAAAATTATAGATACGTTTGAGACGTATCAAGCATCCCCAAGCTTAACTCCTGCTCGTCCTCGAGTAGGTAAGTGATAATAAAACAATAATTTTTTAGGTGACATACACCAACACAATCTTGATCAAACGATGTAAAGCATTGAGTGCTAAGATCAAAGTACTCTAAACATGGGCATAAAAGTCATAATCTTGACAATAAAACTTAGCAACCATGTTATAACATGAAAAGTAGCACAAACAAAAGATCATGAGTAATAATGCATTGAAAGTCAAGTGTGTGTTTCAAGCATATAGAAAAACATAGCAAAGTGGTTTTCAGCTTGTCCTTCATGGAGTAGCAAAACATAAATGCATAGAACACCTTCAAGTTTAAGAGGGCGACTAGATACAAATAATTTAAGAACAAGCAAAACCATAATCATGAATCAATCAATAATAAATTTTGGGACTATGCACATTATACTCAGAATGACAACTATGCTCTCTTAGACGGTGCGTAAAGGTAGAAGGTGAAGACTCAACATAAAAGTAAAAGAAAGTCTCTTCGCAGAGGGAAGTAGTGATTGCAAGTTTTATAAACCTCCAAAAATTATGATACTTACTAGCTTTGAGCTCTCATTGCCCCCATCATGGGCATCTTGAGTGGTTAAGGTAAATGCAAGTACAATTATGAAGCATATGCTTAACAAATCATAAGTTGAAAGTCTCATGTCCCGTGAAATACGAATACCCAAACCTCATGCTACTCGACTTAAGTCCCAAGGAAGTTCTTGTCATTGTAAGCATACATGTATCATCGAGAATGCCAACGGGGTACCTCTTGCCCGATGACATGGAAACAAGCCCACATCAAAATGACAAGACAAATAGACAATGAACACCTCGACATCTCTTTTATTTACCATTGGTATAGCTTTTTATTTTGAGATGCGTTGTCGAATGTCCACTATGGGCATGCTATAAATTTCCACCATGAATGATGCATGACTTAGATTAGCAGCCCAGGCATTTCTCTAACACATATACAAAATCCATGAGCTCACAAGTTTCCAACTTATTTCACATCACAGGTATCCATAAACAAAAGATCATGATATCAACTAAATGAGAGTAAGTGCAATGTTGAAAGCGTGCCCATGATAGCATGGATGAGCTAACTTCCAACTTACAACTTGCAAGCATAACATCAACATAAGAGAGCCACAATGGTCAAATTTATTAAGAGCAAGAAAGTAAATGTGTCGTCAGGTTCGTGAGAGCTTTACTGACTAATTTTCACATAAAACAAAAAGTTTAATTTGAAGGATAGATAAAAGCAAGACGAATGTACTTGGAATAGCAAAATGCTAATAGGTATATATGGTGGACACATTGGAAAACTTTGCTTTTTGGCAGTTGTATGCACGAGAAGTATTCCCTCTCAGTACAGATGAAGGCTAGCAAAAGACTGGGAGCGACCAACAAAGAGAGCAATAACGGTCATAATCATGCATAGCGACAAAACATTATTAACCAAAGCATAAAGTGGTATCACAAGTCAAAAACCAAATGATCATAGAGGCTTATGACGACTTGTTAAAGTCAAACATGGTGTAAGCATGCGCCAAGTCAACCCAAATAAAGCATCAAAGGAGAAAACCACAATAATATGGTCCCATATAATAAAAACAACGCATGATTCTTTCAAAGGCATATTAAGCAATCTCAGTCATTTGAGACAAGTCATGCTATAGCAAAAACTACTAAGCATACTATCAAAATAACATCAAGCATGACATGCAAGAGTCTAAGCCACAGTCTAAACAAGCTCCCATTCGTACCACTATAGGCATGAAACTTTTTTTCTCTTTTCCAACACCAATCAACCTTTTTGAATCAACTCTTAAATATGAAAACCAACATAGTCCAGAGGTCTAAATACACCTTGATACAAAGAAATAACAAGATCTGAACAAAAATCAAGGCGAAAAACGAAAGCTAAACGCAGTACTAGAAAAACATATCATTCGTTGAACGAAAAGAGTGAAAACTAGAGTGTTCTTGACAATGAAAAAAACGGAGTATATCTCTCTCCAAAACAAACATGATGTGGTCCAACCATTTATTACAGCGAACAAAACAAAATAGAACGGAAAGTGAAAATAAAGATGCTCCAAGAACAACACATAGCATATGAAGCAATAAAAATATAGTGTCTTGAAAGATGACCAGATATTTTTGTTGATGAAGAAGAGGGTGCCATGGGGCATCCCCAAGCTTTGACACTTGTACTTCTTGGACATTTCTTGGGGTGACATGGGCATCCCCAAGCTTGAGCTTTTGTCCATACTTCATCTCATCTCATCATTCTCCTTTCCCTATACTTGAAAACTTGCTTCATACAAAACTTTACACAATTCTTGTTAGCAACATTAGTGTATGCAAGATAGTATATCCACCTTTGGTTCAGTTTCAACTCAAGTATAACACATATAATCACAAAAGATACTGTAGAAACTTCCTCAAAAAGTTATGTGATCAAAAGAACTCAAAAAGAAAGAGATCAAGAGGCAAATGCAAATAGTGGCAGAAATCTGTCAAAACAAAACAGCTGGTAAAGATCGATTTTTTTCGAAAATCTTCTGTTGCTCAAATAGAAAAGTGCAAAACTAATGGAAGTTAGATAATAACCTGGGGCATGTGCACAAGAAATCTCAGATCAAAAAGATGTTCTGAGAAGTTTCACGAATTTTTACGGTACAGCGCAGAAATCTGTTTCAGGACAGCAACTTCCCGAAATCTTACCTTCCTCCAATTAGTGGTTCTTCTTGGCACAAAAATGAAATAAAAAAGATAAGGAGAGGTCATTATAGTAGTAATAACTTCCAAGACTCAACAAAAAGAAAAAGTATTGAAAAGAAAACATTGGGTTATCTCCCAAGAGTGCTTTTCTTTAACGCCTTTGAGCTAGGCGCAGAAATTTTTTTTAAAAAAAAAGCTTGCATAAGCATAACAAAAGAGCTTGAAGCAAGAGAGAGCATCAAAAAGCAAGCATGAAACACTTTTAAGTCTAAACCACTTCCTATGAGAAAGAATCTTGTAAAAAGAAACAAGTCATGAAAACACAAAGCAATAAGCATAGGATTGCGAAACAAGTGCAACATCAAAACTTTCAACATAAAAAGGGAAAACTTAGTATTGTTGAGATGCATAAAACCATGCTTCCCTCTCTCATAATAACCTTCAGTAGCATCATGAATAGAATTAACAATGTAACTATCACATAAAACATTCTTATCATGAGCCGCATGCATAAAAGAATTAACACTCCCCACATAAACATAGTCATTCTCATCACCATAATCATCAAAACTAGGAGGCATATTGTAATCATACCTTGTTTTCTCCTCAATAGTAGGTGGATGATACGTCTCCAACGTATCCATAATTTTTGATGCTCCATGCTTGTTTTTACACCAGTTGCTTAGTGTTTCATTACACATCGTGGCATTTTTATGCATTTTCCAGAACTAACCTATTAACGAGATGCCACAGTGCCAGTTCCCTGTTTTCTACTGTTTTTGTGTTTCAGAAAAGTTACACAGGAAATATTCTCGGAATTGGACGAAACAAAAGCCAGACGTCCAGATATTTACCGAAGCTTCCAGAGAACCGAAGAGGAGACGGAGAGGAGCCACTGGTGGGCCACACCACCAGGGGGCGCGGCCTAGGGCTGGCCCGCGCCCCCTATGGTGAGCCCCACCAGGACCACTTCTGACGACGCCCCTTCGCCTATAAAGACCCCCCGACGGGAAAAACCTAAACACCTGATCACTTTTCCAGAATACATCGCGATCCACCGCCGCCGTCGACCCGAGATCGGGAGGGTGCAGAAGCTCTTCCCGACACCTTGCAAGAGAGGGGAATCGCCACCGGAGGTCTTCTTCATCGCCATGCTTGCCTCCGGCGCGATGAGTGAGTAGTCTACCTTGGACTATGGGTCCATACCAGTAGCTAGTTGGTTGTCTTCTCCACCATGTGCTTCATGTTTAGATCTCCTGAGCTGCCTTACATGATCGAGATCACCATTATGTAATTCTACATGTTGTGTTTGTTGGGATCCGATGAATATTGGTGTTATGATTGAGTTGATGTGCTGAATATTATCTTATGTTATCTCTATATTGTTTATGATCTTGCATGCTCTCCGTTGTTAGTAGCTATCTTGGCCGAGTAGTTGCTAGTGACTCCAAGAGGGGGTATTTATGCTCGATAGTGGGTTCATGCCTCTATTTAATCTGGGGGAGTGACAGAAACCTCTAAGGTTGTAGATGTGTTGTTGCTACTAGGGAGAAAACAACATTCATATGCTCAAGGGCATATGCTTTGTTTACATTACACACTTTGCTTAATGCAGTTATCTGTTGTTCGCAACTTAGTACTTGTGGAGTTCTCGGATTGATTCGCCACAAGTGGATTATTAGTCATAGATGCAGTTGGATGGTGGTATATGTATCTTGTTGTAATGCCAGAGTAAATCTCATAGTGATCCTCTCGACGTGCACGTTATCTTTATTCTATCAATTGCCCAACTGTAATTTGTTTACCCAGTATGTGTTATTTTATCTTATGGAGAGACACCACTAGTGAACTGTGGACCCCGGTCCTATTTCCATTATATTGCTATCACCTATTTACTTTACTCACACTATTTACTTTACTTGCATATTACTATTGCTTTCCACTCGATACGCTCATTCCTTTGTTTCAAGCAAACCGGTGAGATTGACAACCTCATCGTAAGTTGGGAGCAAAGTATTTGGTTGTGTTGTGTGCAGGTTCCACGTTGCCCCTCACAAAGCAAAGCTTGGACGAGGTGCCTTATAAATTGTCCAGAGCTGTTGCGAAGCTAGCAGGCATCACCTTCTGGAGTATTGACTTTTTCCTGGACGATAAAACCTTGATTTCTTTCTGAGGAAAAAACTTGCTGCTGTGCTCATCATACCTTCCTCTTGGGGTTCCCAACTGGACGGTGAAAAACTATCAACACCGCGCCGCATCAAGACATTTTTCTGGCGCTGTTGCCGGGGACTGAAGAAGAAGAAGCTTCCACATCAACTACATATTCCCACGTCAACTTGGCACCAACAAAGATTTTTCTGGCGCCGTTGCCGGGGAAAAAGAAGACTTCTGCAAGGGGAGTTTCGCACGCACATCCTTTACTTTGTTTTAAGTTTTGCTTTTACTTTATTTTTACTTGCATCGTTTTATCAAAAACACAAAAAATTAGAATCCTTTGTAGTTGATTTTACTTGTCTGCTTTTAGTTTTGCTAGAATGGCTACTCCTGAAAACACCAAGTTGTGTGACTTTACTAGCATGAATAATAGTGATTTTATCTGCACTCCTATTGCGCCACCTGCTCCTGCTGCAAATTTTTATGAGGTTAAGCCTGCTTTGTTGAACCTTGTTATGAAAGAGCAATTTTCTGGTGCTAGTACTGATGATGCTGCAGCTCATCTCAACAATTTTGTTGAGCTATGTGAGATGCAGAAATATAAGGATGTTGAAAGTGATATTATTAAGCTTAAGTTGTTTCCTTTTTCTTTGAGAGGAAAAGCTAAGGATTGGTTGCTGTCTTTGCCTAAAAATAGTATCGATTCATGGGCTAAGTGTAAGGATGCTTTTATTGGTAGATATTATCCTCCTGCTAAGATTATAGCTTTGCGTAGCAATATTATGAAGTTTAGTCAGTTTGATAATGAACATGTTGCTCAAGCTTGGGAAAGAATGAAATCTATGATAAATAATTGTCCCACTCATGGACTGACTACTTGGATGATTGTTCAAACTTTTTATGCAGGACTGAATTTTTCTTCGAGAAACCTACTTGATTCAGCTATTGGAGGCACTTTTATGTCCCTTACCTTGGGCGTCGTTATTGATGTGGGAAAAGGCAATATAAGATTCATCTCTCCACCTTGCAATAGTCACGTCTTTCCTAGAGTTAAGAGCAAAGGTAAGAAAGGAAGACGTAAGGCACCCGCTGACCCTAGCACTTCATCACCTGATATTACTTGATTCGCATTTTCTGCGCCTAGCTCAAAGGCGTTAAAGAAAAGCACTATTGGGAGATAACCCAATGTTTTTACTTTCAGTACTTTTTCTTTTATTTGAGTCTTGGAAGTTATTACTACTGTAATAACCTCTCCTTATCCTTTTTATTTCGTTTTTGTGCCAAGAGAAGCCTCTAATTTGAGTGATGTAAGATTTGGGGATGTTGCTGTCCTGAAATAGTTTTCGGTGCTGCACCGTAAAAATTCGTGAAAATTCTCTGTATATCTTTTGGACCTGCGATTTCTTGTGCATATGCCCCAGGTTATATCCAAACTTTCATTAGTTGAACACTTTTTGATTTGAGCAAACATAAAACCCTCTAAAAATTCGACCTTTGTCAGCTGTTCTATTTTGACAGATTTCGGCCAATATTTGTGTTTGCCGCTTTATCACTTTCTTTTTGAGTTCTTTTGATCACGGAACTTTTGGCGAAGTTGCTAAAGTAGTATATGCTTTATATGTGGTGGTTTTGAGTTGAAACCTGAAGCAAAAAGGGTTGATTCAATGTTATGCTTACACTAATGTTGCTAATAGATTTGTGTTTAGTTTTGTATGAAGGAAGTTTTCAAGTGTAGGGATTGGAGAATGATTAGATGAGTTGAAGAATGGAAAAAAGCTCAAGCTTGGGGATTCCCATGCACCCCAAGAAATATCCAAGAAGTACAAGCATCAAAGCTTGGGGATGCCCCCGAGGCACCCCTTCTTCATCGGCAAAAATCAGGTCACCTTTCAACACACTATATTTTTATTGCTTCATGCATTATGCGTTTTTCTTGGAGCGTCAGTTGTTTTTAGCTTTCAGTTTTGTTTAGTTTTGTTTGCTGCAATAAATGGTTGGACCCCAACAAATTTCCTTTGGAGAAGTTGCCTTGCTTTTCAATTGCCAAGAACACTCCGTTTTTTTTACTCTTATCGTTTCAACGAGTGTTCTTCTTTTTCTAGAACTGTGTTTAGCTTTCGATTTTTGCCTTGATATGTGTTCAGATCTTGTTATATCTTTTCATCAAGGTGTATTTTGACCTCTGGTCCATGTTGGTTTTAATCAAAAGAGTTGTTTATAAAAAGTTCGAATGGTGTTGGAAAAGAGAAAAAGCTTTATGCAAAAAAAGTGGTACAAGAAGGACCTTGTGTAGACTGCGGCCTAGGATTTTGCATGTCGTGCTTGATGTCTTTTTGATAGTATGCTTAGTGATTTTGCTATAGCATGACTTGTCTCAAATGACTGAGATTGCTTAATGAGCCTTTGAAAAAATCATGCGTTGTTTTAATTATTTGGAAGCATTATTTTGGTTTTCTCCTTTGATGCTTTATTTGGGTTGACTTGGCGCATGCTCACACATGTTAGACTCATACAAAGTCGCCATTGCCTCTATGATCATTTAGTTTTTGACTTTTGATGCCATCTTATGCTTCTTTTAATGTCGTGTTGTCGCTTTGCATGATTATGGCCGTTATTGCTCTCTTAGTTGGTCGCTCCCAGTCTTTTGCTAGCCCTCGTTTTGTACCGAGTATGAGCTCTACTCGTGCATCCAACTCCTAAAAACCAAGTTGTTCCAATGTGTCCACCATACAAACCTATTAGCAATTTGCTATTCCAAAGTACATTTGACTTGTTTTTATCTATCCTTCAAATTAAACTCTTTTGGTGTTATGCGAAAATTGGTCAGTAAAGCTCTCACAAACCTGATGGCACACTTTACTTTTCTCGCTTTAAAATTTTGACATTGTGGCTCTCTTATGTTGAGTTGTTATGCTTGCAAGTTGTGAGTTGGAAATTAGCCCAGCCATGCCGTCATGGGGCAAGTTTTCAACATTGCACTATCTTTCATTTGAGTTGATATCGTGATCTTTTGTTTATGGATACTCGCGGTGTGAAATGAATTGGGAATCTTGCGGGATCATGGAGTTTGTATATGTGTTAGAGAAACGCCTGGGCCGCTAATCTAAGCCATGCATAATTCATGGTGGAAATTTACAGCATGCCCATAGTGAACATTCGACGACACATCTCACAATAAAAAGCTATACCAATGGTAAATAAAAGAGATGTCGAGGTGTTCATTGTCTGTTTGTCCTGTCATTTTGATGTGGGCTTGTTCCATGTCATCGGGCACGGAGGTACCCCGTTGGCGGTTCTCGATGATACGTGTATACTTACAATGACCAGAGCTTGCTTGGGACTCTAAGTAAAGTAGCATGAGGTTTGGGTATTCGTATTTCACGGGACACGAGGTTCTCAACTTATGATTTGTCAACCATATGCAGCATAAGTGTACTCGCATTAACTTTAACTATTCAAGATGCTTATGATGGGGGCAATGAGAGCTCAAAGCCGGTAAGTACCATAATTTTTGAAGGTTTATAAAACTTGCAATCACTGCATCCCTCCGCAAAGGGCCTTTCTTTTACTTTTATGTTGAGTCTCCACCTTCTATCTTTATGCACCGTTAAGAGAGCATAGTTGTCATTCTGAGTATAATGTGCATTGTCCCAAAGTTTTCATTGATTGATTCATATTGTTGGTTTCACTTGTTCTTAAATTATTTGTATCTAGTCTCCCTCTTAAATTTGAAGGTGTCCTATGCATTTATGTTTTGCTACCCCATGAAGGACAAGCTTAAAACCATTTCTATGTTTTTCCTTATGATTTGAACGCACGTTTGACTTTCATTGTTTCATTTTCATGATCTTTTGTTTGTGTTCTTTTTCATGCTATAACATGGTTGCTAAGTTTCTTCTATCAACACTATATCTTTCAGGCCCATGTTTTAAGTTCTTTTGATCCCAGCGCACAACGCTTACATTGATGATCAAGATAGTGTAGGTGCATGTCACCTCAAAAATTATTTCTTTTGTTATCACTTACCTACTCAAGGACGAGCAGGAGTTAATCTTGGGGATGTGATGCGTGGTAAATGACCAGCCCGTTGGGAACCCCAAGAGGAAGGTGTGATGAATATAGCAGCTAGTTTTCCCTCAGTTAAGAAACCAAGGTTTGTCGATCAGGAGAAGAGCGGACAATACGACAGAAGGTGATGGTTGCTAGTTTGCGACAGCTTCAGACAATTTATATATGGCGCCTCATCCAAACTTTGCTTGCTAGCTGCAACGCGGAACCTGCACACAACACAACCAAATACTGTGTTCCCAACTTGCGATGAGGTTGTCAATCTCACCGGTTTACTTGAAACAAAGGTTATGAGCGTATCGAGTGGAAAGTGATAATAGTATGCGAGTAAAGTAAACAGTGCGAGTAAAGTAAACAGGTGATAGCAATATGATGGAAATAGGACCGGGGTCCACAGTTCACTAGTGGTGTCTCTCCATAAGATAAATAACACATGCTGGGTAAACAAATTACAGTTGGGCAATTGATAGAATAAAGATAAACGTGATATGTCAAGAAGATCACTATGCGATTTACTCTGGGCATTACAACAAAATACATAGACCGCCATCCAACTGCATCTATGGCTAATAATCCACTCACGAGGATATCATCCGAACACCCCATGAGTATTAAGTTGCGAACAACAGATAATTGCTTTAAGCAAAGTGTGTAATGTAAACAAAGCATATGCCCTCGAGCATATGAATGTTGTTTTCTCCCTAGTAGCAACAGCACATCTACAACCTTAGAGGTTTTTGTCACTCCCCCAGGTTAAATAGAGGCATGAACCCACTATCGAGCATAAATACCCCCTCTTAGAGTCACTAGCAACTACTCGGCCAAGATAGCTACTAACAACGGAGAGCATGCAAGATCATAAACAACATAGAGATAACATAAGACATATTTTAGTATAGCAACTCAATCATAACACCAATATTCATCGGATCCCAACAAACCAAACATGTAGAATTACGTAACGGTGATCTCAATCATGTAGGGCAGCTCATGAGATCTAAACATGAAGCACATGGTGGAGGAGACAACCATCTAGCTACTGCTATGGACCCATAATCCAAGGTAGACTACTCACTCATCGCTCCGGAGGCAAGCATGGCGATGAAGAAGACCTCCGGTGGCGATTCCCCTCTCCGGCAGGGTGCCGGGAAGAGCTTCTGGACCCTCCCGATCTTCGGGGCGACGGCGGCGGCGGATCGCGATGTGTTCTGGAAAATTGATCGGGTACTTAGGTTTTTTCTGTCGGGGGGTCTTTATAGGTGAAGGGGCATCGTTAGAGGTGGCCCGAGGCGACCTCACACATAGGGGGCGCGGCCAGGGCCTGGGCCGCGCCGCCCTGGTGTGTGGGGCCCTCGTGGCCCCCCTCCAACTTCTCTTCGGATCTCTGGAAGCTTCCGGGAAAAATAAGACTTCAGGAACTTGTTTCGTCCAATTCCGAGAATATTTCCTGTGTATCACTTCTAAAAACAAAAACAGCAAAAAACAGGGAACTGGCACTGTGGCGACTTGTTAATAGGTTAGTTCTGGAAAATGCATAAAAGTGCCACGAAGTGTAACGAAACAGTAGGCAAATGGTGTAAAAACAAGCATGGAGCATCAAAAATTATAGATACGTTGGAGACGTATCAAGCATCCCCAAGCTTAACTCCTGCTCGTCCTCAAGTAGGTAAGTGATAACAAAAGAATAAATTTTGAGGTGACATGCACCTACACAATCTTGATCATATATGTAAGCATTTGTGAGCTGGGATCATAAGAACTTAAAACATGGGCATGAAGATATAATCTTGACAATAAAAACTTAGCAACCATGTTATAAACATGAATATGAACACAAACAAAAGATCATGAAAATGAAACAATGAAAGTCAAACGTGTTCAAATCATAAGGAAAAACATACAAATGGTTTTCAGCTTGTCCTTCAAAGAGAGCAAAACATAAATGCATAGGACACCTTCAAGTTTAAGAGGGCGACTAGACACAAGTAATTTGAGAACAAGTGAAACCAACAATATGAATCAATCAATGAAAACTTTGGGACAATGCACATTATACTAAGAATGACAACTATGCTCTCTTAATGGTGCATAAAGAAAGAAGGTGGTGACTCAACATAAAATTAAAAGAAAGGCCCTTCGCAGAGGGAAGCAGTGATTGCAAGTTTTATAGACCTTCAAAAATTATGTTACTTACCGGCTTTGAGCTCTCATTGCCCCCATCATAAGCATCTTGAATGGTTAGAGTTAATGCGAGAACAATTATGATGCATATGCTTGACAAATCATAAGTCAAAATCCTCGTGCCCCGTGAATACGAGTACCCAAACCTCATGCTACTTTACTTAGAGTCCCAAGCAAGGCTCTTGTCATTGTAAGTATATATGTATCATCGAGAACCGCCAACGGGGTACCTCTGTGCCTGATGACATGGAACAAGCCCACATCAAAATGACAGGACAAGCAGACAATGAACACCTCGACATCTCTTTTATTTGCCATTTGTTTAGCTTTTTATTGTGAGATGCGTCGTCGAATGTCCACCATGGGTATGCTGCAAATTTCCACCATGAATTATGCATGGCTTAGATTGGCGGCCCAGGCGTTTCCCTAACACATATACAAACTCCATGATCCCCACAAGATTCCCAATTCATTTCACACCACGGGCATCCATAAACAAAAGATCACGATATCAACTCGAATAAGAAGTGCAATGTTGAAAGCTTGCCCCATGATAGCATGGATGGGCTAGAATCCAACTTACAACTTGCAAGCATAACAACTCAACATAAGAGACCACAATGTCAAATTTTTAAGAATAGGAAAAAGTAAAGTGTGCCTTCCGGTTCGTGAGAGCTTTACTGACCAATTTTCGCATAACACTGGTAAGAGTTTAATTTGAAGAGAAGATAAAAGCAAGTCAAATTTACTTGGAATAGCAAATTGCTAGTAGGTATGTGTGGTGGACACTTTGGAAAACTTTGGCTTTTAGGAGTTGGATGCACGAGTAGAGCTCATGCTCAGTACAAGGCGAGGGCTAGCAAAAGACTGGGAGCGACCAACTAAGAGAGCAATAATGGCCATAATCATGCAAAGCGACAAAGCGACATTAAAAGAAGCATAAGATGGTATCAAAAGTCAAAAACTAAATGATCATAGAGGCTATTGGCGACTTTGTATGAGTCTAACATGTGTGAGCATGCGCCAAGTCAACCCAAATAAAGCATCAAGGAGAAAACCAAAATAATGCTTCCAAACAATAAAAACAACGCATGATTTTTTTTCAAAGGCTCATTAAGCAATCTCAGTTCTTTGAGACAAGTCATGCTACAGCAAAACCACTAAGCATACTATCAAAAAGACATCAAGCATGACATGAAAAAGCCTAAGCCGCAGTCTACACAAGCTCCTTCTTGTACCACTTTTTTGCACAAAGCTTTTTCTCTTTTCCAACACCATTTGAAATTTTTGTAAACACCTCTTTTGATGAAAACCAATAAAGATCAGAGGCAAAAATACACCTTGATGAAAATATATGACAAGGTCTGAACACAAATCAAGGCAAAAATGAAAACCAAAAGCAGTAGTAGAAAAAGAACAACACTCGGTTTTTGATAAGAGTGAAAACTAGAGCGTTCTTGGCAAATGAAGAGCAAAGCAACTCCTCCAAAGGAAATTTGTTGGGGTACAACCATTTATTGCAGCAAACAAAACTAAACTAACTAAGAAAACTAAAACAACTGACACTCCAAGAAAAACACATAGTGCATGAAGCAATAAAAATATAGTGTTTTGAAAGGTGACCTGATTTTTGCCGATGAAGAAGGGGTGCCTCGGGGGCATCCCCAAACTTTGACGCTTGTACTTCTTGGATATTTCTTGGGGTTCTGGGCATCCCCAAGCTTGATCTTTTGTCCATTCTTCAACTCATCTCATCATTCTCCAATCCCTACACTTGAAAACTTCCTTCATACAAAACTAAACACAAATCTATTAGCAACATTAGTGTAAGCATAATATATAATCAACCTCCTTTGCTTCAGGTTTCAACCCAAAACCACCACATATAAAGTATATACTACTGTAGCAACTTACCCAAAAGTTCCGTGATGAAAAGAACTCAAAAAGAAAGCGATAAAGCGGCAAACACAAATATTGGCAGAAATCTGTCAAAACAGAACCGCTGACAAAGGTCGAATTTTTTAGGGGTTTTCTGTTGGTCAAATCAAAAAGTGTTCAACTAACGAAAGTTTGTATATAACCTGGGGCATATTGACAAGAAATTTCAGGTCCAAAAGATATACAGAGAATTTATACGAATTTTTACGGTGCAGCACCAAAAATAGTTTCAGGACAGCAACATCCCCAAATCTTTACCTCACTCGAATTAGAGGCTTCTCTTGGCACAACAATAAAATAAAAAGGATAAGGAGAGGTAATTACAGTAGTAATGACTTCCAAGACTCAAATAAAAGAAAAAGTACTGGAAATAAAATATTGGGTTATCTCCCAAGAGTGCTTTTCTTTAACGCCTTTGAGCTAGGCGCAGAAAATTGCGAATCAAGTAACATCAAGAGATGAAGCATCAAGCTCATAATTTGCTCTAAGAATAGAGTCAAAAAGCAATTTCTTTCTTTTCCTAGGGAAGTGTTCCATACCTTTCTTGAGTGGGAATTGATATTTAATGGTGCCTTCTCTCGTATCAATGATGGCACCTACCGTTCGAAGAAAGGGTCTTCCCAAAATAATTGGACATGAAGCATGGCATTCAACGTCCATAACGAGAAAATCAACGGGAACAAGGTTATTGTTAACCACAATAAGAACATCATTAATCCTTGCCAAAGGTTTCTTCTTAGCAACATCAGCAATAGGAACATCATAATAACATTTTTCAAGAGGTGGTAAATCAAGCATATCATAAATTTTTCTAGGCATAATAGAAATACTAGCGCCTAGATCACACAAAGCATGGCAATCAAAACCATTAACATGCATATCAATGATGGGTTCCCAACCATCTTCTAACTTCTTGGGAACAGAAGCTTTTTGCTGCAACTTTTCATCCCTAATTTTCATGAGAGCATTGGTAATATGCTTAGTAAAAGCAATATTTAAAGAACTAGCATTGGGAGTCAAAGCAAGATTTTGCAAGAACAAAATTACTTCAGATATATTGCAGCCATCAACATCAAAATCATTAAAAGAAGTAGAGCTATCATCTCCTACACTCCGAAAAATTTCAGCACTCTTTTGAGAAAAAGTTTTGGCAGTTTTAGGCTTTTTAGCACAAGGATTGGGAGTTTTCTCTACACCAATCAAAGTAAGAGGATTGCTAGCATTAGGAACAACATCATTAGAGGTAGTAATAGTACAAACTTTCATATTCCTAGCAATCTCATCCTCTCTTTCACATCTAGCATGCAATTCTGCTAACAATCTAAGATTTTCATCAATTCCAACTTGAATAGCATTAGCAGTAGCAAAAACATTGTTCTCTTTCACATCATTAGGCAACACTTTTAATTTCAGAAGTTCAACATCATGAGCAAGGCTATCAACTTTAGAAGCAAGAATATCAATTTTGCCTAACTTTTCCTCAACAGACTTGTTAAAAGCAGATTATTTTACCATGAAGTCTTTGAGCATGGCTTCAAGTTCAGAGGGTGCGGCCCTAGTGTTGTTGTAGGAATTACCATAAGAATTACCATAACCATTGCCATTGGTAGAAGGATACGGCCTATAATTGTTACTAGCAAAATTGTTCCTATAAGCATTGTTGTTGAAATTATTATTTCTAATGAAGTTCACATCAACATGCTCTTCTTGAGCAACCAAAGAGGCTAAAGGAACATTATTAGGATCAACATGAGTCCTATCATTAGCAAGCATAGCCATAATGGTATCAATCTTATCACTCAAGGAAGAGGTTTCCTCAACGGAATTTACCTTCTTACCTTGTGGAGCTCTCTCGGTGTGCCATTCGGAATAATTTACCATCATGTTGTCAAGTAGCTTTGTTGCGGCGCCCAAGGTAAGGGACATAAAAGTGACTCCAGCAGCTGAATCAAGTAGGTTCCTCGAAGAAAAATTCAGTCCTGCATAAAAAGTTTGAACAATCATCCAAGTAGTCAGTCCATGAGTGGGGCAATTCTTTATCATAGATTTCATTCTTTCCCAAGCTTGAGCATCATGTTCATTATCAAATTGAGTAAACTTCATAATATTGCTACGCAGAGATATAATCTTAGCAGGAGGATAATATCTACCAATAAAAACATCCTTACACTTAGCCCATGAATCAATACTATTCTTAGTCAAAGACAGCAACCAATCTTTAGCTTTTCCTCTCAAAGAAAAAGGAAACAACTTAAGCTTAATAATATCACATTCTACATCCTTATATTTCTGCATCTCACATAGCTCAACAAAATTGTTGAGATGAGCTGCAGCATTGATACGTCTCCAACGTATCTATAATTTTTGATGCTCCATGCTTGTTTTTACACCATTTGCCTACTATTTCGTTACACTTCGTGGCACTTTTATGCATTTTCCGGAACTAACCTATTAACAAGTCGCCACAGTGCCAGTTCCCTGTTTTCTGCTGTTTTTGTGTTTCAGAAGTGATACACAGGAAATATTCTCGGAATTGGACGAAACAAGTTCCTGAAGTCTTATTTTTCCCAGAAGCTTCCAGAGATCCGAAGAGGAGTTGGAGGGGGGCCACGAGGGCCCCACACACCAGGGCGGCGCGGCTCGGGGCCTGGCCGCGCCCCCTATGTGTGAGAGCCCCTCGGGCCACTTCTGACGATGCCCCTTCGCCTATAAAGACACCCCGACGGAAAAAACCTAAGTACCCCGATCAATTTTCCAGAACACATCGAGATCCGCCGCCGCCGTCGACCCGAAGATCGGGAGGGTCTAGAAGCTCTTCCCGGCACCCTGCCGGAGAGGGGAATCACCACCGGAGGTCTTCTTCATCGCCATGCTTGCCTCCAGAGCGATGAGTGAGTAGTCTACCTTGGACTATGGGTCCATAGCAGTAGCTAGATGGTTGTCTTCTCCACCATGTGCTTCATGTTTAGATCTCATGAGCTGCCCTACATGATTGAGATCACCATTATGTAATTCTACATGTTTGGTTTGTTGGGATCCGATGAATATTGGTGTTATGATTGAGTTGCTATACTGAAATATATCTTTTGTTATCTCTATGTTGTTTATGATCTTGCATGCTCTCCGTTGTTAGTAGCTATCTTGGCCGAGTAGTTGCTAGTGACTCCAAGAGGGGGTATTTATGCTCGATAGTGGGTTCATGCCTCTATTTAACCTGGGGGAGTGACAGAAACCTCTAAGGTTGTAGATGTGTTGTTGCTACTAGGGAGAAAACAACATTCATATGCTCAAGGGCATATGCTTTGTTTACATTACACACTTTGCTTAATGCAATTATCTGTTGTTCGCAACTTAATACTTGTGGAGTTCTCGGATTGATTCGCCACAAGTGGATTATTAGTCATAGATGCAGTTGGATGGTGGTCTATGTATTTTGTTGTAATGCCCAGAGTAAATCTCATAGTGATCTTCTTGACATATCACGTTTATCTTTATTCTATCAATTGCCCAACTGTAATTTGTTTACCCAGCATGTGTTATTTATCTTATGGAGAGACACCACTAGTGAACTGTGGACCCCGGTCCTATTTCCATCATATTGCTATCACATGTTTACTTTACTCGCACTATTTACTTTACTCGCATTCTTCTACTGCTTTCCACTCGATACGCTCATACCCTTTGTTTCAAGCAAACCGGTGAGATTGACAACCTCATCGCAAGTTGGGAGCAAAGTACTTGGTTGTGTTGTGTGCAGGTTCCGCGTTGCAGCTAGCAAGCAAAGCTTGGATGAGGCGCCATATATGAATTGTCCGAAGCTGTCGCAAACTAGCAAGCATCACCTACAATTGTATTGTCCGCTCTTCTCCTGATCGATAAACCTTGGTTTCTTAACTGAGGGAAAATCTTGCTGCTATATTCATCACACCATCCTCTTGGGGTTCCCAACGGGCCGGTTATTTACTTCATCAACTCGGTAGCATCAAGCTCTTTTACTGGCGCCGTTGCCGAGGAAGAGTGGAAGACCTCTGCAAGGGGAGTTTTTCGCACGCACATCCTATACTTTGTTTTATTGTTTTGCTTTACTTTATTTATTTTACCTGCATCGTTTTATATCAAAAACCCCAGAAAAAATTAGAATCCTTGGTAGTTGCTTTTACTTGTTTACTTTTAGTTTTGCTGAAATGGCTACTCCTGAAAACACCAAGTTGTGTGACTTTACTAGCACGAACAATAGTGATTTTATCTGCACTCCTATTGCACCACCTGCTCCTGCTGCAAACTTTTATGAGATTAAGCCTGCTTTATTGAACCTTGTTATGAAAGAGCAATTTTCTGGTGCTAGTACTGATGATGCTGCAGCTCATCTCAACAATTTTGTTGAGCTATGTGAGATGCAGAAATATAATGATGTAGAAAGTGATATTATTAAGCTCAAGCTGTTTTCTTTTTCTTTGAGAGGAAAAGCTAAAGATTGGTTGTTGTCTTTGACTAAGAATAGTATTGATTCATGGGCTAAGTGTAAGGATGCTTTTATTGGTAGATACTATCCTCCTGCTAAGATTATATCCTTGCGTAGCAATATTATGAAGTTTACTCAGTTTGATAATGAACATGTTGCTCAAGCTTGGGAAAGAATGAAATCTATGATAAAGAATTGCCTCACTCATGGACTGACTACTTGGATGATTGTCTAAACTTTTTATGCAGGACTTAATTTTTCTTCGAGGAACCTACTTGATTCAGCTGCTGGAGGCACTTTTATGTCCCTTACCTTGGGCGCCGCAACAAAGCTACTTGACAACATGATGGTAAATTATTCCGAATGGCACACCGAGAGAGCTCCACAAGGTAAGAAGGTAAATTCTGTTGAGGAAACCTCTTCCTTGAGTGATAAGATTGATACCATTATGGCTATGATCACTAATGATAGGACTCATGTTGATCCTAATAATGTTCCTTTAGCCTCTTTGGTTGCTCAAGAAGAGCATGTTGACGTGAATTTCATTAGAAATAATAATTTTAACAACAATGCTTATAGGAACAATTTTGCTAGTAACAATTATAGGCCGTATCCTTCTACCAATGGTAATGGTTATGGTAATTCTTATGGTAATTCCTACAACAACACTAGGGCCGTGCCCTCTGAACTTGAAGTCATGCTCAAAGACTTCATGGTAAAACAATCCGCTTTTAACAAGTCTGTTGAGGAAAAGTTAGGCAAAATTGATATTCTTGCTTTCTAAAGTTGATAGCCTTGCTCATGATGTTGAAATTCTGAAATTAAAAGTGTTGCCTAATGATGTGAAAGAGAACAATGTTTTTGCTACTGCTAATGCTATTCAAGTTGGAATTGATGAAAATGTTAGATTGTTAGCGGAATTGCATGCCAGGTGGGAAAGACAAGATGAGATGGCTAGAGAGATGAAGGTATGTACCATTACTACCTCTAATGATGTTGCTCCTAATGCTAGCAATCCTCTTACTTTGATTGGTGTAGAGAAAACTCCCACTCCTTGTGTTAAGAAGCCTAAAACTGCCAAAACTTTTTCTCAAAAGAGTGCTGAAATTTTTCGAAGTGTAGGAGATGATAGCTCTACTTCTTTTAATGATTTTGATGTTGATGGCTTCAATATATCTAAAGTTATTTTGTTCTTGCAAAAGCTTGCTTTGACTCCCAATGCTAGTTCTTTAAATATTGCTTTTACTAAGCATATTACCAATGCTCTCATGAAAATTAGGGATGAAAAGTTGCAGCAAAAAGCTTCCGTTCCCAAGAAGTTAGAAGATGGTTGGGAACCCATCATTGATATGCATGTTAATGGTTTTGATTGCCATGCTTTATGTGATCTAGGTGCTAGTATTTCTATCATGCCTAGAAAAATTTATGACATGCTTGATTTACCACCGCTTGAAAAGTGTTATTATGATGTTCCTATTGCTGATATTGCTAAGAAGAAACCTTTGGGAAGGATTAATGATGTTCTTATTTTGGTTAATAATAACCTTGTTCCCGTTGATTTTCTCGTTATGGACGTTGAATGCCATGCTTCATGCCCTATTATTTTGGGAAGACCATTTCTTCGAACTGTAGGTGCCATTATTGATATGAGAGAAGGCACCATCAAATATCAATTTCCACTCAAGAAAGGTATGGAACACTTCCCTAGGAAAAGAAAAAAAATTAGTTTTTGACTCTATTCTTAGAGCAAATTATGAGCTTGATGCTTCATCTCTTGATGTTACTTGATTCACAATTTTCTGCGCCTAGCTCAAAGGCGTTAAAGAAAAGCACTCTTAGGAGATAACCCAATGTTTTATTTCCAGTACTTTTTCTTTTATTTGAGTCTTGGAAGTCATTACTACTGTAATGACCGCTCCTTATCCTTTTTATTTTATTGTTGTGCCAAGAGAAGCCTCTAATTCGAGTGAGGTAAAGATTTGGGGATGTTGCTGTCCTAAAACTGTTTTCGGTGCTGCACCGTAAAAATTCTTATAAATTCTCTGTATATCTTTTGGACCTTCGATTTCTTGTGCATATGCCCCAGTTTATATCCAAACTTTCGTTAGTTGAACACTTTTTGATTTGAGCAACAGAGAACCCCTCAAAAATTCAACCTTTGTCAGCTGTTCTGTTTTGACAGATTTCTGCCAATATTTGTGTTTGCCGCTTTATCGCTTTCTTTTGAGTTCTTTTGATCACGGAACTTTTGGGGAAGCTGATACAGTAGTATATGCTATATATGTGGTGGTTTTGGGTTGAAACCTGAAGCAAAAAGAGGTTGATTATATGTTATGCTACACTAATGTTGCTAATAGAATTGTGTTTAGTTTTGTATGAAGGAAGTTTTCAAGTGTAGGGATTGGAGAATGATGAGATGAGTTGAAGAATGGACAAAAGCTCAAGCTTGGGGATGCCCATGCATCACCCCAAGAAATATCCAAGAAGTACAAGCGTCAAAGCTTGCGGATGCCCACGAGGCACCCCTTCTTCATCGGCAAAAATCAGGTCACCTTTCAAGACACTATATTTTTATTGCTTCATGCACTATGTGTTTTTCTTGGAGCATCAGTTGTTTTAGTTTTCTTAGTTAGTTTAGTTTTGTTTGCTGCAATAAATGGTTGGACCCCAACAAATTTCCTTTGGAGGAGATGTGCCTCGTTTTCATTTGCCAAGAACGCTCCAGTTTTCACTCTTATCAAAAATCGAGTGTTCTCCTTTTTCTGCTACTGCTTTTGGTTTTCATTTTTGCCTTGATTTGCGTTCATACCTTGTCATATCTTTTCATCAAGGTGTATTTTTGCCTCTGATCTTTATTGGTTTTCATCAAAAGAGGTGTCTTAAAAAATTTCAAATGGTGTTAGAAAAGAGAAAAAGCTTTATGCAAAATAGTGGTACAAGAAGGAGCTTGTGTAGACTGCGGCTTAGGCTTTTTCATGTCATGCTTGATGTCTTTTTGATAGTATGCTTAGTGGTTTTGCTGTAGCATGACTTGTCTCAAATAACTGAGATTGCTTAATGGGCCTTTGAAAAAAATCATGCGTTGTTTTTATTGTTTGGAAGCATTATTTTGGTTTTCTCCTTGATGCTTTATTTGGGTTGACATGGCGCATGCTCACACATGTTAGACTCTTACAAAGTCACCAATAGCCTTCATGATCATTTAGTTTTTGACTTTTGATGCCATCTTATGCTTCTTTTAATGTCGCTTTGTTGCTTTGCATAATTATGGCCATTATTGCTCTCTTAGTTGGTCGCTCCCAGTCTTTTGCTCGCCCTCGCCTTGTACTGAGTATGAGCTCTACTCGTGCATCCAACTCCTAAAAGCCAAAGTTTACCAAAGTGTCCACCATACATACCTACTAGCAATTTGCTATTCCAAGTAAATTTGACTTGCTTTTATTTTCTCTTCAAATTAAACTCTTACCAGTGTTATGTGAAAATTAGTCAGTAAAGCTCTCACGAACCGGAAGGCACACTTTACTTTTCCCTGTTCTTAAAAATTTGACATTGTGGTCTCTTATGTTGAGTTGTTATGCTTGCAAGTTGTAAGTTGGATTCTAGCCCAACCATGCTGTCATGGGGCAAGCTTTGAACATTGCACTTCTTATTTGAATTGATATCGTGATCTTTTGTTTATGGATGCCCGCGGTGTGAAATGAATTGGGAATCTTGTGGGGATCATGGAGTTTGTATATGTGTTAGGGAAACGCCTGGGCCACCAATCTAAGCCATGCATAATTCATGGTGGAAATTTGCAGCATACCCATGATGGACATTCGACGACGCATCTCACAATAAAAAGCTAAACAAATGGCAAATAAAAGAGATGTCGAGGTGTTCATTGTCTGCTTGTCCTGTCATTTTGATGTGGGCTTGTTCCATGCCATCGGGCATGGAGGTACCCTGTTGGCGGTTTTCGATGATACATATATACTTACAATGACAAGAGCCTTGCTTGGGACTCTAAGTTGAGTAGCATGAGGTTTGGGTACTCGTATTCACGGGACACGAGGTTTTCAACTTATGATTTGTCAAGCATATGCATCATAATTGTTCTCGCATTAACTCTAACCATTCAAGATGCTTATGATGGGGGCAATGAGAGCTCAAAGCCAGTAAGTAACATAATTTTTGAAGGTTATAAAACTTGCAATCACTGCTTCCCTCTGCGAAGGGCCTTTCTTTTACTTTTATGTTGAGTCACCACCTTCTATCTTTATGTACCATAAGAGAGCAAAGTTGTCATTCTTAGTGTAATGTGCATTGTCCCAAAGTTTTCATTGATTGATTTATATAGTTGGTTTCACTTGTTCTTAAATTATTTGTATCTAGTCGCCCTCTTAAACTTGAAGGTGTCCTATACATTTATGTTTTCTCTCTATGAAGGACAAGCTGAAAACCATTTGAATGTTTTTCCTTATGATTTGAACACACGTTTGACTTTCATTGTTTCATTTTCATGATCTTTTGTTTGTGTTCATTTTCATGTTTACAACATGGTTGCTAAGTTCCTATTGTCAAGGTTATATCTTTCATGCCCATGTTTTAAGTTCTTATGATCCCAGCTCACAAATGCTTACATATATGATCAAGATTGTGTAGGTGCATGTCACCTCAAAAATTATTCTTTTGTTATCACTTACCTACTCGAGGACGAGTAGGAGTTAAGCTTGGGGATGCTTGATACATCTCCAACGTATCTATAATTTTTGATGCTCCATGCTTGTTTTTACACCATTTGCCTACTGTTTCGTTACACTTCGTGGCACTTTTATGCATTTTCCGGAACTAACCTATTAACAATTCGCCACAGTGCCAGTTCCCTATTTTCTGCTATTTTTGTGTTTCAAAAGTGATACACAGGAAATATTCTCAGAATTGGACGAAACAAGTTCCTGAAGTCTTATTTTTCCCGGAAGCTTCCAGAGATCCGAAGAGGAGTTGGAGGGGGGCCACGAGGGCCCCACAGACCAGGGCGGCGCAGCCAGGGGCCTGGCCGCGCCCCCTATGTGTGAGAGCCCCTCGGGCCACTTCTGACGATGCCCCTTCGCCTATAAAGACCCCCTGATGGAAAAAATCTAAGTACCCCGATCATTTTTCCAGAACACATCGCGATCCGCCGCCACCGTCGACCCGAAGATTGGGAGGGTCCAGAAGCTCTTCCCGGCACCCTGCCGGAGAGGGGAATCGCCACCGGAGGTCTTCTTCATCGCCATGCTTGCCTCCGGAGCGATGAGTGAGTAGTCTACCTTGGACTATGGGTCCATAGCAGTAGCTAGATGGTTGTCTTCTCCACCATGTGCTTCATGTTTAGATCTCATGAGCTGCCCTACATGATTGAGATCACCGTTATGTCATTCTACATGTTTGGTTTGTTGGGATCCGATAAATATTGGTGTTATGATTGAGTTGCTATACTGAAATATATCTTTTGTTATCTCTATGTTGTTTATGATCTTGCATGCTCTCCGTTGTTAGTAGCTATTTTGGCCGAGTAGTTGCTAGTGACTCCAAGAGGGGGTATTTATGCTCGATAGTGGGTTCATGCCTCTATTTAACCTGGGGGAGTGACAGAAACCTCTAAGGTTGTAGATATGTTGTTGCTACTAGGGAGAAAACAATATTCATATGCTCAAGGGCATATGCTTTGTTTACATTACACACTTTGCTTAATGCAATTATCTGTTGTTCGCAACTTAATACTTGTGGAGTTCTCGGATTGATTCGCCACAAGTGGATTATTAGTCATAGATGCAGTTGGATGGCGGTCTATGTATTTTGTTGTAATGCCCAGAGTAAATCTCATAGTGATCTTCTTGACATATCACGTTTATCTTTATTCTATCAATTGTCCAACTGTAATTTGTTTACCCAGCATGTGTTATTTATCTTATGGAGAGACACCACTAGTGAACTGTGGACCCCGGTCCTATTTCCATCATATTGCTATCACCTGTTTACTTTACTCGCACTGTTTACTTTACTCGCATTCTTCTACTGCTTTCCACTCGATACGCTCATACCCTTTGTTTCAAGCAAACCGGTGAGATTGACAACCTCATCGCAAGTTGGGAGCAAAGTACTTGGTTGTGTTGTGTGCAGGTTCCGCGTTGCAGCTAGCAAGCAAAGCTTGGACGAGACGCCATATATAAATTGTCCGAAGTTGTCGCAAACTAGCAAGCATCACCTACAGTTGTATTGTCCGCTCTTCTCCTGATCGATAAACCTTGGTTTCTTAACTGAGGGAAAATCTTGCTGCTATATTCATCACACCTTCCTCTTGGGGTTCCCAATGGGCCGGTTATTTACTTCATCAACTCGGTAGCATCAAGCATCTTCAGTACTAGCACCAGAAAATTGCTCTTTCATAACAAGGTTCAATAAAGCAGGCTTAATCTCATAAAAGTTTGCAGCAGGAGCAGGTGGCGCAATAGGAGTGCAGATAAAATCACTATTGTTCGTGCTAGTAAAGTCACACAACTTGGTGTTTTCAGGAGTAGCCATTTCAGCAAAACTAAAAGTAGACAAGTAAAAACAACTACCAAGGATTCTAATTTTTTTGGGTTTTTGATATAAAACGATGCAAGTAAAAATAAAGTAAAGCAAAACTTAAAACAAAGTAAAGGATGTGTGTGCGAAAAACTCCCCTTGCAGAGGTCTTCCACTTCTTCCCCGGCAACGGCGCCAGAAAAAGAGCTTGATGCGTGGTAAATGACCAGCCCGTTGGGAACCCCAAGAGGAAGGTGTGATGAATATAGCAGCTAGTTTTCCCTCAGTTAAGAAACCAAGGTTTGTCGATCAGGAGAAGAGCGGACAATACGACTGAAGGTGATGCTTGCTAGTTTGCGACAGCTTCGGACAATTTATATATGGCGCCTCGTCCAAGCTTTGCTTGCTAGCTGCAACGCGGAACCTGCACACAACACAACCAAATACTTTGTTCCCAACTTGCGATGAGGTTGTCAATCTCACCGGTTTGCTTGAAACAAAGGTTATGAGCGTATCGAGTGGAAAGTGATAATAGTATGCGAGTAAAGTAAACAGTGCGAGTAAAGTAAACAGGTGATAGCAATATGATGGAAATAGGACCGGGGTCCATAGTTCACTAGTGGTGTCTCTCCATAAGATAAATAACACATGCTGGGTAAACAAATTACAGTTGGGCAATTGATAGAATAAAGATAAACGTGATATGTCAAGAAGATCACTATGCGATTTACTCTGGGCATTACAACAAAATACATAGACCGCCATCCAACTGCATCTATGACTAATTATCCACTCACGGGGATATCATCCGAACACCCCATGAGTATTAAGTTGCGAACAACAGATAATTGCTTTAAGCAAAGTGTGTAATGTAAACAAAGCATATGCCCTCGAGCATATGAATGTTATTTTCTCCCTAGTAGCAACAGCACATCTACAACCTTAGAGGTTTCTGTCACTCCCCCAGGTTAAATAGAGGCATGAACCCACTATCGAGCATAAATACCCCCTCTTCGAGTCACTAGCAACTACTCGGCCAAGATAGCTACTAACAACGGAGAGCATGCAAGATCATAAACAACATAGAGATAACATAAGATATATTTCAGTATAGCAACTCAATCATAACACCAATATTCATCAGATCCCAACAAACCAAACATGTAGAATTACATAACGGTGATTTCAATCATGTAGGGCAGCTCATGAGATCTAAACATGAAGCACATGGTGGAGGAGACAACCATCTAGCTACTGCTATGGACCCATAGTCCAAGGTAGACTACTCACTCATCGCTCCGGAGGCAAGCATGGCGATGAAGAAGACCTCCGGTGGCGATTCCCCTCTCCGGCAGGGTGCCGGGAAGAGCTTCTGGACCCTCCCGATCTTCGGGTCGACGGCGGCGGCGGATCGCGATGTGTTCTGGAAAATTGATCGGGTACTTGAGTTTTTTCCGTCGGGGGGTCTTTATAGGCGAAGGGGCATCGTCAGAGGTGGCCCGAGGCGACCTCACACATAGGGGGCGCGGCCAAGGCCTGGGCCGCGCCGCCCTAGTGTGTGGGGCCCTCGTGGCCCCCCTCCAACTTCTCTTCGGATCTCTGGAAGCTTCCGGGGAAAATAAGACTTCAGGAACTTGTTTCGTCCAATTCCGAGAATATTTCATGTGTATCACTTCTAAAACACAAAAATAGAAAAAAAACAGGGAACTGGCACTGTGGCGACTTGTTAATAGGTTAGTTCCGGAAAATGCATAAAAGTGCCACGAAGTGTAACGAAATAGTAGACAAATGGTGTAAAAACAAGCATGGAGCATCAAAAATTATAGATACATTGGAGACGTATCAGGATGCTGATACGTCTCCAACGTATCCATAATTTTTGATGCTGCATGCTTGTTTTTACACCATTTCCTTAGTGTTTCGTTACACTTCGTGGCATTTTAATGCATTTTCCGGAACTAACCTATTAACGAGATGCCAAAGTGCCAGTTCCCTATTTTCTGCTATTTTTGTGTTTCAGAAAAGTTACACAGGAAATATTCTCGGAATTGGACGAAACAAAAGCCAGACGTCCAGATATTTATCGAAGCTTCTAGAGAACCGAAGAGGAGACGGAGAGGAGCCACTGGTTGGCCACACCACCAGGGGGCGCGGCCTAGGGCTAGCCCGCGCCCCCCTATGGTGAGCCCCACCAGGACCACTTCTGACGACGCCCCTTCGCCTATAAAGACCCCCCGATGAGAAAAACCTAAACATCTGATCACTTTTCCAGAATACATCGCGATCCACCGCCGCCGTCGACCCGAGATCGGGAGGGTCCAGAAGCTCTTCCCGGCACCCTGCTGGAGAGGGGAATCGCCACCGGAGGTCTTCTTCATCGCCATGCTTGCCTCCGGTGTGATGAGTGAGTAGTCTACCTTGGACTATGGGTCCATAGCAGTAGCTAGTTGGTTGTCTTCTCCACCATGTGCTTCATGTTTAGATCTCGTGAGCTGCCTTATATGATCGAGATCACCGTTATGTAATTCTACATGTTGTGTTTGTTGGGATCCGATGAATATCGGTGTTATGATTGAGTTGATGTGCTGAATATTATCTTATGTTATCTCTATGTTGTTTATGATCTTGCATGCTCTCCGTTGTTAGTAGCTATCTTGGCCGAGTAGTTGCTAGTGACTCCAAGAGGGGGTATTTATGCTCGATAGTGGGTTCATGCCTCTATGTAATCTGGGGGAGTGACAGAAACCTCTAAGGTTGTAGATGTGCTGTTGCTACTAGGGAGAAAACAACATTCATATGCTCAAGGGCATATGCTTTGTTTACATTACACACTTTGCTTAATGCAGTTATCTGTTGTTCGCAACTTAATACTTGTGGAGTTCTCGGATTGATTCGCCACAAGTGGATTATTAGTCATAGATGCAGTTGGATGGCGGTCTATGTATCTTGTTGTAATGCCCAGAGTAAATCTCATAGTGATCCTGTCGACGTGCACGTTATCTTTATTCTATCAATTGCCCAACTGTAATTTGTTTACCCAGCATGTGTTATTTTATCTTATGGAGAGACACCACTAGTGAACTGTGGACCCCAGTCCTATTTCCATTATATTGCTATCACCTGTTTACTTTACTCGCACTGTTTACTTTACTTGCATATTACTATTGCTTTCCACTCGATACGCTCATTCCTTTGTTTTAAGCAAACCGGTGAGATTGACAACCTCATCGTAAGTTGGTAGCAAAGTATTTGGTTGTGTTGTGTGCAGGTTCCACGTTGCCGCTCGCAAAGCAAAGCTTGGACGAGGCGCCTTATAAATTGTCCAGAGCTGTCGCGAAGCTAGCGGGCATCACCTTCTGGAGTATTGACTTTTTCCTGGACGATAAAACCTTGGTTTCTTTCTGAGGGAAAAAATTGCTGCTGTGCTCATCATACCTTCCTCTTGGGGTTCCCAACTGGACGGTGAAAAACTATCAACACCGCGCCGCATCAAGACATTTTTCTGGCGCCGTTGTCGGGGACTGAAGAAGAAGAAGAAGCTTCCACATCAACTACATATTCCCATGTCAACTTGGCACCAGCAGTGGACTGAAAATATCATACTCATCATTGTAATCATCATAAGCAATAGAATAGCTATCTCCCAAAGTGTGTTCCTTTGTAAACATATCATAATTGGAAGTAACATGGATAGCACTAATGGTACAATAATTACTAATACCATCATTTTTAGAATTGGTACCAAAGAGATTTTCAATATCAAAAGTAGTGTGCTTTTCCCAATCATGATCACTACTATAGGTAACAGGCATAGGAACATCATTGAGTTCAGATTCATCAAAAACTATAATAGGAGCAACATGCTTAGGGGAAGATATTGTTTCCTCTCTCCTTTTACTCCTCCTCCTCCTCTTCTTCTTCTTCTTCTTCTTCTCTTTAGGAGGGACAGGCTTGAAAGGAAGCTTCTCCACATAACCTGGTTTGTTGACAGAAATGATAGAAGAAACTTTGGAGGATTCCTCCTTCTCATTAATAAGAACAAAACACATATTAGTCCTGTCATACTTTGGTAAAGCATCATCTTTTATAATATTTTGTATGTAAGTATTTGTGTGGCAATCATTAACACAATAAAGATGACAACCATGCAGGATGCTATTAATATCAAAAGCACTCATATCTACCAAAGAAGTTTTTCTTGATAACTCTTCACACCCCAAAAATAAAGTAAGCTCATCATGCTAATTGGGAGTGATCATGTCATCACAATACAAACTTGAAGTACTCATTGGATTAGAAAGGCTACTATCATAGCTTGAACATTGGAAATTGAAATGACCCACTTTATAGCAAAGTTCACAAATAAAAGGATAGAGGGTACAAACCTTTTCACCAAGCTCATTTAGAGCCTTGCCCCACATTCTAGTTTCTTCACTCATGTGGTGGATACAATAATCTTCTTTGATGTGATTCTTTTCACAAGGTCTAAGTGCTCCACAAAAATTAACATGCTTATAAGAAATAGTACTTTCAGAAGTTTGAGCATGTTTATTGCAATCATCAATAAGAATCTCACTTTCCATGCAAGTGTCTTTAAAAGGTTCATGATACGTCCCAATTTCCTTTAGGAACATTAATATGAGAAGCAAAGGCTCTATAGAAATCAACCATAATTTGAGAATCAAGACCATACTTAGCACTAAGCTTTTGAAAATCAGCAGTTTCAGCGAAAGACTTAATGCAATCATACTCGTAGTTTATACCTGATTCTTTACCTTTGTCAAAATCCCAATCTTTGATATTGCTTGGAATTGTTTCAAGCAGATCCCACTTGGCTTCAACCTCCTTGCTTGTGAAAGATCCCTCAAAACAGGCATCTAGATAGTCCTTGTAATGTCCTGAAAGCCTTGCATAAAAATTATTAATAACAATATTATGGGGGAGCTCATGAATGGGACATTTGAGCATTAGTGACTTCAATATTCCCCATGCTTGGGCAATGCTTTCTCCATCATGAGGATGGAAATTATAAATATAATTCCTATCTTTATGAATCTCACTAGAAGGATAGAATTTAGAATAAAAGAGAGGTACAATTTCCTCTCAGCCAATAGATCGTCCATCCTTCAGCGTCTTAAACCATTCCGCAGCTCTGCCCTTTAGTGATAAAGAGAATAGCTTCCTCTTAACCTGATTTGTTGAAATACCTGCACACTTGAACAACTCGCATAATTCATGTATAAAGGGCAAATGATCACCAGGATGAACAGTTCCATCCCCTAAATAGCAGTTATTCATAGCACATTCAACAATTTTCATAGGTATTTTAAAAGGATGAGGATCACAACATCATTAGAATTATCACATATGGGAGATAAAATACCATCAGAGCAAATTTTCTCCACTAAAGCTGGGGAACTAAAAATATCATGCTTATCAAAACTAGCTTCCCCAAGCTTAGACTTTTCTATAGCATTAGCAATAACGGTGTTCAAAGAATTCATACTAACAACATTGCTATTAGCATGCGAATAAAGCTCCAAAGGTTTTCTAAATTTCTCTTCAAACACTTCATGTCCTAACTCAGGAAAAATACTATAAAGCTCTTTGTTTTCCATTAAGCCTAACTAGTGAAAATAAAAACAAGAAACAAAAATATATAATTACAGAATCTAAAGGAAATAACTTCGAGCACCCACACACCAGCAACAGTACTAGAAGATGGATGTGAGTACCTTTTACCTTACCTCCCCGGCAACGGCTACAGAAAAGAGCTTGATGTCTACGCACGCTTCTATCCTTGTAGATAGTGTTGGGCCTCCAAGTGCAGAGGTTTGTAGAATAGCAACAAGTTTCCCTTAAGTGGATCACCCAAGGTTTATCGAACTCGGGGAGGAAGAGGTCAAAGCTATCCCTCTCAAGCAACCCTACAAGTACGATACAAGAAGTCTCTTGTGTCCCAACACACCCAATACACTTGTCAGATGTATAGGTGCACTAGTTCAGTGAAGAGATAGTGAAATACAAGTAATATGGATGATTATAAGTAGTAAATGCAATCTGAAATAAATATCGCTGCGAGCAAACATGTAACAAAACTGAATGTAAACAGTGTTTCAATGCTTAGAAACAAGGCCTAGGGATCATACTTTCACTAGTGGACACTCTCAACAAAGATAACATAATTGAACACATAAATATCTATCTTCACTATGCTACTCTAAACTATTGTCCAATGGATAACAAACACTAATCATGTGTAGGGCTACGAAGCACTCCTCAAAGTTTGCATTTCCCCAAACTAGATTGCCCCACACTATCACCTTGAGCGCACTAGATGGTTCCAACAAACACCAACAATTCATAGAGACACTAGCCAAAGAGACACACATAATGTGCACACTGTCACCTTCACATCATGGTACAAGGTGTCTCCGCAGATTACAATAATAAAGCACTGGAGTAGCATAATATATGAAGAATAGCATCTACCAATTCAACTAGATACAAAGCTCATGATCACATATAGATCACATCATGGGAGAGAGAGGTGAACCACATAGCTATCGGTAGAGCCCTCTGCCCCAGGGGAGAACTACTCCCTCCTCATCATGGGAGACAGCAACGTCGATGGAGATGGCGGTGAAGTCAATGGAGACGGTGGTGGAGGCGATGGAGTCGATGGAGATGGCTCCGGGGGCACTTCCCCGTCTCGGCAAGGTGTCGGAACAGAGACTTCTGTCCCCTGAAATTGGTCTTCAACGACGGTGGCGCTGCGGAACTTTACTGAGAGAAACGCCGATTGATTTAGGGTTTTCGTGTCGGAGACCTTTTATAGGCGGAAGGGCAACGTCAGAGGGCAGCCAGGGGCCCCACACCTGGTGGTGGCGTAGCCAGGGGCACCCGCGCCACCCTATGGTGTGCCAGCCTCCTGGCCCCCCTCCGGCTCTCCTTCGGACTTCGTCTCATGTCGGGAAAAATAGGAGGTTCGGGCTTCGTTTCGTCCAATTCCGAGAATATTTCCAGTAACTTTTCTGAAACACAAAAACATCAGAAAACAGGGAACTGGCACTGTGGCATCTCGTTAATAGGTTAGTTCCGGAAAACGCATAAAAACACCACGAAGTGTAAACAAAACACAAAGCAATTGGTGTAAAACAAGCATGGAGCATCAAAAATTATAGATACGTTTGAGACGTATCATCTACCTTGGACTACGGGTCCATAGCAGTAGCTAGATGGATGTCTTCTCTTCCATGTGCTTCATGTTTAGATCTTGTGAGCTGCCTATCATGATCAAGATCATCGTTATGTAATTCTACATGTTGTGTTTATTGGGATTCGATGAATATTGAGTACTATGTCAAGTTGATTTGTGATTTATCATCTCTATGTTGTTTATGATCTTGCATGATCCTTGTTGCTAGTAGATATTGGCCGAGTAGATGCTAGTGACTCTAGGAGGGAGTATTTATGCTCGATAGTGGGTTCATGCCTCTGGTAACTTGGGGGAGTGACAACAACCTCTAAAGTTGTAGATGTGCTGTTGCTACTAGGGAGAAAACAACAATCTTGTGTTGAAGGACATTTGTATTGTTTACATTACACACTTTGCTCAAGGCGATAATCTGTTGCTTGCAACTTAATACCCAACGGTTGTTCGGATGATATCCGGCGGGTGGATTATTAGTCATAGATGCAGTTGGATTATGGTCTATGTATTATGTTGTAATGCCCAAGTGAATCTCATAGTGATCCTCATGACATGTACATGCATTGCTTGCCTTCTTTATTCTATCAATTGCCCAACTGTAACTTGTTTACCCAGCATGTTATTTATCTTTATGGAGAGACACCTCTAGTGAACTATGGACCCCGGTCCATTCTTTTACATTCATATTACCGTTTAGTTTTTACAAGCATTATTTATTTTCTTGCAAACAACTATCTTTTACCACACGATACGTTTAATCCTTTGTTTACAGCAAACCGGTGAGATTGACAACCTCACTGCTAGTTGGGGCAAAGTACTTTGGTTGTGTTGTGTGCAGGTTCCACGTTGCCGCTGGTGTAGAGCTTCGCCCAGATAGGCACCATAAAACAAATTGTCTGGAGCATCGCCAAGCCAGCTAGCATCAACCTTCAGAAGTGGTTTTTTTCTCCTACTGGTTCGATTAAACCTTGGTTTCATACTGAGGGAAACTTGCCGCTGTGATCATCATACCGTCCTCTTGGGGTTCCCAACTAGGTGGCTAAGCACCGCCAATCAGTAGGGTGACTGAAAAGGTGTCTCTTGGGTTTCCAAAGGGGTAGGTTGACGCGTATAGACCAAGAGCGGGATTTTCTCATCTGCATGACGTATATTATACTCTGGGCCCACTCAGTGAGAATACATCAAAGCTGTGCAGCATGTGACTAGGTCACGGAGATGGATTATCACGGTACGAGTAAACGACAATAGCCAGTAATAAGATCGAACAAGGTATTGGGAATACTGATGATCAGATCTTGGGTTATGCTATTATCAGCAAAGCAAAGGGAAAGGTACATCGACTCTTACGGTTCAACAACTAAAAGAACTTTGTAGAATGTACAAGGATCATCACGGATCTCCAGATCCGATTGATGATCATTTACCGAAGAGAGTTCTCGATAATGTCTGTAGCATTCTCGAACCGTCGACTAACACACTTAAGGGATCTCGATGCTCGAGATGGTTTGGTAATATTCGGATACGTCGTGTGATGATTTATGAGAGAGGGAATAGTTCCAACTAAGTCCCAAATAGTTTCGGTAGATTCTGGAATAGTTTCGGTGAAGTCTGAAATAGTTTCGGTGGAGTTCAAAAGGGTTTTGATGAAATCTGGAAGTGTTTTGGAGTGACGAAGATTTAATTATGAGTTAATTGATATTAATTAAAGGAATTAATATTAATTAAATAATTAAAAAATAGGAAAACACCTAATGTCCCTATTTTTAGAAAGAAACCCATCAAGGGAAGGAAGAGAGGGGGCGCCTTGGGCCCCTAGCCCAGGACAGCCAGGGTTTGGGTTTTGGGCCCGCCTTGGCCGGCCCCACCCTAGCCGCCGCCGCCCTCCTCTCCCCCTTGGCCACCGTCCTTGTGGCTTGGGGAAGGGCCAAGGGTGCACCCCTTCACCCCTATATAAAGAGGGGGCCCCAGGAGAGGAGAGCACAACACAACTCCACGAGCCCCTCCTCCCTTGGCCGCCGCCCTACACCTCCACCTGGCCGCCGGCCACCTCCACCTCTCTCTCTTAGACGTGGCCTCCCAAAGCGCTGCATAGGTGGGAGAACTCACCACCGCCGCACGCCGTCATGCTGTGGAGTTTCCAGATCCCTGTCCAATGCCATCTACTTCCGCAATCTTGGCTGGAACGGGGATTCCGGGAGTCATCGTGACCGCGGTACATGTGCGAGTACGCGGAGGTGCCGCTCGTGTGGCGCCGGGGTCGTTGCTCCAAGATCTTCACGACCTTGAGGTCGGTCGTCTTCATCGTCAACGGTTGTGCGGGAGCGTAATCCCCGCGTTCAGTCTATGTGGGTACGTCTCCGAACTACTGTTTACTGTTACAACATTACTAGTAGATAGATCCTTGGGCAATTCAGGGTTGCGTAGAATTTTTTTTTTGTTATTTGCATCGAACCCCAACCGACACCCTCTTTGACACCCACTTATCCCCTAGGTTAGTGGCTTGATGATTAGCATCATGGCCTTTGAAAAACTTTGTAGTGGAGCAAAAGCTCTAGAATGGGAACACTAAAATGAGAATTTTTAAAATGTCTTCAAAAACCTTGGGTAGGAAGCTATTCCATTGATGAATTACAAAAATTATTTTTCGAAAATGAGGGGGGTGAATATTCCGGAGTTTGAGGAAGGAGGATTTTTATAAAGGACATTGGTGATCACTAGGTATCCACTAGAATAATTAACCCGTTCAACCACATTACCTTGGAATGGGATGGGGCTTAGCCCGAAGTTTGTTTGCTTTAGTGCGGGGAGCCTCATACTATGTAAGGGTTCGTGGTACACCAGAAGTTGGTGCACGTACCCCGGAATCCAGGTTGTCTCTGGAAATGGGGCAATAGTAAATTGGGTTCTAGACATGGTTCTAGACATGCTATATCGACACGAGAAATTGGGTTTTCAAAGAAAGTAAATTAGACTAGAGCCTATCCTTGCTACAACCATACTACATATCAAACTCATTTTCCTTTAGATGGTTTGCGAGTATAATTCAAATGTACTTACGGCTTTGTCCCTGGCTATTAACTTGGTCAGACCGGAAGGAAGACTTCAATGAAGATTGTGATGGTACTACGACGCTGGTGCGAACTAGGAACGTCTCCCAGTCAGTTGCCTGTAGGGTAGTAGGCATGACTTGGGTCATCAACGCTGCTTGATTGTGAACTTGCCCTACGTGGCATTATCTGTGTTGGTCATATGACCAATTGTAAGTCTATTATACACTACTAGGAAAATAGCTATATGTAGCAGAGCTACCCGTAGCGCATTAAGATTGTGGTGCGCTGCGGGTATTTAGCCGTAGCGCACCATAGGACATGCGCCACGCATATGTGGACTACCCGCAGCGCACCTATAAGGGCCGTACGCTATGGGTATTCGTAGGCCCGGAATCTCGCCCCCCCTCAACTTACCCGTATTGCTTTTCGTTCTCTAAACTTATTTGTCTTGAAGGTAGGGATGTCGTACGTGGTGTACAGGGGTAGGGTTCCTGGAGTTTACGTCTGGAAAGATTGTTTGAAGCAAGTGAACAAGTTCAAGGGCAACAGCTACAAAGGATACACGACCATGGCAGAGGTGGAAGTTCGGTGGAGGAACCACCTACGAGAGGAGAGGAGGACGACCTTCGGCGTCACCACCGCCGTCTTGCTCACCGCGGTGATTGCGGTTGTAGTGTACTTCATCGTACTGTAGGTGACTATCTTATTCATGTAACATGTGATGATGAACTTACATAGTTGGTCGGTGCCGGCGACTTATACATTCATGTAATATGTGACCTAGACTACGATTGTGATCGCTTCATTTCAGAAGCAATGGGATTCATATTCTATGTCTATTTTATACTATTTCTATTGTATTTTCCTGTATACTTCTTGTATTATGTATACTACACTATATTCCTATATAAATACTGTAATCTGGCAGATAAATACGTGTATTCTCAAAATTTGAAAAAGGTACCCGTAGTGCATCAGACCATGCGCTATGGGTAACACACATACCTGTAGCGCATGGGCTACGGGTAATACCCGTAGCGCACCAGCCCATGTGCTACAGGTAATAATTTACCAGCAGCGTGGTACCCACAGCGCACGATCCATGCGCTACGGGTAACCAAAATAGGTGCACTGCGGGTAGCCTTTTTCCTAGTAGTGTTATTTGGTACTGTAATGGATGATGTAACTTTGATATCGACTTGGTTATGTGGATTCACGACACTTTTCCTAGAATCGTAAATTGTATGCATAGCAAGTATTTCGGATGGCTAATCCGGAGCACCCACAGTTATTCTTGCATCAGGCAACATAAATGTGGTGGACATGATGAAAATAGGTCACACTCACATGGCATTGCAGCGATCACATTTGACGATTGCTACCACTACAGAATTAAGATTAAGCTCGTCCATGAGCCTAGGGAGTTAAATGCAGTAAGCTAGTTTAGCAAAATTCTTGAATGCTTTGATATGACTAGAAGATCCACCACCGAGTATCATACCTTTGTTGGTATCAAATGCAACATTACCCGCTATTGAATCACGAGGATTCGGGTAGTTAAAGAAAAGTAGAAGAAAACCAGAACATACCCCAAAAAAAAAACTAACAGATGGATGACGAGGTATGGGTGGAGTCACCTCGTACCCATACCCATCATCACCTTACATCTTACCTGTCATCCGAACCCATATTCATCAATAGGTACATGATTTTTTCATACCCGTTATCCATAGGTAAAATACCCGCGTTCACGACACATCAAATTAAGCATAAAATAATCGTAACAAAAACATATAACCAAATTTTGTAAATTGCATCACATCATAAATATCAACACATACTTATGAACACAATCATATTATAAACAACACATTCTCATAAACAATATCACTTGCCCATCATTCACAAAAAATTACTTAGTGTAACATCAACAAATCATAAATAAAAAACAGCTCATGGTCATACACTCAAAGTTAAAAAACTCACAAAAATTATAAAGATAATTTAACCGTACATAGTCTACAAAACAAGCATTACAATAAAAATTTAACATACAACATAATAACAAGTTTAACTAAAATGTCAAAATATTGGATGGAATGTGTGTACGCGTATATGGATATTACGACACCCGTTCTATCTGTTGGATATGATATTTTATTATTTTAAACAAATTTTTATTTTATATGCGTACTCCTAATTAGGCCTCTTTTACGGTATCTTTCTTCAATTCATACTACTCATAGAATAGCCAATAGTATGAAAAGCCCAGCTGGCCCGTAACTACGGCAAAGGTTTGTTAAAAAAGAAAAAAAATGTCTAAAAAATATATGAAAAAAGGCAAAAAAGTTCAGCTCGTTCTCATCAGCTCTCCGCGGCCACCTCCTTCAGACTGCAGACACAGCCACCTCCAGAACTCCCGCCGCCGCCGCACCTTCTCGTCTGAGGGTGTGTTTGTTTGGGCTGCTGCTGTTGAGAAGCAGCTGTAGCTGGTGAGCTGTTAGAAAGCAGCTGTAGGAAGTAGCTGCTGGAAGCTGAGATTTGATGTTTGGCAGAACTGCTTTTAATGACTGCTGTTCCTGATTTGAAGGATGAAATGTCTGGAATACCCCTGAATGCTGAAGATGTTGTATAAATACTGATTCGAGCTGAATTAGCTAATTCTAACCATATCTGAACACAACTGTGATCATTAATGCAAATTACCACAATATAAATTTATAAGTATTCATAAACAATTTGTATTGAAATAATTTGGGAGTTATTTATTTGGCTTTTGGCTTTTTGCTTTTTGCTTTTGGCTTTTGACTTGTAAGTCAAAATTTATGCGGCAATTATATTACAAGACTTTGTCATATTACATAAAACATAAACCATCACATTTATATTACAAGACATTTCAATACGAATCCAAAAGAGCTAGAAGTTTGCCACATGCACACATATATTACAAAACTTACATTAACCCAAAAGCGCTACAAGCTTTCTCTCATCTAGGCACCTCCCCTTGATGCAAACAAGGCATATATATCCAATTAACATGCACATTTTAGCAATTCAATAGTACCCTGTCCAGATTATCACCTCACAACAATCTAACCATCACAGAGAATAAATGGGAGGGCTCAACCTTCCAGGAAATTACTATGGCAGGAGGGAGGCAGAGAATGGGAGGGCTCACCTTGCTTGATCCGTTCGGGGCAGACCTTGCCGGAGAAGACCGCGGGAGCTGCCGCGGACGAGTGACGGCGAGGCTGCGGAGGCTGGGCGGCGGCTGGGCGGGACGGCGGCTGGGCGGAGGCTCGGCTGGGCGGCGGCTGGGGGGCGGAGGCTGGGGGGCGGAGGCTGGGCGGCGGCTGGGCGGCGGCTCGTCGGGACGGCGGCTGGGCGGAGGCTCGGCTGGGCGGCGGTTCGGCGGCTGGGCGGCGGCCGGTCAAACCCTAACCCTAGCCGCCATGTCCAGGGAAAGGGGAGACGCGGGGGGCTGGCTTCGGGTGAGGCTGGGGGTACCGATTCGGCAGGCTATATAAGGGATGGCAGTTTTTTTGTAAAATAATAAGGGTCTGTTTGTTTGGGCTGCTGCTGTTGAGAAGCAGCTGTAGCTGGTGAGCTGTTAGAAAGCAGCTGTAGGAAGCAGCTGTTGAAAGTTGAGATTTGATGTTTGGTAAAAGTGCTGTTGATTGCTGCTGTTGCTGTTTTAAATGATGAAATGACTGAAATACCCCTAAATGCTGAAGAGATTGTATAAATGCTGATTTGATCCGAATTAGCTTGTTATGTCTATTTCTTAACATAATTGCGATGATCAATGCATGAATTACCATAAATTTTATTTTTTCCTAAAATTTATGTAAGCACTCTTATAATTAAAATAATTTTGGAGCTATTTTGTTTGGCTTTTGGCTTTTAGCTTTTAGCTTTTGGCTTTTAGCTTTTAACTTTTGGCTTTTAGTTTTTAGCTTATGATTTTCGCTTTTTATAAAATAATTTAAAGTTATTTGTTAGGTTATTGGCTTTCGGTTTTCGGCTTCGGCTTTTAGCTTATGATTTGTAAACCATAATTTATGCACCAATTATATTAGGAGACTTCTCTATGTTAGCCTTTAGGCTTATGGTTTGTAATCAAAATTTATCTGGCAATAGATAAAGTTTTTTTTTTCCATTTTCTACCTTCTTTTTTCTCCATTTATGGTTTTTTATTTCTTTTTTTCTTTTTCACATTTTTCCCCATCTTCTTCCACAGGCGCCGCCCTCGCGCCGCCCTGGCCCACGCGCCGAGCTCGCGCCGCCCACGCGCCGAGCTCGCGCCGCCCACGCGCCGCCCTCACGCCGCCCTCGCGCCGCCCTCGCGCGTGCTGGACATGGAGCAGGGGAGCGGCGGTGGAGCTCCTTCAGGCGGCGGCGAGCTCCCTCCGGTGAAGCTCCTTCAGGCGGCGGCGGACATGGAGCAGGGGACGGAGAGAGAGGGAGAGGCGGGAGCACTGGCGGGAACGGCGGCAGCGGATGGGGCCGGGCGGCTGGGCGGCGGCGGACGGGGCCGGCGGCTGGGCGGCTGGGCGGCGGGGTCAAACCCTAGCCGCCATGGCTAGGGAACAGGGAGGCGCGGGGGTGGGGAACGGCTCGGGGGCGACGGTGGAAACTGGTATATATATCGAGTGGCAGTTTTTGGTAAATAAGTGGAAGTGCTCAGGGTTACCATTGTCTTTTCAAGTTTGAGAAGCTCGGGAAGCAGCTGAAAGCAGCTCCCGACTAGCTTCCGTTCGACAGCGGCCCGTGCGTGTATTTAGGTCCAGCGCTTTTATTCAGTGCTTTACAAACTTTAGCTGTTTGTTTGGATTTCAGCTTTTGGACCCTAGAAGTAGAAGCAGAAGCTCAAACAAACACACCCTAAGAAGTGCCGAGGATAGAATCGTCAACTCACTTTCGGGAAGCTCGGGAAGCAGCGGGAAGCAGCCCCCGGCCTGCTTCCGCTCGACAGCGGTCGACCAGCACGTTTCGGACCATCGCTTCTCTGCAGCGCTTTGCAAAGTTGAGATGTTTGTTTCAGCTACTACTTTTAGACCCCAAAAGTAGAAGTTTAAACAAACACACCCTGAGTCCGTTGCAGTGGAGAATCTACAACCATTGGTGAATAGGAGATGGGGTTAATAACTTCCCGATTGCTAAAAAGTGCTTGGGTGCTGGTTGACACGTTCCGGCACTCCGTTTCTGTCCGTCGGATCGACCAAACACGGCCCAGATCGGGTACGCGCGCGCAGCGTTGAGAGGAAGCGCTCCCGACAGTTTCCCCTTGATGAGGGACCCACGTACCGTGTATCGGCCGGTCTACCTCTCCCTCACCCTGTTCTCGTTCCCCATTCCATTTCCACAAGCTCCACCAAGATTTAGGGTTTCACTCCCGGCGATTCTTCCGTTCAGGCGAGAGGGCGGTGAGCTTGGCGGCGGAAGGCGAGATATTCTGGGCGAGCCGCGAGAGAGGCGGCGGGCTCGTCAGCGGAGGGTGCGCCGCGCGAGAGGGTGGCGGAGGGCAAGCCGCGCGAGAGGGTGGCGGAGGGCGCGCCGCGCGAGAGGCGGACGGCGAGCTGCGCGAGAGGCCGGCGGGATTCTTCGGCGGAGGGCGGGCCATTTTTATATCTGCTAGCTCCCTACCGCTGCCACGCCATCAATCCTCCAACGCGCAAACCCTAGCCGTAGGACTTGGCTGTCGGCGCTGCTCCCACGACTCTCTCCGTCGACCTCACCCTATGGTGCTTCTACTGCGCCACCCGGACGCCCTGTCCTTCGAGCTTGAGCCCTAGTTCGACTCTGCTGCCTCGGCTCTACGGTGGCATGGTGATGGTACTGTGGTGATAGGCTCAGCTGGCTCCTCCTCTGCTTCGACCACTCTAGTCAGGTTCCTTGGCTCTCCCCTGCTCTCTCTCATGCACAGTGATAAAGTGATATTAGTCATATGTGCATTTATGTGCTTGTGGTGGATCGGTATTGCGTGGTTGATCTACTGGTATATGTGTCCTAATTCATTCTTTGTCGATTACTTGTTCAGCTCCAGGTTGATCTGTTGGTGTATGTGTCCTACTTCATTCCTTCTCGATTACTTGTTCAGCTCCTGATCTGGTTGAGTAGGACTTGCTGTTTGGGTCCTGGTTAGCATTAGCTACTATTGTGCAGTGGATTATGTGTACTGAACATATTTTTTGTGTTCTGTTTCATCATGCAATCTGGTGATCCCGGCATAATCCATGAACTAAGTAATCAGATTTTGGTTTCTAATTCCATGTTCAATCACCAAGTACTTTTTGTTAGAATGTTCATACAACACAGGGGATCACCAAGGTCCTTTTGTTTAGTTAAAGGTGAATTATCATGGTTGCACTCATATTTCCTTTTTTACATAACCCATAAAATGTGTACTGAACACTACCTCGGTAGTAATGGTTGTTGTTTGATCCCTATTGTAAGCCGTCAGACAGATCAAAATTGCTTACCATGTACGTAGGGAATTGTTTTTTCATGACCCGTTATCTCACTGCCATGTTTTGGTCACACTTTTTATTATGTGCAGCTACTTGCTTTATAAGATAGTATTTTTAGTTGCACGTGTGCAATGTCTGTCGATGGGGAGGTGTTTTTTTTGCTTCCATTATCTTCGATATTAATTAAGTTGCTTTTGACAACATGCCTAAGTTACTTTTATCATCTCACTAAGTTGGTTCTATCATCTAACTAAGTTGATTACAGTCAGTGGTCCTAGTTACATATATTTTAAGTTGCTTTATTGCAAGCATGATTCCGTTTGTCAACATGCCTCAGGTTCCCTTTTAATCTACCTAAGTTGCATTTTGTCGACATTTTTTAAGTGAATCATGATTCGTTTGATTTAAGTTCTTGAGTTACACCAAAATGCTCCATTAGTAGTATACCTATTTAATTAAGTTGATTCTTGTCATTGGCTAAGTTGCTTTGCTGGACCAGCTAAGTTGTTTTTTATCACCTAACTAAGTTGCTTTCCACCATGCGTTTAATTTATGGTTAAATAACAAATGGCCTTCCTGACTTAATAATGATTTTTAATTCAGAACTTGCTTTTATAGGAAACAAGCTTGAAACCTGGTAACACGAAAATGATAAAAAGAGACAAGCAAGCGTTCTTGCCTGCTTTACCAGAAGTTACCACTACCTAATAGTTCTGATTGTAATAGACCAACTAGATGGATCACATAACAGGGACTTATAGGGGGTAGTTTTAGTCCTTCTACTTCCTTTTTGAGCTATATGAATAAGTTGCCTAGCGATTTAATTAATTTTTTTATCACTATGCGTAAGTTGTTTATTGAAATAAATTAAGTTGATTCCTCCAGCATGCTTAAGTTGTTAGGTATTGGTACATTCTATGTAGATGTTTCTTTTTGAACTATATGGATAAGTTGCCTAGTGATTTAATTAAGTTGTTTTATCACTATGTTAAGTTGTCTACTAAAATGGCCGGCAGCAGCGGGCACTCGCCACGGGACTCCTCCTACCTCTTCGTTCGTGGAAGACTGCTTTGGGCCTGCTACTCCATGACGTAGCGGTTCGTGGACGAGCACCAGTCGCCATCTAAGGTAGCACTGGTTGTTAAAGAGCAGCCGTGAATGGTTCCGGCGACTCTAGACCCGTTGAATTCGAGCCTTCTCATGTCTGTCGTCAGTGGTCATCTTTACATATTGTTCAAATCGAGGATTTTCTTCAGTGCCACTGTTGCTCTTTTGATCCACCCTCGCTGCACCTGAGTGGTATTGTTAGCTGAAATCCATAGAGTGCATAGATAGTCTACGTCTCACTTTTTGATTAGGAGATTTCTAGAGTACCAGAACTACTGCCATCAGTCAAATTTACATCCTGTACCAATGCGTTGCTCGTTCTATTCCACTATAAGAGGTTTCAGCATTATTAGCATTTTCTTTTGCACGTTCAGAGTTGGAAAGTGCTTGTGGTGGCGATCGATCAGTAGAAGTCACAACCAATACAATATTATTGTGCAAAGTGCTACCTGCTTGTATGGAATTAAGCTACTTTGGACTTTTAGCTAGGCTGTTTCTAACAATATTGCCTGATTCGAGTGTGCTGCAGGTTGATGTGCAGGACAGTGTAAATATCGAACTGTGTACCATTGTTGTTAATTCTTAGAAACAAAAGGCTTGATAACTGATGAACTACTTTGGTTACATTTTCGGCTCACTCATGTAAAACTCATGAGCAGGCATTGTGTGACCAGATCTTGCAGAGTTTGGATAATGATTATTTTATGAACTTGATGTTAATAGTTTTTTATATGCTGAAAATATTCAACGCGTGATATATATCATATGAGGTAGAAGCTAAAGCCATTCATGAAAAAAGACTGACAATAGATAGGCCCGAGGCAATGTTGTTGGAAGGGAGAAAAGACTGAAAACCACCATGTTTTATACAACGGAACTCGAGTTGAGCAAATATCTAAAACCCATTTTCATTCAATAATATCAAAATCTAATTTTCTTTAAAATATATGGGCTGAATACTTGATGTACCCGTAGCAACGCACGGGTATTGTGCTAGTATGGATAAGTTGCCTAGCGATTTAATTAAGTTGTTTTATCACTATGTTAAGTTGTCTACTAAAATAAATTAAGTTGATTCTTTCTAGTATTGAGCCACTCTTCGAAAAGCACATCCTGACAAGGATCTACAACCTCAAGTCAAATTTATTTGAGGAATCTGAACCCATCAGGACATTACTTTTGCGGAGACGTTTTATGTTAATAATCTGGTTGCACATTGTTTTACTGATGTGACGTTTGCGTTCGTTGTAGGATATCAAGAAGATGGTGTTGATTAAGAGTATGATAATTCAATGCAGCTCAGTGATACCAAAGCTGAAGGATGTTGTGCTCCGCTGCCTTGTCTGTGGCTTCTACTCGGAGCCTGTCATGGTTGATAGAGGTATAATACAAGTGTGGATAGTTGTTTCGCCCAGTGCTGATTTGTGGTTAAGTTTTTTGATAAATTGTTCTGTACATCAAACCTGAATATAATCGTCAGCTGATTTTCTATTTTACTGGACATACTTTGCAACAATAGCTTATTTATATAGCTGATGCAAAACTCCATAGGATCAAAGGTTTGGTAACTGGCCCCATATGGTAAACCATTATACTGGAGAAAACATATGGGTTTGATTTAAATTTGTTGAAGTTTGCTAAATTCTGGTGAATTTGTTGGAAAAATTTCTGCGAAAGCATTTTAAATTGACGAAGTTACTGCCAGTAAAACCCCCCTCCGGTAATAAATGTATTCTGGTAGCCAAAACCTTGCTTAAGTTTAGGAATACTTTCTTGCGCTGATTTTACGGTAAACTATATGGTGACTGTAGTGCATAATCGATGCAGGTAGCTATATTCTCAAAAAACTTATGTTCACTGTACTTCATTTACAGGGAGAGTAACTGAGCCGCATATATGCCAGAAAGAACAATGTAAAGCCTCCAATTCTATGACTAGTGCATAACCGATGTATGACTCTAGTGCATAATCGATGCAGGTAGATATGTTCTCCTTTCAGTCCCTTCTAACTTGACATCATGCTTAAGTTGTATAATGATTTCCATTAAGTTGTTTGACCAGCATGGCTAAGTTGGTTAATAAATTCATATTTCTAGCTCCATGATTTTAAGTTGCACATTGATTAGCTGTCAGTTGTTTGTGCAACATGGCTAGGTTACTTACTGAATGCAACTCAGTTGTTTCTTGTCATTAGTTTCTTGTTTCTTTTTACCAGCTATTTAAGTAGTTTTACCTGAGTGGTTACTGAATATATAAGTTGCCTACTTATTTATCCTGAGTTGCACCATGATTTTAACTAAATTTCATTTAACCAACAAGCAAAATTGCTTGCACAACATAATAAAGTTCTTTTCTAGCTTGAAAACAAGTTGCATAGTAACATACAACTTGCTTACTGATTTTACCTGAGTTGCACCGTGAATTTTAACTAAGTTGATTTAGCTAACAAGAAAAAATTTCTTGCACAACCTAATAAATTTCTTTTCAAGCTCGAAAACAAGTTGCGTACTAACATACGATGATACAACTAAGTAGCCTACTGATTTTACCTGAGTTGCACCATGAATTTAACAACGTTTGATTTAACCAAGAAGAAAAAATTTCACGCACAACGTAATAATTTTTTTAACTTGAAAACAAGTTGCATACTTACATATAACTAAGTTGTCTATTGTTCTTAACTGACATGCAAACTGAACTCAACTAAGTTGCTTATAGATTCATCGATGAAATTTCAAACATTCAAAGGTCGCGAAGACATTAGACCTCCAAAGCAATTGACCAAGTTAGTGCCGCAACAATTAATGTTTTTGTACTTTCTTTAAGCAACCTATGTAAGGTTGAATATTGGTTTAAGTAAGTATCATCAGGCCTAAATTGCATACTGACATGCACCAAATCGTCCTTTCCTCATCATGAACTAACTTGTAGACTGACATGAACTAAGTTGAGATTCTCCTCATGAATAAGTTGCAAACTGCAATGAACCAAGTTGTGATTCTCATCATGAATAATTTGCGGACTGTCCTGCGACAACCTCTTTTGCTTACTAGTTGGTTTCTGATTATAATTAAGTTGCTCTTTCATCATAACTAAATTGTTGCTCAATCTAACCAAGTTGGTTTCTGATTTTGATTAAGTTGCTCTTTCATCATAACTAAATTGTTGCCCGATTTAACCAAGTTGGTTTTCGTGTAATTATGCTTTTACCTTGGGTCTTTTTGCTATTTTTTATGAACCTATTTGCTCATTAGTTGGTTCCTAATTTTGATTAAGTTTCTTTTTCATCATAAAAAAGTTGTCTTCTCAATCTGAAAAAGTTAGTTTTTGTGTAATTATGCTTCTACGTAAGAACTTTTTGCTATTTTGTATCAACCTCTTTTGCTATATTATTTGGTTTCTGGTTTTCATTAAGTAGCCATGTCATCATAACTAAGTTTATCAACTTATAATACTACTGTTTGAATTAGGGGAGGGTACTGGTGTTCATTCAAGTTGTTTCATTAAAATGATTAAGTTGGATACTAGTTAAAATTAAGTTCCATTTGTTTGCTTGGATAATTAGGTCACTAAAAGGTACTGAATACATGCAACTTCGATTAAATAAGTTGATTCCTTAGTATTATTAAGTTGCCTTATGAACAAAACCTAGTTGGATCTTTGAACTTGCTTAAGTTGTATACCAAAGCTAATAAATTTTGCTGAGCAGACTCAGTCTGGACCTGCGGTGGAGAAGGGGCCGCATTCTGGCCAGACGCCGGAACAGACGATGACAATGCTGCCGGTGAGATGCCCATCGACAGTGAAAGAGAAGACAACGCCTCCACCATCCCCATGACCTCTAGCACCGCTTGATTCCATGCGCCGCTGAGGTAACAAGTTGCTTACCATTCGATTTTCAGTTAATATGATGTGAAGTTTAAGAGTCCTTATGTGCAATTCAGTGATGTTTGCTCTCCAATTTGACAAAACTGGCTCTGCAATTGAGTATTTAAACTGTGGTTCTGTTTTTTTGACTATTTTATGTGAATGTTCAGTCTAAAGTGGATACAGGATCAACTTGTGCTAACTGAAATTCATGTCTCAGAAACTATACTTTTTAGTTAAATGTGTTGAAATTCATGTCTCAAACACTGATTCCTAGTATCCTTCAGATTTTGCTTGTATAATGTATGGCTCAGCTTTGAAGTTTACAATTCATTTTCTAGTAGTAACAGGCTGCTGTTTTGCAGAACTGAAAACTGAAAATTTGGTTTTTGTGTGCAGTTGTTTGTCGGAAGAAACATCACCGTGAATGCTGTTAGGCTCCTGCCTTTGTGGCTACCAGCTCCAGGACGTCATGTTGATTTGAGGAGGCTGTAGGAGGGGCAAAGAGCAGGGCGTCAGAGGGAACCATCAGGGGGGGGGCAGAAGGGGGACGTCGGAGGGGACGGAGCGAGCTGCTGGAAGGGAGTGGAGGACACCGTCGCGGCTACGCGGAGGAGCCCATTGGAGTGTCAGTGTAGGAGCTTGGTGGTTCCGTTTTGTCCAGTTGCGGCCACCGGTACTCGCTCCCATCCCTTTCTCATAGTGGCGCCGGCGATAGCGGTGCCAGAGCTCCGCCTGAGAATGCTTTGATGTCTCACTGCGTGCGTGAGAATGAACTGCTAGCAGTTGGGCATGGATGGTTGTAAAGGGGCAAAAGCAAGCCGTGCCTTGTCTAGGAATCGTTGTTTATACTTGCTGCGCATTTGGCGCAAAGCTGCCTTTTGCTTTTCGAGTGGTCTTTTTCAACTTTATGTACCAAAAATAGCTCTTTTCAGCTGGTGAGTGCTGAGTCGTACTAACAAGCATCCGGGTGCCAGTACGGACAAACCAGCATCCGGATGCTGGGATGGACAAACCAGCACCGGATGCTGGCTAGCCGTGTCTTAATAACTTACTGCTGGTTTTGATCGGCGGCACCATAGTGGCGGTCGGCTGTGATGCAATGGCCGTCCTCTAGAGATCAAATTAGCAGCATGTCACATCATAAGCAAATTGGGCAGATCGAGTGACCAACGAAAAATTCGTAATCACTCAATGGTTCCCAAAGACTCCGGACGAGAAGAGACTGAAAACCGGATTGTCATTAGCAAATGTGAGCTAGCTTCTTTTACAAATTTAACTAACAAAGCATGCTTTCGAACCAATTTGACCTTGATTTGACCAACTGGGATTAAACTCGCTCGTGGCTAGAGTTCAAAACAGCCGATTCCGAAGAAGAGACGCTGCTTCAAGCCAGAAATCCGGGTGGGGGATTGAGATCTCGCGTAGCGGCCGAGCAGGGAGATGCCGTTCTGCCGTGCGCGCCGCCAGTTCGTTGCCGAACTTGATCGGGAGATGCCGTTCTGCCGTGCGCGCCGCCAGTTCGTTGCCGAACTTGATCGGGTGCTGTTGGGCTGAGGCCCATGTATGAAACTTGACTACTTTTCAGACTACTAGTCCTATTTTGGGGCGATTTTGTTTGCGGTCACCGAGTTCCTTGGTATAGGCTCACAAGTGCCTTTGTTGCTTGTAATAGATGCTATTTGAAAAGTTGGGTAGGTAATTACTCAGAGGGCCCATTCTGAACGAAATGAGGGCAAACCAAATATTGCCGTGACTTCTCCCGTTTTGGGCCCACTGTGGTCCCGCATGTCAGTATTTCTCCGTTTCATGTTAGTTCCAGCGTGTCAATCTGCGTGGCAATTCGATGTAACCGAGTTCAGTACGCAGCGGTGTACGGTCAAGATCTAGTTCGTTCCTCCGCCCTTAACCTTGCCTGAACCCTAGGACGGCGGCGGAGGCGGCGGCGACACAGACAGATAGCGCTGCTTAAAGCTCGCGTGCCCGCGCCCGACGGCCCGCGGTGATGCCGAATGTCGAGCGAGCCGTTGCGCAGAGATAGATCGCCATCGCCGGGAGACGAGCTGAGCAGCACAGAGGATGGAAGGGCCCGCAACTCAGGAATCATGTCTCACCCTGAGCAGCCGGAGGAGGTGAGCTTGTCTTCTCTTATGTATTTAACCATTCTTCATCGGTATCTGCTAGCTGGATGTAGGAAATCAAGATATATTTCGTTGAGAGATGTTTGTTAGTCAAACACTAACAAGCATTTCTTATTTCCCCAACCTTGTATCGAGTAGGATTTGCAAAGATTACAGCATCACTCTACAAATTCATGAGTACGTTGGTATGCTTGACAATGGGAACTCCGTAGCTGCAGAGGGTTGCAAGGTAACCTTGCTCGTTGCAGAAAGAAGCTTCTGTTAGGAATAGACAAGTTGTATTCCCTGAGGGCCAAAGGCCACAACATATAGTTACACGTACAGGTGAGAATATGCAGGAAACCCCCTAACAGGTGGGGAAAATACACATGTACAAATATACATCTAACACCCCCCCCCTCAAACTCATGGTGGATCAACAACACTGAGTTTGGAGAGTAAGAAGTCATGCTGCGCTCTAGTTTGTGCCTTTGTAAAGAAATCCGCCAACTGCAAATCTGAAGGCACATAGTGAAGCGCAACAACCTGAGCCTGCACCTGAGCACGTGTATAGAAAGCATCAACACCAATATGCTTGGTAAGCTCATGCTTGACCGGATCACGTGCAATACTGATAGCACCTGTACTGTCAGACAAAAGTGGAGTGGGTGTCGTAACAGAGACCCCAAAATCTGCAAGCAACCACCGTAACCATGTCACCTCAGCAATCAACAAGGCCACAGCTCGCAACTCAGCCTCTACACTCGAACGGGAAACTGCAACCTGTTTCTTCATCTTCCAAGCAACAAGCGAACCACCAAGAAACACACAGTAAGCAGAAAGTGAACGACGATCCGAAGGATCACTCGCCCACGTAGCATCCGAGTAGCACTGGAGCTGGAGAGAGCTGGAACGAGGAAAGAAAAGGCGACGAGTAATCGTGCCACGAAGATAACGAAGAACACGAAGGAGATGACTATAGTGGACAGTGGTAGGAGCTGAGACAAACTGACTCAGAATATGAACAGGATAAGATATATCAGGACGAGTGACAGCAAGATAAACAAGACTCCCAACAAGATGGCGATATCGCGTCGGATCAGGAAGAGGATCACCATCAGTAGGACGAAGCTTAACATTAAGCTCCATAGGAGTCTCAATAGTGCGCTCATCCCCAAGAGCAGCACGAGCAAGAAGATCCTGAATATACTTTTCTTGAGAGATAGAAAAGCCATCAGAGGTGGAAGAAACCTCGATCCCAAGAAAATAGCGGAGAGGACCAAGATCGGTCATAAGAAACTGCTCACGAAGACGAGCCTTAACGAAGGCAATATACTCAGGATCATCACCAGTAATGATCATATCATCAACATAGAGAAGGAGAAGAGTGCGGCCACGAGGAGAAGTGTGAACGAACAGCGCTGGATCATGAGCGCTGGGAGAGAAACCAGCAGCAGTCACCACAGAGGCAAAGCGCTCAAACCAGGCACGAGGGGCCTGTTTCAAGCCATAAAGAGAACGCCGAAGGCGACAGACCAGCCCATCAGGGACAGAATACCCGGGAGGAGGCTGCATGTAAACCTCCTCACTCAACTCGCCATTAAGAAAAGCGTTCTGAACATCAAGCTGAGACACAGACCAATGTCGAACAGAAGCGACAGCAAGAAGAGTACGCACAGTGGTCATATGAGCCACAGGGGCAAAGGTCTCATCATAGTCACGGCCGTGCTCTTGCTGAAAGCCACGAGCCACAAGACGCGCTTTGTAGCGCTCAAGAGATCCATCAGAGCGGGTCTTAATTTTATAGACCCACTTACACGTGATAGGACGAACACCGGGAGGGGGAGAGACAAGATCCCAGGTGCCAGTGCGCTCAAGCGCAGCAATCTCCTCAGCCATAGCAAGCTGCCATTCAGGATGACGCTCAGCATCCCGATAAGAAGTCGGCTCGGAGGCAACAGAAAGACCGTACTGACTAGGAGAGTAACGGTCTGGAGCACGACGCGGACGAGTCGCCGGAAGAGGAGAGAGAAGCTCATCAGAAGAAGAAGACATATCAGAAGAAGAAGAAGAAGGGACATCAGGAGGAGGATCTGGAACATGAGTGCGACGAGAATAATGAAAGGGAAAAGGAGACAACGGTGAGGTGGGCGGAGGATCAGAAGAAGAAAGAGGAGAACTAGGTGGAGAGGAGGACAACGGAGTCGAAGAGGAGGGCGCCGGGGATGAAGAGGGCGCATCAGAACGAGGTCCAGGAGGAGGGACAATAGGGACAGAAGGAGGTGCATCAGGAAACAGAAGAAAAGAGATATCATCCACCGGGTAGGTACCAGAGGTGGGGCGAGGGTAGAAGGGACGCGTCTCATCAAACGTGACGTCACGAGAGATGCGCATCCGACGACCAACAGGATCCCAACAGCGATAGCCCTTATGCTCATCACTGTAGCCGAGAAAAACACACTCAACAGACTGAGCGGTCAGTTTGGTGCGTTCCCGAGGAGGAAGAAGAACATAGCAAACGCAGCCAAACAAACGAAGAGTCGAGTAGTCTGGAGAACCACCAGAGAGACGCTCGAGAGGGATTCCACCTTGGAGGGCAGCAGAAGGTTGGATGTTAATGAGGTAAGTCGACGTAGCAACAGCCTCAGCCCAGAAATGCGGCGGAAGAGAAGAAGCAATCATCATAGCACGGGTGGTCTCAAGAATATGACGATGCTTACGCTCGGCGACACCATTTTGAGCATGCGCACCGGGACAAGAAAACTGAGCAAGGGTGCCCTACTCAGCAAGAACACCACGCAGGTGCTGAGAGATATACTCACCAGCAGAATCAGGTCAGGTCACTTAAGTTCTCCGAACCGGTACGCTACCGATCGATCTAGATCTAACGGCTCCCATGCTTCGTGTTCATCGGCCAGGGTCGAAGCTCACCTGCGCACGGCGAGGAAGACAACGGCGACGGCGAGGCTCGTAGCGGAAGCAGAACTCGTCGGCGACGTGCGGAAAAGGATCCGGCAGCACTCCTCCTCCAGCTCCGGCGTCCGTTCGTCCAGCGGCAGTCCAACGCGGTGGCGCGGCTCGCGTCCAGAACCTCGCCGGCGATGCAGGCGTCGACGAACCAGAGCGAGAGGGAGGGAGAGATGGTGTCTGGGCGGTAGCCGGGAGTGGTGTGCGTCTCCTCGTTTGATCGGCGGGGGTTTATATAGGCCTGAGCGTCGGGGGAGAGGGTGTCCAGAAGCTCACCGGCTCGGGGGCCCTGGCGATGCGCATCGGGCAACACCGGGCACGGCGACCTCGCTCGCGTGCTGGGGGGCTTTGGTCTCGGCTGCGGCGTGCTGTGGGTCGGTGCTGGCGAGGGCAGGGTGGTCGGCGTCGTGCAGGAAGAGGTGAGACAGAGAGGGGGGGTCCTGGGCGCGTTCTTCTCCTTCCCTCCACTTCTCACGGCCTGGGTCGGGGCAGAGGGGGCTGGGGTCGACAGCGGAGGTGTCCAGCAGCATGGCGACAGGGTTTGAGCGAGGAAGAACAGTGCAGCTCACAGTGATCAAGATTTGCTCGATTTTCATCCTCCAGGTGTTCGACGAATTGCCCGCAAGAAATTCAAATTCGAAATTTTGAAAATTTCCACTTTGGGTGATCAACATATTGGCCAAGGTTTCCAGTCATATTTTTGTTACCGAGAAAGAATAAGTTTTGCAGAAATCTTATTTCAAATTTTGGTATTGTCACTGTTCCAGATTCAAAGTTTGGCTGAGGTTTGTGTGCTGTTCTGATTTGAGAATTTGTTAGAAGCTTCTTGGTTGAGTTAGTCTGCAACTTGGTCAAGCTCAACTAACTGGCCAAACACTGAGTTGAGTTACAGATTTCTTATTCTAAGGGCTCAAAGTAGGGTAGTCAATAAGATTTCCTAGATCCACTTATTCTTCTCTTTTTCTTTATTATTTTTATTTTTGGTTTCTTTGGTTCCTATAATTCTTCTCAATTGCTTCTGTTGGTTAAGTTAGAATTAACTAACTATTGCACCACAAATAATAACACACATGAAATCATAAAAGACATATAATAGAAAATACATGTATGCATGAAATAATAGATAAAAAGTTTTATCTGGGTCCAAAATTTGGCACTTTAATTAATAAGAAGTGGATTACCATTTCTGAGTTGTTACAAGCGCTATTGAAGAGTGGAATTGGTAAAGGTAACCGTCGCTGTGAGTATTGTTTTTATTTTTGTCTTTTACTTTTATTTTATTTTGCTATGGAGAATTCTCCATTTGGTTTCCTCTTTGGGAACACTTCTACCACTGCTGCACATGTTGATGAACCACCACCACCACCACCACCACCTGCTCAAGTAGATCCCTTTAAGATACCTATGAAAATTGTTGAGCGTGTTATGGATAACTGCTATTCAGGAGATGAAACTGTCCATCCGGGTGATCACTTACTTTTTATACATGAATTATGCGAGTTGTTCAAGTGTGCAGGTATTTCACCAAGCCAGGTCAAGAGGAAGCTATTCTCTTTATCATTGAAAGGCAGAGCTGAGGAGTGGTATCGGCTGCTTAAAGATGGTCCATCTATTGCATGGGAGGAAATTGTGCCTCTCTTTTATTCCAAGTTTTATCCTCCAAGTGAAATTCATAAAGATCGTAATCGGATATATAACTTTTGGCCTCATGATGGAGAGAGTATTGCCCAAGCGTGGGGGAGATTGAAGTTACTAATGCTCAAATGTCCCATTCATGAGCTCCCCAATAATATTGTTATTGATAATTTTTATGC